>CM053783.1:752524412-752901912 GCA_028749045.1 Cupressus sempervirens | reverse complement strand
ACTCTTCTAGTAGTGAGAATACTTGCTAGCCTACTACAAATTCCTTGGAGCCAAGGGACCTTGAACCTATGCTACATTTTTTGGAGACATGGGATAAATTACTACTGGCTTCTATACTTCATTACATTCTAGATCATGTAGTGATGCCCAAATTAACAATGACAATTAGATACTTGGGATCCTCACAGGGAGAGTGTCCCAATACATGCATGGTTACATCCTTGGCTTCCATTGTTGGGCTAGCATATGGAGCCTTTATATCCAACCATTCATTATAAATTGGGGAATGTGCTTCATGCCTAGCATTCAAGTGATGCATCTACATATTCAATTTTATCACCTTGGAAAATTGTATTTGATCCTGCTAGCTAGGAACAACTAATTGTTCATTTTATTGTACCTAATCTGGTGACAGTTTTGGAATATTTTGTAATCAACCCAACTAATCAGCAACTAGACCAAATTAACAACAACAATAGATACTTGGGATCCTTACAGAGAGAGTGTGACAATACATGCATGGTTAAATCCATGACTTCCATTGTTGGGCCAATGTATGGATCTTTTATATCCAACCAATCATTATAAATTGGGGAATGCATGCACTTCATGCCTGGCATTCAAGTGATACATATGTATATGCAATTTTATCACCTTGGAAAATTCTATTTGATCCTACTAGTTGAGAATAGTTGATTGTTCATTTTATTGTACCTAATATGATGACAATTCTACAGGAATTTGTAATCAACCCAGCTATTTAGCAACTAGACCAAATTAACAGCATCAATAGATACTTGGGATCCTCTTAGGGAGAGTGTGCCAATACATGCATGGTTACATCCTTGGCTTCCATTGTTGGGCCAGCATGTGGAGCCTTTATATCCAACCATTTGTTCTAAATTGGAGAATGTGCTTCATGCCTAGCATTCAAGTGATGCATCTACATATGCAATTTTATCACCTTGGAAAATTGTATTTGATCCTACTAGCTAGGAACAATATATTGTTCATTTTATTGAACCTAATCTAATGATAGTTCTATAAGAATTTGTAATCAACCCAACTAATCAACAACTAGACCAATTTAACTAGGTTATGGCTTGAGCATGTGCTATTCCCATTTATCATATGGTTGCAATGTTGGAGGCAACATATTTTATTTGTGCAGGATATGGAGGAAGGTAGTGGTGTTGACAAACATGAAAATTTAATAATGTGAAGTCACCTTGAGGAACTTGTGTATGCTCTTGGAAAACATGTCATAAAAAATGTTCATCATGACCTTTTTTTCTTCTAAATGTTTTTGCGTGGAGCCTTCACACAACTAATGCTCACAAATGTATACTTAAGAATGTATGTGAACCTACAATGCACTGGTATGTGGTGAAATATGTAGAAAATCATATAATCCTTCATCATACTTGAGATCTTTCACTTGGTGTGCTCATTCATTAAGTTAAGCACCCATGTTTACATTTCAAATCATGATTTAACTATTTTGGGCTTAAGAACTAGTACACCAGCCTAGAAAGAGTACCTAAGAAGAGATGGATCTCACATTCATTCATTACTAAAATATAGAATTCATTAATTATCACATGAAGTGAAAAACAATTATGAGCATCCATAAAATAATCTCATAATGTCCAAAGCTAACATCTAACATTAGTTCATCCTTTAACATTCATTAACAATAACAGATAAACACATAATATTCAATAACATGTGAAATAATGTATTTAAACATGCCTGAACCAATTATGATTTAATTTTGGATTACCTACCTGATTAGTTTGGAATTTTGTTCTCACCAAAGATCATAAAATGTAAAAAAAATTGTGCCAAAAAGAGCATAAAAGGATGATTAGCATGCACCAATTATGTTTTTTAGCTCTTTTGGCATGATCGTTCTTACATTTTTTTGGCTCAATCTCCAACTGGCCAGTATGTGTTTTGAAAAAATATTTTTGGACTATGAGTCAGGAAAAAGAGAAATATCAAACTTGAAAAAGATGTACATAAAGAAATTAATTTTTAGACTTCAATTTTATAAACTTACAAAGAGAACCATAGAACTATAAGAAACTATTGTGTTTTTATATATTTGAAAATTATATAGTTATAAGTGATAAAGTTATATACCTTTGATTTAGAGAGTGCAAATAATGGAAATGAAGTATTCCAGAAGGTGCAAGCTCAACTGCAACCCCCCATGCGGATGGCACTATTAAGTCCAGAATAGCTACATCCATACATACATACATGGTTAAGTGCTACCTCACTATGCCCAAGGGGTCTACACACTAGAGGCATACTCCACCTACTAGGCTACCTTCATACTCATATCCACTAGATCAATACCCTTGAACTATTGACTCTAATAAACATATAGTTTTATTTTCTAATTTTTTTGATGTAGTTTTATTCTTATAACCATTGCTGAGATTTACTCACCTAATACAACTCTTCACCATCATATGCCCACTTGGGTGAATCAGGCAGTTTTGTATAATTATAGTATTATAATACCCTAGTGCTACCTTTGTGTTGTAGTTTATAGTTAATGTGAGGTTAACCTATTTATGTCCCAACTCACTCCTTATATAGTTATGTTTAAAATCTTGTGACAATAATCAATGGGTCTAAATAGACCAGTCAAGTTAGTGTTGAAACATAAAGTTTAGCCTTCTATTTTCAAAAGCCAGGTACACTAGGTACATATAATTTCTTAAAATATAAGCCTCGTGAGTTAACATATAATGTCTTAAAATAGTTAAGTTCTACCTAACTATGTCCAAGGCATCTGCACACTAGATGCATACTTTGCCTACTACACTACCTATATACCCATATCCATGGGATCAAGACCCTTGAACTACTCACTTTAACAAATATGTTGTTCTGGTTTCTAACTTTTTTGATGTAGCTATATTCCTATAACCACTAGTGAGCTTTACTCACCTAATACAACTCTTCACCATTATACACCCACTCAGGTGAATCAGGTAGTTTTCTATAATTACAATACTATAATACCTTGGTGCAACCTCTATTTTATAGTTTACAATTAATGTAAGGTTAACCTATATATGTCCTAACTCACTCCTTATATAGTTATGTTTAAAATCTTGTGACAATACCTATGGCCATGCCACTTGTTGAGTGAGTTTTATTTTTATTTTCTGTTGTGCCAAGATCTCTCTATCTATATACATACATACATATATCTATGTATATATGTATATAAATACATACATATGTATGTATGTATGTATGTATGTATGTATATATATCACAAGGGCACAACAATGAAATCCTAGATCTCCACTAATCTCCATAATCCACAAGATCTCTCTATATATATACATACATACATATACATACATACATACATACATACATACATACACACATCTATATATGCAATTTTATCACCTTGGAAAACTACATTTGATCCTACTAGCTGGGAACAATTGATTGTTCTTTTTATTGTACCTAATCTAATCATAGTTCTATAGGAATTTGTAATCAATCCAACTAATCAGCAACTAGACCAACTTAACTAGGTTATGTCTTGTTTCTTTCTAAAAATATCTACTATGATATGTTTTTTCTAAAATTTCTTGCCCATTTTTCCTGGTCTACATTATTTTTGTGTAGGATCTTGAGCTAAGTCAATCAGCACGGGTTGAGTGATTTTATTGTTTTATTATTTGGATTCTAGAATATTGGCTTTTTTTTATCATTAGCTTTGTTCAAGTCTTGATTTTAATGAAGTATCAAAGTGGTTTTTAAGGTGGAAAGGACTAGATAATGAGGAGGAAACTTCAAAACTTGAATTTTGAAATGAAAGCTATCAAGGATCAAACACCTATGGTAGAGTTACAACACAATGTGAAGTTGATTTTAGATATAAATATATTTAAAAACATGACATAAATCATTCCCATTTGTTTTGATTATGGAGAGTTGTGTGTGAAAGAGGGTGGAGAGCTCTAAATGAGGGTGGAGATCTCTGAACATTGGTGGAGATTTCATTGCCATACCCTTGTGATTGATGCATTTCATTTTCATTCTCTTATGATCTCTATTTTATGTTGTCGTGCCCTTGGTGGAGATTAGTGGAGATCTAGGATTTCGTTGTCATACCCTTGTGATCTCTACATTCCATTTTCATGCCCTTGTGATCTATGTTCCCTTGCTCTATGATTTTGTTGCCATGACATACCCTTGTGATCTTTGTGCCCTTTGCATCACTACAACATTTGGGGTCAAATTATGATGACAATTTTTGATGATGATGTAATTTGTGGTGTTCGGGTGCAAATGTAGTAGTGCTTTCTCTACAATTTTCTTCAAGGGGAGAAGAGGTACCAATATAAATGCTCCTTTCTTTTCATTCTACAAATGTATCTCTTTATATTTCCCCCAACAGGTGATTAGAGAAGCTTCTCTATATGTATATGTATATGTATATATACATACATAAGCACACACATATGTGTGTATGCATATATACATATACATACATACATACATACATATATATATATAGATATAAAAGGGGTATGACAACAAGATGTAGAGATACATACATACATCTGCGTATACAATTTTATCACCTTGAAAAATTGTATTTAATCTTTACTTAATCACCAAGAGATAATATAATTTATAAGTATAGATTTTTGCATACTTAGTTTGGTATGAATAGTTTTGATTGAATCCATCTAAGGAGAATGAGTCTATTCATGATGATAATGGCTCCACGTATTGTGTCTTTAAAGGAGAGAGACTTACAAAATATTATATGTTGTTTATGGATATGGGATGACTCGGTTGCGTGAATGGCTTATCGGGAAAGTTGTAGAAGATCAGGGTGTCAGTTGCAAGTAGTTTCATTAATTATATAAGGGAATCATCTTTGAAAATGGGATGATCAAAATTGGCATGTCCATTCTTATGATAGATGTCTCTATCTCATAATAGAAAATTACCTCAAACAACAAGCAACAAATTCTTAAATATATGAAAATTAGAAGAACATCCACCTATAATATTTCTGAAGGACAAAAGTATAATAAAAAAATATTTTGGTGGAAAAAACCATGAGCTATGTGGCTCCACATTGTGGCTATTCCATTGTCTAATAGTGGAAACTTTTCACATTAAATATGAAGATCTTGAAATTCAATAAAGATATCTATCAGATATCTATATTTGTGTTTTAGTGATAACAAATATACAGTCTAATCTTAAGAAAAGTAATAGTCTTAAATGTATATGATTAAATAAAATAAACAAGAGTATTAGCTATAGCTATATAATTCTAGTATTATTGATTATGTTAAACAAAATGTTCAATAAAACAAGTATGAAGTAACATAAATGGATCATTTGCTCGATCCTATTATGACTTAATGTAAATGCATTTGATCATTACTTGGATGATATTATGCATGAGATCTTTACTCAATCACCAAGAGATAATATAATCTATAAGTATGATTTCTACATACTTAGTTTGGTATGAATAAATTCCATTGAATGAGAGGATAATCTCTCGTGGGAATTCAAGACATGAATGATTAATTTAATTTAGCACAATTACTACACAAGTGTGTATGTATGCATGTAAAAAAATTCACATAGTGAACTGATTTACATACATACATTTACATGTGCATACAATCATCATAATCAGTTATCCTTGAATATGACCAAAGCTAGTTATATATGAACAAGAGATACATGTTTAGAAAGAAAAGAAAAAAACATTTACATGGTTACCTTTTCTCCCCTTGAAGAAAATCTTAGAGAAAGGGCACAGAGATCAAAAGGGAACCACAACAAAATCCTAGATCTCCACTGATCTCCACCAATGTTCAGAGCTCTCCACTCTCATTTAGAGCTTTCCACCCTCTTTCATGTGCATCTCTCCACAATTTATCAAAAAAAATGGGGAATGATTAATGTCATCTTTTAATTTTTTTAATTTTTTTTATAATCCATAATCCACAAGATCTCTCTGTATGCATACGGGTATGTGCAGGATCATGGTGTGCCAAAAAGTGGCGATCTGAAAAATATGTAGTTCTGAAATTCCTCAAAGAATTTCAAAATCTATTCCAACTTTTTTCCCACCCATCCTGATACTAAATGAAAAAAATTAATACCTTTATAATTCCTACTATATCTTTCGATACCAACCTTATATGGTCATCTTTAAAACATCCCGAAAATGTGTTTTTTGTATGTTCTTATTTGTTTTTTACTTCAAGCATATAGCTGATGACTTTTTTTAAACCAAAATTTGATGTAATGAAAAGGGTTTCTTAAGAATGTTCTTAGCTTTTCATAAATGTAAGGTTTGTCAAATTACGAGTTCAGTAAGTAATTATTACTTATTTTCTAATGGAGTTAGCTGCAAAGTGTTGATTGACATACTGGTTGAAAAATAGCTATAACTTTCAAACCGTATAAGATTTGTGAAATCCAAAAGATGCATCACATTCTATGCTTCAACTAGTATAAGAAAAAAAAAAAAAAAACTTAATTTTGATTTTTTTTGAACTAGTTAAGGTGGTCAGACACGGGAGTTTTTTAATTCTGAAAATAGTATAGTAGAAAATTCATAATTAATTATTTATTTGGAATAAAAATTCCCAAAAATATGAGTCACATCTAGGAATGAGTCTACGTTTTATATCTAAAATTATATTTAAAAATATTATCATTTTATTATGATTAAGGTGGTCAAACATACACCTACTTTTTATTTTCGCCCTGAAATTTTTGTAGTATTGCATTAAAATCCAAACTTTTGACCAATCAAATATTTTTTTCTCTAGATAAGGCCTTGTATTTTAGAAACTAGATTCAATTTCTTACAGATTATTTTCTTACAACTTTTTGATATAAAGTCTGGAACCACTTTAAAATTATGTCTCAAGTTGACATAACCCTAATTTGCTGGTTTTTCACTGCCACTTAAGGCCATAGTTTGGTACACCATGATCCTGCACATACCCATACATACATGTACATACATAAATACATACATGCATACATATATATACATACATAAATGAAAAAAATGTACTTTCTAAGAGTTTATAATTGTTCAAAAAAAAATTTTTAATAAGAAAATACATCTGAAAAACTATTAGCTTAGAAGCAAGAACATGGTGTTGAAACAATACAAAAAGTGCTTGACATGAGAGATCTACAAGTGAGGGTGTTGAATAATCTTGAAAACTTAAATGCTGAAATGAAAGCTATTGATGATCAAACACCTATGCTAGAGTTACAACACACTGTGAAGTTGATTTTAGATAAGGTAGAGGCAGATATTCAAAAGTTTGATAATCAAAATTTAAGGCACAAGAGAAAACGAGAAGGAGTGACTTTAGAAAGAGAACAAGAAGGAGTAGCATTAGAAAGAGACTGCATGGCACAAACAACAACTAGACAACATAGAGAATATTATGGGAGCCACTAGATAGAATCCATGAAAGTGTTGTGGTAGATACTATGACACTGGAATCACTTGCAAGTGTCATTGAGAATTTATAATCCAACTATCAAATGCTTATAAGAATGTTTCAAGTATTGGCATAGTCTCCCTATGATGATCCAAAGTATCAAATGCTTATATGCATGTTTCCAGGTTGGGAACCACTTCAACATCCTTGCATGGTTTATAGATAATGTCATTGTGGTAGAGGCTTCTGTAAGGGAATGAACCTTGTGATTATGGCATTTACACAAAAGTGGAACTTACTTCTTTAACTCCTTACACTCAAATCTTCACTGAAGTTATTCTTCAATTCCTTGCATATGTAATTTTACCATCTTGGAAAACTGTATTTGATCCTACTAGCTGGGAACAACTAATTGTTCATTTTATTGTACCTAATCTAATGATAGTTCTAAAGGAATTTGTAATCAAACTAGCTAATTAGCATCTAGATCCATTTAACTAGTTATGGTTAGTTTTTTAAAAAAAATATTTGCTATGATATATTTTTGTAAAATTTCTTGTGAATTCTACCCATTTTTCCTAGTTTGCATTATTTAGGTGGAGGATCTTGAGGTAAGTCACTTAGCATGGGTTGAGTGAGTTTTATTTATTATTTATTTGGGTTTTAGAATATGCATGTAGCTAGATCATTTTTTTATTGTGTAGCTAAGATGTAATAAGCACCTTAAAAAAGATTTCTAAATATACATGTTCAAAAGGAGATATAAAGAGATACCTATTTAGAAGGAAAAGAAACCAATATTTACACACCCTTGAAGAAAATTGCAGAGCTAGGGCATGGTAACAAAATCATAGAGGAAGGGCACAACACGACAATGAGATCATAGACCAAGAGCATGAAAATGAAACATAGAGATCACAAAGGTATGAAAACCAAATCATAGAGAAAGGGCATTGCAATGAAATACATAGATATAATAATAGGAACAAAATGCACCAAACACATATGCATAATCACAAGGCCCATTCCCTCACAGAAGCCATAACCCAATTATATATATATATATCAACTCAAATAATCAGCAACTAGACCCATTTAACTAGTTATAGCTTATTTCTTTCTAAAAATATCTCCTATGATATGTTTTTACAAAATTTCTTGCCAACTTGGCCCATTTTTTGTGGTCTGCATTATTTTTGTTTAGGATCTTGAGGTAAGTCACTTATCACGGGTTGAATGAGTTTTATTGTTTTATTATTTGGATTCTAGCATGTACATAGTTGGATCATATATGTAATAAGCACCTTGAAAAATATCTCTCTAAATGTATAAAGAGATACATGTTTAGAAGGAAATATAAAGACATAAATGTTTACAAGGAAAAGAAAAAAAATTTACATTTGTACCTCTTCTCACCTTTGAAGAAAATCATACAGCTAGGGCATGTAGATCACAAGGGCACAACTCGACATGGAAATAAAATCACAGAGAAAAGGCACAACATGGCAATGAAATCATAGAGCAAGGGCATGATGTGACAATAAAATCAAAGAGCAAGGGCACAAAAATGAAATACAGAGATCACAAAGGCATCACGACCAAATGCACTAACCACAAGGGCCACGACAATGTTCAAAACTCTCCACCTTTGTTCAGAGCTCTCCAGCTCTTTCACGTGCAACTCTCCAAAATTAAAGAAAATGGAAAATGATTTCCGTATTTTTAAATTTTTTTTTAATGCTCAAGAGGGCATTGCAATTATGACTCCGATGCTAGTATAGTGACAACATCAAGGAAAATTGCAAAAAAAACATGAAAATGACCACAACTTACATTGCTGTCGCAAATTGCCATTGCAATTTGACCCCAAATGTTGTAGTTTATGTAGTACTTTTTTTTTAATCTCAATTTTGGCTACAAGATTCACCATATTATCTGAAATGTATAAGTGTTTATCCTTCACAAGATCCTTAGTAGTCTGTTTCCTGTGCATGACTTTTATGGGAGGTAGCAACTTTTTGACTTGTAAAAGTTCTGATTGCTTCCTTTGTAATAATTTGATCTCTAAATAGTAAACTGAGCTAGAGTTGGGATCTATCCTCAACTCTTTACTATCCTTCTTTAACTCTATATCTATCTTATCCATTATGTCTCTTATAGACTTGCAGTAAGAGGGAATATCATCACACAACTTTGCAAACAATGTATTACCATTTGTGTTGAACTGTTCTCGCTCAGTAACAAGAGTGGAAAGTTCAACTTTCTTGATTGTAAGCTCACTTGATAACTTTTTGATCACTCCATTGTCATACTTCCTCTCTTCTCTTTGCATCAATTTCTATCATATATCCACATTTGGGTCATTGAATTTCTCCACAATCTTGATCACTTTCTCAATAATTGGAGCATTATGATTCAAATCATTAATAATAACTATATCTTAACATAAATATCTTTGATATTATATAGTACTTGGCTTTTTTTATGTTCTCTTCTTATCTCATCTTGAATAGCTTTTCTATAAAATAACCCACTCAATATTATCATTTTGTCCTCCTTTAGATTTGATTCATTCCAATTAGGAATAACAATGTCTTCATCTAGAGTGATAGGTTTACCTCTTAAGGCTTGAGGTGAATATTTCACCTTCGCCTTCAAGTTCTTGCCCTTGGAGTTTGGTATGCTGGATCTTGGCACATTTAGTTATAAACTTTATGTTGAAATCTCCAGACTTGGCTTTTGTGACTCTTGAGTTACTTCTTTCTTTGGTTCATATTTTGAATTCTTCTTCTTTGGATTCACAAGTGTACTTATCTTTTGTACATATTCATCTTGTCTTTTCTCCCCTTTTCCAATTTGGAGCTCACTAGTGGAGCTCGGCTATCCTGCCTCCTTACGTCCTTCAATCTGAGGTCCTAAGGAAGTGGGTCTTACACCTATAGCAGATTGACCTGTTTGATCATTTTGGCTCTCATCTTTCTTCTCATCTCCTTGACTCATACTAACATTATCCTTGGTGGTATCTTTTTTCTATGTAGGAACTTGTGTGGTTTCACTTCTAATGGTTGGCACACTCTATTTCTCAGCCTCACCAACTTGCACATTACCTTGGCTATCAATTGGACTCAGTGTAGCAACAACAATAGTTAAAATTTCAACCAATTTAGTAGCCACTGATGTGTCAATATTTGGGTAATCCTTGACTTGCACTAACACATGGTTAGAATCCATCAACTTTGCATGAATTGGCAACTTTACAAACTCAATTTGAGCTTGACTTGTACTCTATTGTACTAGATCAATTGTGACATTGTTAACAAGACAGTTTTAGGTTCATCATCTATAACTGTAGTATTTGTCTATCCTCCACTTAGCTGTACCAAATTGTTGAAGTATCAAAAAGATTGTCTTGACCACCATCAAACTCTCCAATGTTATCTAGCTCTACATTTTCTTGGTCATCCTTTTCTCCCTCATCCTATTGATCATCATTAGACATTAACCATAAATCTTATTCCACATTATTTTTCTCTCTTCAAAAACATTTTCTATCTTATTCTTTAGTATAAAAAATGATTTCATCTTTGGTACTATTTGTATAAATTTTTAATTCTAAACAAATATGACTTTTATTCAAGTATGGCATAATTTGTGCCAATGTTATTTCTTTGATTTTCCTTTCACTAGATAGTGCAAACTTCCACTTCCCATCAATCTTATTATACAACTCTTCAGGAATCATCTTGCCTAGCTCTATAGGTGTATAATTAAAATTCACCATCATTTCTATTAAAACCTCTTCTACTTTAACCTTATCTTCCTTATTCAATATATCATAATCTATGTACTGAAAAAAAAATGATCTTGCAGTAATCCTAAGATTTTCACATACCTCATCAATGGATTTTGGCTTCTTATGTGTAGCCACTCCAAATTGACTCAAGTCCTCTAACTTGGTCCTTTCTACTTCATCCTCCTCCTCATCCTTCTATACAATGAGATTTCTTCTTGGTTTCTTCTCAAGTTTACTTGTCTTATCTTCTTTAGTGACAATCTTTCTCTTTGATGAGATTTTGACTAGTGTAGGCTTATCTTTGCAATACCTTTCTTCTAGACTTTAGTAATTTCTCCTATTCTCTATCTTGTCACCCTTGGTGGTGTAGGTGTGGTTTTAGTCATAACTTTCTTAAGACTCTTCTTCACACTAGGTTCAACAATGAAAATTTTCTTACCTCTCTTAGCCTATGACTCAACAACCACTATCTCCTTTCCTTCTCCTTTCCTTTTGCTTCTACTTCTTCATCTTCTTCACCATCACTTCTTGATATATCCTCCCCTTTTCCTTCATTGATCCACAAAAGTATCTCTTACTCAACTCCTTCACCTAGAACCTTCTCTAAATTATCAATCATGGCTTTCCACTTTTTCATCATCTTGGGTGCAATTATTTGTACAACTATTTTCACCTTTGTTGTCTCATATCTACAACATCGATCGATAGTCTTGTCAACTTCTTCTACCAATAGTGCTATGATGACTATAGTAACTTCATCAATGCTAGCCTCATAAAGTAGAGGTCTCGACCATGCAACCCTAGGAAGAATTTCTTATGCATAGGTATAATCAATGCCTACTAAGAAATATATATCATGATAGTATTGGTATACTAGGCATTGTGGTATCCTAGAACTATTATTCATTTTCCTCTTAAACTCCTTAAAGTATCCATCCATAATGGTCTCAAATTTTCACCAATTTGGCCTTTGAATTCATTGATCTATTGAGTAATAGGCCTTGTCTTATCCCAAACAATATTACCAATGGTAGGAAACATTTTTTGCACATAAAAGAAAATGAAAACTATTAGAGAACCAAATTTACATAAATTCTTCTTCACTTTTCTTACATTTTCTAAATTCTCTACAAGTTAGGTAAGTTGGAGCTTGGCTAAGTCATAACTGTAATCCTTCTTGACAAATTTCCATCCCAAATCTAGTGCAACATATGGTACACTATTAGGTCAGCTTGAGTGATAGAATTTATGGGAAATGACTCTAACAACAAATATAATCTCTACATCTTTGATGGTAGATATTGGTATTTCTCTTTTGTTCCATTTATCCAATGTGTTGGCTTTATTTCCATCCCTTCCTTATCAATGAGTCATTTTAACCTTATCCATAATAGGGTGTCTTGTAATACAGTGAATGATTTGCTTTGTGATCTTAACTGGTCCATTCGCCAACCATAGCTTCATGTCATGAACATGGCCCAAAATGAATTTGATCTATTCTATCTTGAAATTTCTTGGGAAATCTAGGGCATGATTTAACCCTTTCTCAACAATGATCCTATGTTCTTCCTTCAATTGACCATTCTCACACAACTTATCATATGAAGCTCTTAACTCAAAATATCCAACCTCACCTATATTACACATATAACATGATCTCATGTCATGAATCATGATGACTCTAGCAAGAATAGATGATAGGGCACTTGAAGAATCACCTTTCATTGTGATTTTAGGATATGCTTGGAATTTTGGTGGGGGACATGCATCATTCTAGATTAATTGTGCATTACTAACCTATAAATACATCTTTTTCTTAGTTATGAAAGAACTTGCTACCATTCTACTTAATCTAGGGTTTTAACAAAACTTTTCCATAGCTCAGCCTCTATAATCTTCTTACAACTCACTTTTGTAGCCGAAGACATACACTAAAATCCAACTCAAACTTGCTCAAATGCTTAGGAATTTTTTTAGCTCTATTCTCTCTATGAGAACTCAAATGAAAGGTGCATAAGATGATTCACAAAATTCTCTATATTTTGCAGAAAATTCAAATTTAGGGCCTCATCAATGCTCCATACATATGGTAGGTGAGATACAATTGTCTCCACCATCTCTAAAAAAACAAGTTATTACACTTTCAAACTTCCATTTACTTGGCAATAACTGACATTTTGCCTAATCTCTCTAGGACTCCAAACCCAACACTCAATCATCAACAAATTTTCAACTCAATACCAAAATTAATTTCCAAACTCAAGTCTCAAAACTATCCTTATGCATCTACTATTATGCAAATTTAGACATTTATCCAAACAATCTTAGAAACTAATGTATGATCTAACAATTTGAAATGTGGTTCTATATATACCTCTTTACTTAGTTTGAGGTGGGGGAATCACCTAATATCCATTAGATTGGGTGATTGCAACCTCACCATTTGAACACCACTATATTTGGGCCTGAATTGCAATAACATGCCATCACAATTGTGATAGCCACCCATCACCCAAGTGATAGTACCAAAAATTGGCTCCCATTTGATAAACATCAGACTTCTGTTGTTATAAATTGTGAAGACAAGGGTGTCCATCACAATTGCGATAAAAAAAAATGTCATAATTTGGAAGATGACAAGGGAAAGTGTTCATCTTCACACCATCACAACTATAACAGTAGACTGTCACAAATATGATGGCTTAAGCTTTCAATCTTCCATTCCAATTGTGATGACTATGTTGTAGGATTGATGACTATATATTGTAGTAGGCTATCAGAAGAGTGATAGATATGCCACAATAGTTTTGTGGGAGTGATGGTTGTCTGTCACAATAGACCATTGTAATTGTGATGACTTGTTGAATTATTAAAAAAATTAGCAGTAAATGTTGAATAAGTATTCCCAAATTCCCCACAAGGACATCACAAAGAGGCTCAAAGTCAATATGATGCTCTAGAGAAGAAAGAGAAGGAGATGTTATTGGATGCAACATGTTTCTTCATTGGAGAAAGAAGAAGTGCAGTCATTGTAGCATGGGACGCTGAGTTTTATGGAACACTTAATTGGGGAACTCTTTTTAACAAATGTCTTGTTGAGGAGGATGAAGGTGGTCAAATAAGAATGCATGGTCACTTGAGGGACATGGGGAGGGACATTGAAAATGGACAACTTCCATACCACCTTTCGTCTCCAAAGCAGGTTATCGAGGAGAAGTCAATGTCTTCTTGTATGGATTTATTAGTCATGGCATGGTTCCACCTTTAATCTGGAGATATTCCTCCTTAATAGGTGAAGTCAATGCCTTCTTTTTATGACATAGTAATCATGGATAGGGAACCCAACTTCTCCAATTATAATGAGCTCTAAAATATTTCTTATGCTTACTTTGATAATTTAGGAAGCAATACGAGCCCAAGGAATAACAATAGATTCATATTGTTAGTTGTCATGCAATCATAGGTTAATGTTGAGCTTCACTTGGTTTTAAGAATAGTTCAAAATTCTCTACTAGTCAAGGCCAACCACATGAAGGTGGAAGCTCATTTGGCCCCATCCCCCTAACATCTAAATTCCTTTTTAACATCTAAAATTCATTCATTCCACTAATAAATTCCCCATTAACATCATAATATTGATTTGATAAACTTGTGAATGTTGCTATGAATTGAGAATGCACATGAAACTGCGTTCTATATGCATGGACAATAGGTGGAGATGAAAAAACCAAACACTTTTATATTTATTTAATAGGTCCATGCAAACCTCTAACAAAAATGAAAACCTGTTGGGTTTTTTTAGCTCCACCTGATGTCATATGCATATGAATTAAGATTTCATATTGAACTATGGTGTCCTTCTAAATGGCCTAAAACCAAGAGATTCACGAAGTTAGTTGTCATGCAACCATAGGTTAATGATGAGCTTCACTGGGTTTCAATAATAATTGAATATTCTCTACTAATTAGGGCCAACCACGTGATGGTGAAAGCTCATTCAGCCCAACCCCTCTTAACATCTAGATTCCCCATCAACATCTAAAATATTTAAGACATGATCAATCTTATAAGTACCTAGAATGTACTCATTTCCTCCTACTATTCTCAAGAAAAGTCCATTTTAATTTCTCATGAGCAATTCATCACAATTGTTTAGTAATTCCTATACATCTTACATGAGTACATCCAAGAATGTTCTCATCGTGTCCTACATAAAATGAATTCAATATTAAAAAATATCCCCTAAGAAATAATAGTTCAAGTGAAATAAACACATGAAAAATGAGAGAGAAAAAGAGAAATCTACTTACCAATAGGTGTTGTCATTGCATCTGTGGCCATGCTACATGTCGAGTGAGTTTTATTATTTTTCTGTTGTACCAATATCTCATTGTTTATATGCATACATAGATACACACATGTGTGTGTATGTATGTATATATACACATATATATACACATATATATGTATAGATATGTATATACATACATACATACATATATAGAGATCACAAGGGCATGAAAACAAGATGCAGAGATCACAAGGGCACAACAATAAAATGCAATGATCACAAGGACACAACAATAAAATCTTAGATCTCCACTAATCTCCACAATCCACAAGATCTCTCTATATATACATACATATATACATAGACACACACACACACATGTGTATATATATGTATATACACACACACATATATATAGACATACATACATACATATATACATACATTCATACGTATATATACATATACACATATATACATACATACATACATACATACATCCACATATGCAATTTTATCACCTTCAAAAATTATATTTGATCCTACTAGTTGGGAACAACTAATTGTTCCTGCTATGATATGTTTTTTGTAGAATTTCTTGAGAACTCTACCCATTTTTCCTGATCTATATTATTTTTGTGTAGGATCTTTAGGTAAGTCACTTAGCATGGGTTGAGTGAGTTTAATTGTTTTATTATTTTGATTTTGAAATATGCATGCAACTGGATCAATTTTTCTGTTGTACCAAGATCTCTCTCTCTCTCTCTCTCTCTCTCTCTCTCTCTCTCTCTCTCTCTCTCTCTCTCTCTCTCTCTCTCTTTATATATATATATGTAGGCACACACATATATGTGTGTATGTATGTATATATACATACATTCATACATATACATAAATAATAGTAATATATCTGCATTTTCTTTGTCATTTCTTATAAGAGTGTTTCAAGGTTGGGAGCCACTTCAACATCCTTTTCATGGTTTAGAGGTAATGTTATTGTGACCGTGAGAATAACTTCAATGAAGAGTTGAGTGTAAGGATTTACTACCTTGAATCTATGCTAAAAATTCCTAGGAGCTAAGGGACCCTAAACCTATGCTACATTTTCTAGAGACATGGGAGAAGTTACTATTAGATTTAGTACTTCATAACATTCTAGATCACGTAGTGATGCCCAAATTAACAACAATAGTAGATAATTGGGATCCTCGCAGGGAGACTATGCTAATACATGCATTGTTACATCCTTGGCTTCCATTGTTGGTCCATCATATGGAGCCTTTATATCCAACCATTCATTATAAATTAGGGAACACACTTCATTCTTGCCATGCAAGTGATGCATCTGCATATGCAATTTTATCACCTTGGATAACTGTATTTGATCCTACTAGTTGTGAATAGTCGATTGTTCATTTTATCATACATAATCTATTGACAGTTCTACAAGAATTTGTAATCTACCTAGCTAATCAGATACTAGACCAATTTAACTGGGTTATAGCTTGGGCATGTGTTATACCCATTTATCATATGGTTGCAATGTTGGAGGCAACATTTTTTCTAAAGTGACAACAGGGTTTGTATCATTGGCTTTGTTCAAGTCCTAATTTTAATGAATTAACAAAGTGGTTTTTAGGGTGGAAAGGACTATTTTATCCCAAGCTTCTTGCTAATGAGAGGATAAGAAGTCAGCTAAATGTATCCCTTGAAATGATAAATCAATCTATAGAGGGTAAGACTATGGACCAACCTAGGGCTAGAGAGAATGTAAGCTATCTTAGGGTGACAAAGCAACACCAATTTGAGGCACTTCAACAACAACAAGCAACAATAACATATGCTCAAAAATAAGCCTCAGCTTCCACGAGTAGTGAGATTCACCTGAATAATTCCATGGGTGCACCTCATTTGAGTTTGAAGGAAGTGATTGGAATATATGCACAAGAACATGACATCCAATTTTTACCTAAAGTGGGATGCACACATGATTCTCTTCAAGTTTATGGATTTGGAACTCTTAGTATCTATCTAGATTCTATAGAACAACAAGTGCTTACATAATCTAGAGATATATGGGTTATTTCATCATTGAAGCAGCTAGTTGACATGCATTGTAATTGAATTGGATGAAATAATTACTAAACTAAACATATATGAAGAGGATAATTGAAAACTTGAATGCTGAAATACTGAAATGAAAGCTATCGAGGATCAAACACCTATGCCCAAGTTACAACACAATGTGAAGTTAACTTTATATATTAAAAAAAAAAAAACACAACATAAATTATTCTCCATTTGTTTTGATTATGGAGAGTTGTGCATGAGAGAAGGTGGAGAGATCCAAATAAGGGTAGAGAGCTCTAAACACTGGTGGATATTTCATTGTCATGCCCTTGTGATTGCTGCATTTTATTTTCATTCCCTTATGATCTTTTCATTTCATTTATTTTCCCTTGGTGGAGATTAGTAGAGATCTAGGATTATGTTGTCATGCCCTTGCGATTGCTGCATTTCATTGTCATTCCCTTGTGATCTCTGCATTTTGTTGTCATGCCCTTGTGATCTATGTGCCCTTGCTCTATGATTTTGTTGCTGCGTCATGCCCTTGTGATCTTTGTGCCCTTACTCTATAATTTTCTTCAAGGGGAGAAGAGGTACCTATGTAAATGTTATTTTCTTTTCCTTCTAAACATGTATCTCTTTATTTTTCCCTTAGCAAGTGATTAGAGAAGCTTCTCTTTATGTATATGTATGTGTATATATACATACACATGCATGTGTATATGTATATATGTGTATTCTCTTACAATTGAAGAAATTCCAAGTTGAGAGCATTTAGCCCTCCAAGTAAGTGGTTTGGGGTCATTTCAAGTGCCTTAAATGGGTCTTTGCATGGATTTGGCTATTTTCCCCCTATTATGATTTTCTCTCTTTATTTCCAACCTATTTCTAACAAACTAATTCATAAAACTAAGGACTTTGGCCTCTAGGTCAAGGTCAATCTCGACCCTAACCTAGGTCATAGATGACCTCAACCTTGACCTAGGGTAGGGTTGACTTCATCCCTAACCCTAGGTCCTATTTTCAATTTCTAGGAGTTTTGAGATCTTGGGCTTTGAAAAGCTTCATTTCCTAATTCCAGGTTGGCTATTTTGGGTTTTAGAATGCAAGACTCTTAAATTATATTTAATCTAGGTCTATTCCTAGGGGTTAAGATTAGATGGGTTTTAATGCTCCTATGGCGGCCTTCTCTAGGAGTCAATGCCCTAGATCTCTATATAAGGAAGCCTCCTCCTTTCATTTTTCTCTAAGTACGAAGATGCATACTGATATTGGATGAACTATTACATTTCTACATCCATTATTCCATGAAGTGAACTTCTACCAATAATTCAAGTGTTCAAGCATCCAATTCATCAAGGGGATTCATTGTTCTCCATTGTAGGATTCAATTATCTCCATGGAGCCCTCTTGTTGAAGATTTCTCTATCCACATTCATCCAAGCCTTCTTTTATGCAAAGATACATTCAATATTGGTGTTGAAGATCCAATGACATTGATTTAAGATATCCTACATACATTTGGAGCATTTGTACTTGTGGATTCAAGAATTCAAATCCTTCACAATGATTTCCACATAAGCAAGGTGAATAGTTCCATTTACTTTGTTTATGCATATATATTATTTCAATTATATTTCAAGGTTAATTCCAAATTGGGGTTTGACTAAGGCATACCTTGCATCCAACAACAAAACCATTTTTCTTGTAGATGAGGTGTGGAACAATGAATAGGAGAGCAGATTTGGATACCCTTTTTGTCAAACTTGTGAGATCTGTGAACATAAATTTTGTTAGAGAAATGCAAGTTAAGGTCAACTTTTTAGGGTACAATTGTGGCCTAGGGTAAGATTGTGCCCCACCAATTGGGTCAAGGTTGACCTCCCTTCAAAAAGACAAAAAATTTCTGGGTTTTCTCCAACTCGACATTTCCAGTCTGGAACCGATTGTAGATTTTCTAGAAACTTTATACAGACATTAGAAAAAAAACATTTTCCAGATTCAAGGTGAGTATTTGTCCTTTATCTATTTTAGTCTTTTGGCACATACTCTTCCATAATAGAAAGATCACACATAACCCCCCTCTTTCCCCCTATTTTTCATCACTTGATCCATTTTTGCATTGAACACCTTCTTGTGTTTAATCAATTTGGATCATTCCTTTTGAAAATTAGGGTTAGGAAAGGGTTTCCATTTTATTTCTATTCATTTTGGTGAACCTAAAACACTTACCCTCTTTTCTTTTGTGGAATTAGATGCCCTATTGTGCGTTTTGGTGTTACATTTCCTTTCATTTCATTAGGTCTTTTATTGCATTAAGAATAGATTTAGTTTATACTCTCTTTTTTTAAATTCCAAAATACCAAAAAATTGCTAGATTTCTTTCAAAATATAAAAATAATTGTTTTTTTATAGTTTAGTTCATTTTCTTTGCATTAGATTATGAGCTTTATTACTTCTAGTCCTAGTTCTAATATTAGGGTTAGACATAGTTGTAGAATGCTAGGTACCTTTGAGCTCGAGTCTTCTTCTCCTTCCCTGAGGATTCTAGATGAGACTTTGATTCTTCTTGATTATAATTTTATTTTCTCACTCATCTCATAATGAGGATGATTCTTTAAGAGTTCCTCTTGAATAAGTCCAAAAACTTTCAAAAAAACTTGATAAAATGGGTAATTGGCTTCTTCAAGGAAACAATAATCAAGATTCTCTTCAAGCTATAGAGGGTCTTAATAAAGTTCTTCATGATAGTGACCAAGGTGTCAATCTCTTGCATGGTATTACTCACCTTGTGCATTCTAATGTTAAACCTTTAGATTAAGAAGCTCAATATTTAGGGTTGTTTCCTCCTATCACTAGTGTCAAACCTTATTCTATTCCTCTTCCTAGTGTTCCTACTTACACTCATTCCTTTGTGAGTGCAATGGTTCCCTCTATTCCTATGAGTGTTCCTCTTGTTTCCCTTCCTATTTCAAAAACTTCTTATCATAATGTTCCTTTTACTTATTCTACTGCACTTCCAACTATAGTTTCTAGTGTTCCTCCAACTGTGTCTTCTATTCTTGTAGCTTCTTATACATTACCTAGTGTATCTAATGTTGCTATTCCTCCTATTTATTCTCATGATTCTACAATAATTAGTTTGGCTCAAACTGTGTCATCTTTACAACAAAAACTTGCATCCTTGACTCAAAACAAGTTTAGTATCCCCGCTTGTGACATGGGAAGTCCCTTTGTCTGAGGATATTATTCATACTCGCATTCCTTAGCAAGCTGATATGCCTCATCTTGAGAATTTTAATGGTAAGGGAGACCCTCTTCACCATGTTAAAACATTTTCAAATCCTTTATAGTGATCATGCTCATGATCATAGGATTTTACTGAAGTTATTTGCTCAAACATTTCATGACAAGGCCTTACAATGGTATTGTTCTTTGACTTCTTGTTATATTCATTCATTTCCCCAACTTGTTAATGCTTTTATTCAACAATTTCAAAACAACATTGGCTCGCAAGTGTCTATGACTAATTAGATGCATTGTAAAAAAAACTCTAAAGAAAAATTGACTTAAATTATTGGTAGATTTAAGCATTTACATGATCAAATTTCCTATCCTATTCTTGATATTGATATTCAACATATGTTTATTTCAAATTTGCAAAAGGATGTTAGAGATAAGATTATGCTTACTGAATTTACTTCTTTTCAACAACTTTGTGTAGTGCTTCATCATTATCAATTACAAGTGGGTCAATTTGAGAGCACCACTCTAATGGCTCCTATTCCTATTGATAAAAGTGATGCTACTCCTAATACAAATAAAATTCAAAAATTTAACAACTATGTTGAGATAAATAAACAAGAAAATGTAGTTACCGATCAAGTTATTGTTGCATCTCATAATGCCACTTCTACCTCCACTTCTTTTTGATTGAATCGTACATCTACTCCTCTCTTTGAATCTTTACATTCTATTATGAATAGATTGTTAACTTCTAATATGATTTCTTTACCTCCTATTTTTCCTCTTTTACTTTCTACAATGGTAGCTAAATCTTTTGATCCAAAAGTTTTTTGTCAATATCGTCGCCAACATGGTCATGATACAAAAAATGTTATTCTTTAAAACATTAGGTTTAGGACTTAATTGATTCTAATGCTTTATCTATTAATCATTTTGATGGTAGTGGGAATAAGTCTATTTCTCCTCCTAATCAAATTTTGCAAATCTATATGAATCCTTTACCTACACATGATACTAATACTATTTCTTAACCAATTTCTATGGATATTGTGTATGATTCAAAGATGGATGATCTTAATCATCTAGTTAATCAAGTGGAGCATGTGGTTCCATCTGTATCTCCACCTCAATCTCAATTTTTGCTTCAATCTCAAGTTTTAGCTCTACCTCAACTAAACCTAAGCCTAAATTGAATCTTCAAACAAAAAATTGACACCAACCTAAGAAAAATTGACCTCGGGAACTTTTGATTACCTTTGATGATTCTGAGACTATTAAAGCTCCTGATGGTCCCCTTTATATTAATGCCAAGATTGGTGAGATACCCAGTCATGGTTGTCTTGTTGATCCTACCTCATTAGTAAATGTTATTACAAAAGAAAATATTTTAATGAAAAGTTTGCAGCATCATTTTTATGATACATCAGATGTATGGATTCAAAATTGTAATGGTTTTCTTTATCCATCATTTGGTTCTATTGATTTACCGGTTGAACTTTGTCGAAAGATTGTCAATACCACCTTTGTTTTTGTTCCTACTTCTGATTAATTTCAAGTTAAGCTTGGTTTACCTTGGTTAAATGCCATGCATGTTGTTGCTTCACCTATTCATAAATTTTTTAAGTTTTTTTATGTAATGAAATGAAAATGGCTAATCATATTTTATATCATACTTCTTTTGGCCTTCTTTATCTAATTTATGTCCTACTCAACCTGATCATCTTTTCTGTTCATATCAAGTCTATAAGCAGTGGAAGATTCTTGAGCTAAGCTTACCTCCAAAGGATCTTAACCATGGTATTTTTCCAACACCTTCCATACCTCCTTTATCTATGGCTTGTAAAAATATTAATTAAGCTTCTCCTATTGCTTGTCAGTCTTCTAGTAACCCTATTAATCCTCCTATAAAACTTGTGAAGGATCCTGCAATTGTTCCTCCTAGTTCTCAAAAAATTTCAAGTAAAGAAAAGGGTAACCACTCTACTAATGAATGTTAAAAAAAAAATTGTGTTCAAGTTAAAGGTTGTAATTCTACTATTCAAAAATCTTTATCCTCTTTGGATACAACTATGCATATGTGTTAGAAGAAGGTTTTACTAATAATGACGTTAAGTTAATTGATTTTGATAATTATATTCATACCTTAGATCCTATTTTTATTAATCTAGATGATGAAGATACTCTTGATGATACTAATGATGGTAATGATGAATATGAAACTATTAACATTGATGTTGATTTACCTAATATGCTTTCCTCACAATTAACACTTACACCTAGTATTGAACATTGTGATTCTCAAGAGGATCCTTGTTTGGAACTGGCTATTATTCCTGCTGTGTTGGATATATTCCCTCTTGAAAGTTAGCCACCTTCCCTAAATGATAAAAAACGAAATAGGGAGAATAGGAAGCACATTTGATTGGCTAGTGTACACTAGATTTGTGTCACACTCTAAACCCTTCTATCCAAACAATTCCATGAGTTGGAATGCTTAGATGCCAGCTTAGAGCTCCCTATCCACGGAGTGCAAGAGAGTATATTTCAAGAATAAGAAAGCTCTCAGATGAGCCTTAGAGATACTCTTCTTGCTAGTAAACCATGCAATGGGATGTTCTAAAGACAAGATGCAAGAATGCAAATGTCTCAAGGAGTTCCTCAAGGATGCAATCCAAATGAAAATTAAGCTAGAATGAGATGTAAAGTGGAGCTATGCTAAAACATGTATGAGAGTGTTAAAATCCAAATATTAAGCTATGTGAGATAGATTATTGCAAAATAGACGCTAAAATAACATGCAACATGAATCTAAGCTAAAATACTATGGTATGAGAGAATGTAGACAAGAAATAGAAGTTCTTCACAAAGCTCCAAAGAAACCTGTTAGAAAACCTGCAACATAGCAATATTCAAAATGAGGATTGATCCTTTGAGGGGGAAAGCTCTCTCCCTTTTAAAGATGTACGGATGGTGGAGATCAAGATGAAGATGGTGGATGATCAACGGTTGAATTCGAAAAGAGGAGTGATCCATGTGCACACACAAGTCAACCAATAGAATATAAGTTGACTTGTCATATAAGACAAAAGTCACAAAGCCTTTTCTTTTAATTGCAAAATAGAAAAAGGACTTTATGTGTGCACTTTAAGTGGGTTAGAAGAATGGGGTGTTTTATTTAATTAAAAGGAGACATGTTCTTTTAATCAAATAATGAACTTAGGATAGCATAGTCAAACTATAGGTTATAATCAAATAAATTGATTATTAGCAATTTGGTCTAGGTAAATGATTAAATTAATTTAGCCAAAATGTTGAAAAGGGGGCTAATAGTGTAGATGACCATTTTTAGATGATTACATTTGCCCCTCTTTGACTAATATGTGATCGATCTGGGAACACATTATGTCAAAGAAAATAGAAAGCCAAGTAGGTGGTGATAGATATAGATATCTGATTTTGAAGAATGAAATGTAGAAAAAGATAGCAAGTCCTAAATGTACAGCTTGATAGTGGTAGTACTGAACACTAGGAAAAGATGATGTTAGAATTCAAGAAGAATTCTAACACTTAGCAAAGTAGATAGATCGAGAACAAGTGAGAAGATCAAAAAAATGCTCTTAAGAAATAGATAGTTGTAGCAATCAGTGATAGAGTATTTCTGCCCCCTCGGGATCGAAATCGAAATGAGGTAAGGGGACATAGAAACAAGCTAGATATGAGAAAATTGAAAATATAACAATGTCCAAGATGAAAGATAGATGATTAGAACCCAAGAATGACTATAAGAAATTGATAAAATGCCTCAGTTTGACTAGAGTTGACCTTGAAGGATATAGCATAAAAATTAGGTCGAAATGAGTAGAAAGCTGATTTTAGACATGAAACAGTGAATTGAAGTAGATATGAAGTATGGAAATGATGAAGATATGAAGAAATGAAGATGCCCCAGTGATGATTCAGAGATTCGACCTCAAAAGGTCAGCTAACTGCTCAGAAGAAAGTAGAATTTTAAAAGACAATTTTGACCATCAAGATGAACTCGAATTTGGATTTTGATCTCGAAAATGAATTTACGATGTTGAAATTATTTAAGAGGTCAAAAATTTATATAATGTGATGATAAGATAGAAAAGAGATGAAGTGAAAGATTAAGAAGGTGAAAAGACATGAACAAGAAGAAAGTAAAGAAATATATGAAAGGAGTTAGCTGACATGTCTATGAAAAGATGAAGAGAGAGCTCTCCCCATATGCAAGAATGCAAGACTAAGCTAGAAAATGAACCTAAAATGAAAGCTAATATACAAAGTGGTTTACCAGCAAGAAGCGCATAACATTTAGACTCTTAATTTCATCATTGAGCATTTATTAGGGACATCATGAGATCATACAACCATCACTAGTATAACTATGAGGATATGAATATGATCAATATTAGATAGGTAAGTGGAAATCCAATCTAAGCATCAGAGACATGTAAGTCAAGATAACTACGCGATTAGATTCCCTAAGTTTAATTTAGCAAGATTACACGTGTATCAAGGCATAAGAGCTAGGATAAACCCTGAGTGTGGTCTTGTAGAGCAGTCAAGGATGATACATTTGTAAGTCAACATGTTGGATAGGACAAGCATAAATGCTTACAAAACTATAGACAAACAAATTATACCTGCAAGCAGAAATCAAGAAAGTATGTCCCATTCCCCTAGTCTTCTAGTCAATGACATCCTCGAAAGACTCTTAGGGAGGGAACACATGGCAAAGAAATTGTCATAGACAATACACAAAGTAGATAAAGGTCAGCATAACTCAGTCATTTAAGTGTTAAAGTGCGTGTGTTCAAGTCACTTGGCCATTTCTTCAAGACTTGATTCTGATAGTGAGAAATATTGCGACATCAAAGACTGTAGGTAAACTATCTGAAAAGTGTTGAAAAACACTTGATGTCAAGGTGGGGGAAGTGTTGAGAAACACTATTTTGTGAGTTGTCCAAGAAACCCTAATGCACAAGAATACCTCAATAGGCTAAGCAGCTATGCCCCTGAGAAAAAGACAAGAAACAATTCCAAGCCAGGAAATGTATAGCAAAGTAGGTGATTGAGACTGATAGACAGAGGTGCAAGGGTCTCAAGTAGCACCTGTTTCCAGATTTTCACCACTTGACAGATTTTTTCATGACTTTTTTCAATTTTTTTGTATTTTTGCATTTTTGATTTTTTGGTGATACATCAAAGCGCCTATTGCTAGGTTTTCACTAAGATGATCTTTTTTTCAGGACATTTTCTAATTTTTTAGATTTTTTTAGCATCATATATGATTTTTTGGATTTTTTAGAAGGTTTTAGAGATCACTAGTTCTCAAGCAAGATCACATCATTTTCTCCCAATGTCTAGCAAGGTATAGGACATGATGGAGAAACAAGCCGATGGATAAGAAAAGATGCATAAGAAAGGAATGTGAAGCAAGTGAAAGTGATCCTCAAGAATTGACTCCTTAAGAGTACCCAAGCTAGGGAAAGAAGTGAAATAGTCATATGAAGCATGTTTTGGATAAGCAATGGAAGTAATGAGAAAGATAGCATGTAGGATAAGCGGTGAAGCCAACAAGTGTGATAGCATATAAGATAAGTGATGGAAGCCAATGAGTAAGATAGCATGAAAGCGTGTAGTCCAAAAGAGTAGCCATGTCAAGAGACCTATGAGAACCATGTTTCATTTTATTGTGATCAAGACCAAGGGGTCAACTAGATAGGTTAGCGATGGGATAGAGCAATAAGAATGAAGCTAGATATGAATGATACGAGTGAATGAGAAGGATGGGGTGAACGATAGATAAGATAGCCAATATGCAAAGATAGCTCAACATTGTCAAGATCAAAGAGAGAAGAGGGGATAGATGGATGATGGAAGAATTACGCTTGATGCTTGTTCGCCAGGTTTTCATCATGGTACTTATCCAAGGTGCCATAAGAAGTAGTTTTCACCATAGGATAAATTTATTTCTCTTTACTTTTGCTACCAAGGTGCCACAAGAAGTGGTTTTCACCAAGGCACATTTTCATTTTTTTCATTTTTATTATTATTTTTATTTTTATTTTTTATTTTTATTTTTATTTTTTGAATTTTTAGAAAGAGCTCAAGCTATTTGAATGTAGATAGTGCTCCGATAGGAAAGATAAGTCATGATAAGCCAAGACCATAGATAAGTATGCTCAAAGATGTTGATAGGGTGATGAAAGAGAAATGGTAGTAGGAAGAGTATATGGAGGATAATAGTTTATGTATAGAAAGTAAGTGTAAGCTTTAGAGGATTTCATGAGGGTAGTTGAAATATTAGACAAGATCAACATTGACACACACCTTGAAGGGTATTGGAATGATGGAGGATCATGGATGAAGTAGCTTGAGGTTTAGATGTATGAGGTGGTAGAAGAGATTTGGAAAAAAGTGGAGTGGAAGGCTTTGGAATATTTTTAGAAAGATTTTTGAAAGAAGATGGAATGGAAGCCTTTGGAAGCTTGAATGTCAACTTTGAAGTATTTTCAATATTCAAGTCTTTTAGAAGAGACTTGGGAATCCATATAGCTTTAGATTTTCCTTTGGATACTTCAAAACACATTTCTTCAATAATGGGTTTAGGAACCCATATTTTCTTTGATTTAGCTTTTTTAATAGTGGACCTTTGCGGTCTCTTTTGTGCATTCTCCTTCTTAGCATTCACATGTCGATTAGATGGGACATAGTGATCTTTCTTTTTCAATGGATTCTTATGTTTATTCTCACTTCCAAAGGACTTGGGATTTGTGGATGAATAAGGCTGATATGACTATTTTAGGTGGATAGATGGGTGATAATTCATCAAGGATGAGTGTCTTTGTTGATCTTGAGGTATGACGAGAGAGCTAGGAGTGGAAAATGTAGGAGATGATGGAACATAAGGTCCCAATATAGATGGAAGGTTTGAAGGCTTTAGCTTTGATGGATAAGGACCAACAATAGACTTAGGAGATGCAAATGGATAGTGAAAAGGGACATCAACATCTTTAGAGTGAGCAACGTGGTCAAAGCCATCAATAGACTCATGAGTAGCTTTGACAGGAGCAACATTTTTAATAGGAGCACTTGAAGCTTGAGTAAAATTTTGAAGTGGATATGGAGAAGTAGAACATGAGGGGACACTTTGATCTTGACAAATAGCTTTGGATAGCATAGGAAGAGAACTTTTCTCATAATTTTCAGTAAGCTCAAGGGAGATAGTAGAAGTGATATCTTCATCATACTTAGGAGGTGGACAAGATATAGGATATGGAATGGAAAAATCTTGAAAGAGATGAACAGGTGCTTGATCTTGATCTTTCTTGACATTTATAGCTTTTTCTTTTTGAGAGTCCTCTTGACATGGAGCCACTTCTAAGGACAAGGGAGAATGAAGAGTGAATGGAGTAGTGCTTGGATTAGGCATAGTAGTGCATGAAGGTTGAGGATGTTTAGGATTAGTAGCATGGAAAAGTTTTGCAGCCAAATGATGGTTAGCTTGAGTTTCTTTTAGAGGTAGCCCTTGATGATACATGTAGTCAATGTGGAAAGTATTAGGTTCTTTATTTGATAGAGGCATGTTGGAAAGATTTGAAGTGTTGGGAGATGCATGAGTGTTGGAAGAAGTGGAAGATGTAATGGAGCCACTACTAGACATAGGTTCATCAACATAATCTTGCTCAAGAGAAGTATCCTCAACACATGAGTTACTAGAGGTTCCAATAATTCCATTATCAATAAGATCTTGGATTTTATGTTTTAGCTCAATGCAATCTGAAGTACTATGCTCATTATGTTGATGATAAGCACAATAGATATCCAAGAATGGGTTTCCATATGAGCTAGACTTTGGTAACATGATGATCTTATTGCTAAGAAGTTTTTGCAAAGTGTCATCATAAGAATCTTTCAAGGGAGCAAAAGTTCTATTAGAAGTATGTCTAGTATCTTCTTGTTGTTTCTCAAGTGAATAGCATGCATTCATGTCTTCGTCATTATCTTTGTCAAAGATAGGTCCATCATAAAATTTTGGCATAGGCTCAAGTGCTTGTTCTCTACAAAGGTCTTTAGATCTAGAAGATGAAGACATTTGATGTCTTGAAGTAGAGCATGTAGACCTAAAAGAAGAGGATGACCTCAAAGAAGGTGACTCACATGCATGTAAAGACCTTAAGGAAGATTCATGTAATGATGCAATCTTCTCCTCTAACCTTTTCTCAAGTTTAGAAGTCATTTCTGTCATGCGCTTAGAGAGATGAAGGTAAGAAAGATCATTTGTCTCTTCTAGTTCTTTGTATTGTGCATATAGATCTTGAAACTCTTTAGTGACATGGAGGATATCATGATCATCTAGATTTGTCCAAGGTTTGATAGCACAAGGTTTAGATCCCATAGTTTTAGATGCAAAGCCAAGCATAAAAGAGCTTAGAAGATAACTTGATGTTGAAACTATAGGAGGTAGAGTGTTCACTTACCAAGATAGTAGAGAGAGATTAAAGAAACTTGTCAAACAATATGTCCAAGAAACTTACGACATGAATGACTCAAGTCAATAGCTAGGAAAGATGCCCAAATAGCCAAATAGATAGAGCAAGTGGGGTGACAAGTGAACAACTCTCCAACCCAAGAGTGTAGTCAAGAAATCAAGGCAACTATTTTAGAAAAAGGATAACTAGCAAGCATGCATAGACCATGAAGACAAAAAGACCAAGAGCACTAAGACCAAAGAGCCACTTTAAGCATGTTCAAGAACTAGAGACATAAAAAATAAAAATCAAATGATGAGACTCCCCTTAGAAAGCAACACAAGAAAATGTTTGCATTTGATGTTTTGACTTGGTTAACAAAATTTGACAATAGTTGATAGCATAGCAAGTTTGATGTTCAAAAGCAATTTCTTTCCAAGCAAGATAGTGACACATGGAGTAGTCTTCAAACAATCAAGCAAGGGACAAAGCAACCTTGCATGATACAAGCATATGTGAGGTCTTAAAAGAAATCCCTAGAACTATCGTCATGTGTATGTTCAAAATATTTTCACAGGTCTAGCACAGTCAAGAACACATCAAGCAATATCTACCTAGAAGTCATGGTTCATTACTCAACAACTTGACCCACACTTGATGCTCCTTTGCCTCACACCAAGTGGTTTCCCACAAGAGATATTTTCTTTGTCATGGAAGTGTCATAAGCACAACCAAGGGAACACATATGGTGAGTGTAAAATTTTGGGGTGATCCGGGTAGTCCACTAGGATCGATCCTTGCACCAAGAAGTTGAGAGGCTAAAAAAGGGTAGTTACTAACTTAGGGTGTTTAGATAGGGCTTCCATTCATAGTGTTCCTCTTTCTCCCAATTACGGGACACCTCACCTTGCGATGAGTAACCGATCTTGCGATCACAAGAGTACCTTAAGCATTCTTGCCTAGTGATCTCCCTATGGTCAAAATCTCATAAGTGATCACACTAGGCAAAGACAAACACTACGTCTACCAAGGTTTTGTGTCCTTGATAACCTTGAGTTTATAGTGGGTTGGAAGAGCTAGGTAATCTACTTGTCCCCACTTGGGTCGTTCCTCTCAAGTTGTCCGAGAGCAGGCCCTCTAAAAGATTCTAACTACACAAAGTGGATCAACTTTTGGAAGTCAAGATTTTTGGTTCACCACAAGGGTGAAGAGCATACTCTCCTACTCCAATAATTTTCTTCCAAACATGCCAAGAAGATTTAGTTACCCCTTGCTTTTGAAACCAAATGGTAAGTCAAGATTTTTGATTCACTACAAGGGTGAAGAGCATACTCTCCTATCACCAAAAGATCCCAATTGTAAGTTTTAATGTGCCTAAAAATAAACAACTAGTATATGCCACACATGTAAAAGTAAAGAACAAGAAAAATTGGGTTTTTATGTGTTGGGAAACCCTGCAAACAATCGTTAGTAGCCCTTGTGCATTTGAAGCTTTGACATGCGTTCTTTTTATGCAATGTTTCAATTTTTTTTTCACAAGGATGGCAACTTGCAATCACAACTTGTTAGCACCAAAAGTTAGTGTGAAATAACATAAAATAATTCAATAAAAAGTGGTTATTTGCCTCAAATATCCAAGTTATCTTCCAATCAAGTGTATGCAAAGAAAGGGTAAACTAATCACAAATGCTCTCATTTTTACTCTTTGCTTTTGATCTAGTCAACAAGATTAGACTTTTTTGCTATTATTTTGGATCCAAAAATAGAAATGAAAAGAAGAGACCCATATTAAAAATCAGAAAGATTTCCAAAATGCAAGAAATTTAAAAAATACTCTTCATTTGCACTCTAGAGATTGATTTTGTCAAAACAGGTCAAATTTATCAAATTGAGTTTTTGATCCTTAATACGACCTCAAAATTCAAAACACAAAGAAAGAACCCCTATTAGAATTGAAAACACTTTCTAGAAATGTAAGTTTTTCTGAAAAAGACACTGATTTGCCACCAAAAATGACTTTTTATGAAAAAAAAGAAAATATCATAACTTTCGCAAATCATGTCAAAATTCTCTGAAAATTGATTTGAAACATTTTGGATACATACCCAACTTGAAAAAAAAATTTCAAAACCAAATTCCAAGTGGTTTAAAAGATATGATCCAATCTTTAAACCAATTAGATTTTTGGCCTTCAAACCAATCTACTTATGGGTTGGCCTTAAAACCAAAGTGATAATTCTACAAAAGCACTTGATTAGATCCAATATGCTGCTGTAAAAAATTAGAGATAAGAAATGAAAGCAAATGGAGCTAGAAACTTGATTCAAGCCCCACGGTGGGCGCCAAAAATGTACACTAGATTTGTGTCACACTCTAAACCCTTTTATCCAAACAATTCCATGAGTTGGAATGCTTAGATTCCGGCTTAGAGCTCCCTATCCATGGAGTGCAAGAGAGTATATTTTAAGAATAAGAAAGCTCTCAGATGAGCCTTAGAGATACTCTTCTTGCTAGTAAACCATGCAATGAGAGGTTCCAAAGATAAGATGCAAGAATGCAAATGTCTCAAGGAGTTCCTCAAGGATGCAATGCAAATGAAAATTAAGCTAGAATGAGATGTAAAGTGGAGCTATGCTAAAACATGTATGAGAGTGTTACAATCCAAATATTAAGCTATGTGAGATAGATTATTGCAAAATAGAAGCTAAACTAACATGCAACATGAATCTAAGCTAAAATGCTATGGTATGAGAGAATGTAGACAAGAAATAGAAGTTCTCCACAAAGCTCCAAAGAAACCTGTTAGAAAACCTGCAGCATAACAATATTCAAAATGAGGATTGATCCTTTGAGGGGGAAAACTCTCTCCCTTTTAAAGATGTACGGATGGTGGAGATCAAGATGAAGATGGTGGATGATCAACGGTTGAATTCAAAAAGATGAGTGATCCATGTGCATACACAAGTCAACCAATAGAATATAAGTTGACTTGTCATATAAGACAAAAGTCACAAAGCCTTTTCTTTTAATTGCAAAATAGAAAAAGGACTTTATGTGTGCACTTTAAGTGGGTTAGAAGAATGGGGTGTTTTATTTAATTAAAAGGAGACATGTTCTTTTAATCAAATAATGAACTTAGGATAGCATAGTCAAACTATAGTTTATAATCAAAAAAATCGATTATTAGCAATTTGGTCTAGGTAAATGATTAAATTAATTTAGCCAAAATGTTGAAAAGGGGGCTAATAGTGTAGATGACCATTTTTAGATGATTACAGCTAGTCCTTCATGGTAGTATTTTTTTCTGTTGTGTGTTGTATTGTGCTTCTCCCTTAATATGTTTGCTAAATATTGTTAGATTCTTTTATATGATTTTTGCTTCTTTGCTGGTGCAAGGTGATAAAAGAATCAAACCTGATGTATTATTCCTCTATATGTATCTTTGTTCTTCCATATGTAGTTTCATGTTATGTTGTACTTGTGCTATTTTTTGTACATGTTTCCTTGTGTAATCTGCTTAGATTCATGACTTGGCAGCATTGATTATTTTTAGTCTCTAGGTCATGGTCTAAAAAGATTCTTCTTAGTATCTCTTATGTGATCTTTCCTCCTTTTATGATTTTAGTTCTACTTTCTTTGGGGAATGATGTCAACTCATTTGCAATAATATCATATATATTATCTTATGATCATATTGGCCCCACAATAGGTAGACCCCTTTTGTGTTTTCTGTATGTTTATATGGTATTTACCTTGATTTGTCTTCGTCTATGGGCATCTCATAGTGGAAACATAATCAATGGAGTTGTTTATGTTTTTCATCAAAGCCATTTCTCTTGTTAAAGTTTTAGCAATAACTTTAATGTGGGGGCATACACTCTACTCACTTAATGCGCACACACTAGGTGGTTCAATTCCATCTTTCTAGTTGTGTTGTTTCCTTGTGTGGTTCACAATGGGACATAAGTTTTCATGGGGCGAGATAATCATACTCTTTTTCTTTTTTTCTCTTTTTCTAGAGATGTCTTTCTTATTTTGATCTTAGAGTTGATGAAGACTTGAGTCTCTAGGGGCTTGAGGATTTCTTTATCCCTTTGATTTCAATAAGATTATCTTTTTGTTACGATCTACTTTAGCAAGAGTTTGCATCGAGTCCATACTCTTGCTAAAATGGGGGTTTAATGTATCATCTTAAAATGGAAGCATTTCCATGTTAAGAGATTTAATCCCTCTGATTAAGTGGTCTAAGGTCATGTCAAGCACCTTGAATGGGTCTTTGCATGGAGCTGACTATTTTTGCCTTGTTCTACTTTTCTCTCTTTATTTCCAACCTATTCCTGACAAACTTATCTATGAAACTAAGGACTTTGGCCTCTGGGTCAAGGACAAACTTCTAGGTCAAGGTCAAACTCAACCCTAACCTAGGTCAAGGATGACCTTGATCCTGACCTAGGGCAGGGTCAATCTCATTCTTGACCCTAGGTCCTATTTTCAATTTTAGCAAATTTCAAGATCTCAAGCTTCAAAAAGTTTCTTTTCCCATTTTCAGTTCAACTGTTTCAGGTTTTGGAATGGTAGATTCTTAAATTATAGTAAATCTAGGTCTACACCTAAGGGTTAAGGTTAAATGGGATCTAATTCTCCTATGTCAGCCTTCTCTAGGAGTTGGTGCCCTAGATCTCTATATAAGGAAACCTCCTTTCATTTTTCTCTAAGTAAGTAAGTAAGAAGATGCATTGTGATATCTAGCAAACTATTACCTTTCTACATCCATTATTACATGAAGTGAACTTCTATCAAGCATTTAAGTGTTCAAGCATCCAACTCATCAAGGAGATCCATTGTTAACCATTGAAGGATTCAATCTCTATGGAGCCCTCTTGTTGAAGATTTCTCTATCCACATTCATCCAAGACTTCTTCTATGCAAGGATACATTCAAGATTGGTGTTGAAGATCTAATGACACTAATTTAAAAAATCCTACATATATTCTACATACATTTGGAGCATTTGTACTTGTGGATTCAAGGATTCGAATCCTTTACAAGGATTTCCACATAAGCAAGGTGAATAGTTCCATTTACTTTGTTTATGCATATATATTATTTAAATTATATTTCAATGTTAATTCCAAACTAGGGTTTGACTAAGGAAAACCCCCTATCCAACAACAAAACCATTTTTCTTGTAGATACATGTGTGGAATAATGAATTGGAGAGTAGATTTAGATACCCTTTTCGTCAAACTTGTGAGATTCATGAACAAGAATTTTGTTGGAGCAGTGCAGATTGAGGTCAAATTTTTGGGGGTACAATTGTACCCCACCAATAAGGTCAAGGTCGACCTCCCTTCAAAAATACAAAAGATTTTTGGATTTTCTCTATATCAACATTTCCAATTCGAAACTGATTGCAAATTTTCCAGAAACTTCATACAGACATTAGAAAATAACATTTCCAAATTCAAGGTGAGTATTTATCCTTTATCTATTTTAGGTTTTTGACACATACTCTCCCATAATAGAAAGATCACACATAACCCCCTTCTTTCCCCCTATTTTTCATCACTTGATCCATTTCTACATTGATCACCTTCTTGTGTTTAATCGTTTTGGATCATTCCTTTTAAAAATTAGGGTTAGGAAGAGGGTTTCTATTTTCTTTCTATTCAATATGTATGTATATATAGAGAAGCTTGGATTTATCTATATGTATGTGTATATATATATACATACACACACATGTGTGTGTATGTATATATACACATATATGCATATACATATGTATATATATACGTACGTACATACATACATACATATACCGAGATCACAAGGGCACAAAAATAAAATGTCCCTAGGGGTTCTAGGACCCTTAGGGACATATGTCATCATTTAATGGGTCGAAGGGGTTCGTAGGTCACCCTATGACCCCTTTTGACCCATAAGAACAATTCTAATATCTCCCTAAGGGTCCTAGGACCCCTAGGGACATATGTCATCATGTAGTTGGTCGAAGGGGGTCATAAGTCAACCTATGACCCCTTTTGACCCATAAGAACGATTCTAATATGTCCCTAGGGGTCTTAGGACCCCTAGGGACATATGTCATCATTTAATGGGTAGAAAGGGGTCATAGGTCACCTTATGACCCATATGAAGCATTCTAATATGCCTGTAGAGGTTCTAGGACCCCTAGGGACATATGTCGTCATATAATAGTTCAAGGGGGTCATAGGTCACCCTATGACCCCCTTTGACCCATAAGAATAATTTTAATATGTCTCTAGGGGTCCTAGGACCCTTAGGGACATATGTTGTCATTTAATGGGTCAAAGAGGGTCATAGGTCAACCTATGACCTCATTTGACCCATATGAAGCATTCTAATATGTCCTTAGGGGTCCTAGGAACCCTAGGGACATATTTCATCATGTAATATGTCAAAGGTGGTCATAGGTCAACCTATGACTCCCTTTGATCTATACGAATGATTATAAAATATGCCTAGGGGTTCTAGGACCCCTAAAAACATATGTCATCATTTAATGAGTTGAAAGGGGTCATAGGTCTACCTATGACCCCCTTTGATCCATATGAATGACTCTAATATGTCCCTAGGGATCCTAGGATCCCTAGGGACATATGCCATCATTTAATGGGTCGAAGGGGGTCATAGGTCAACATATGACTCCCTTTGACCCATATGAATGATTTTAATATGTCCCTAGGGGTCCTAAGACCCATAGGGACATATATCGTCATGTTATGGGTCATGAACGATTGTAAGATGTCCCTAGGGGTCCTAGAACCTCTAGGGACATATTTTGTTATGTAATGGGTCGAAGGGGGTCATAGGTCAACCTATGACCCCCTTTAACACATAAGAACAATTCTAACATGTCCCTATGGGTCCTAGGACCCTTAGGGACATATTTCATCATTTAATGGGTCGAAGGGGGTCATAGGTCAACCTATGATCCCCTTTGACCCATATGAACGAATCTAATATGTTCTTAGGTGTCCTAGGACCCCTAGGGACATATAAAAATCATTTTTATAGCTTGAAAGGGGTCATAGGTTAACCTATGATCCCCTTTGAGTCATCATGTAATATGTCGAAAGGGGTCATAGGTCAACCTATGACCCCCTTTGAGCCATAAGAATGATTCTTATATGTCCTTAGGGGTCTTAGGACCCCTAGGGAGGTATGTTGTCATTTATTGGGTCGAAGGGGGTCATAGGTCAACCTATGACCCCCTTTGACCCATATGAAGCATTCTAATATGTCCCTAGGGGTCCTAGGACACCTATGGACATATGTCACCAGGTAATGTGTTGAAGGGGGTCATAGGGCCCTCTGACCCATTAGAAGGATTTTAATATGTCCCTAGGGGTCTTAGGACCCCTAGGGACATATGTCATCATGTAATGGGTCGAAGGGGGTCATAGGTCATCCTATGACCCACTTTGATCCATAAGAATGATTCTAATATGTTCTTAGGGATCCTAGGACCCCTAGGGACATATATTATCATTTAATGGGTTGAAGGGGGTCATAGGTCAATCTATGACCCTCTTTGACCCATAAGAATGATTCTAATATGTCCCTAGGTGTCCTAAGACCCATAGGGACATATGTCATCATTTAATGGGTCAAAGGGGGTCATTGGTCAACTTATGAGCCCCTTTGACCCATATGAACAATTCTAATATGTCCCTAGGGATCCTAGGACCTTTGAGGACATATGTCACCATGTAATGGGTCGAACAGGGTCATAGGTCAACCTATGACCCCCTTTGACCCTTGTGAATGTTTCTAATATGTTCCTAGGGATCATAGGACCCCTGGGGACATATGTCATCATGTAATGGATCGAAAGGGATCATAGGTCAACCTATGACCCCCTTTGACCCATATGAATGATTCTAATATGTCGCTAGGGGTCCTGGGACCCCTAGGGATATATGCCATCATTTAATGGGTCAAAGGGGGTCATAGGTCAACCTATGACCCCCTTTGACCCATATGAAGCATTCTAATATGTCTCTAGGGGTCCTAGGACCCCTAGGGACATATGTTGTCATGTAATGTGTCAGAGGGGGTTATAGGTCAACCTGTGACCCCCTTTGACCCATGAGTAAGATTCTAATATGTCCCTAGGGGTCCTAGGACCCCTAGGTACATATGTCATCATTTAATGGGTTGAAGGGGGTCATAGGTCAACCTATGACACCCTTTGACCCATATGAATCATTCTAATATGTCCCTTGGGGTCCTAAGACCCCAATGGACATATGTCATTATGTAATGTGTCGAAATGGGTCATAAGTCAACCTATGACCTACTTTGACCCATTAAAATAATTTTAATATGTCTCGATTGGTCCTAGGACCCCTAGGGAGATATGTCATCATGTAATGAGTCGAAGGGGGTCATAGGTCACCCTATGAGCCCCTTTGACCCATAAGAATGATTCTAATATATCCCTAGGGGTCCTAGGACCCCTAGAGACATATGTCATAATTTAATTGGTCAAAGGGGGTCATAGGTCAACATATGACCCCCTTTGACCCATATGAAGCATTCTAATAAGTCCCTAGTGGTCCTAGGACCCCTACAGACATATGCCATCATGTAATGTGTCAAAGGGGGTCATAGTTCACCCTATGACCCCCTTCAAACCATATGAAAGATTCTAATATGTCCCTAGGGGTCTTAGGATGCTTAGAGACATATGTGATCATGGAATGTGTCGAAGGGGGTCATATGTCACCCTACGATCCCTTTCGACCCATATGAATGATTCTAATATGTGCCTAGGGCTCTTAGGACCGCTAAGGACATATGTCATCGTGGAATGTGTCGAAGGCGGTCATAGGTCACCCTATGACCTCCTTCAACCCATATGAATGATTCTAATATGTCCCTAGGGGTCCTAGGACCCCTAGGGACATATGTCATCTTGTAATATGTCAAAAGGGTTCATAGGTCATCTTGTGACCCCCTTCAACCCATATAAACTATTCTAATATGTCCTTAGGGGTTGTAGGATCCCTTAGGGACATATGTCATCATGGAATGTGTCGAAAGGGGTCATAGGTCATCCCGTGAGCCCTTTCAATCTATATAAATGACTCCAATAGAAATAATATAGTAAAAATTATATATATATATATATATATATATATATATATATATATATATATATATATATATATATATATATATATATATAATTATAATATTTATAGATTATAATAATAATAAAATAATATATTATTATATTTTAATAACATAAGTCATAATATTAATAATATATTATAGATTATAATTTACATATGATAATAAAAAAAAAAAAATATTATTGATTATAATTTATATATGATAATAATAATAATATGTATTAATAACATATATATAATATATTACGTTATTATATTTAATAAAAATATAGTAAAAATAATAATAATGTATTATAATAATATATATTATATTTATAGATAATAATAATAATAATAATAACATAATATATTATTATATATTAATAGATTACATATTATATCTTTACGTTACGTTATTATATATATATAAAAAATATAATATAATATTATATTATTATATAATATATAGATTATATATTATTTTATATGTAATAGTTATGTTATTATATTATATATTATATCTTTACATATTTCATAACTCAAATTAGTTATATCACTTACAAATTCATTTTTGGCTCTAATTTTTGTGCTGACGGTATCGGATATCAGATCTCATATTGAATATCTGATATGAGATCCAATATCCGATATGAGATTCGATATCCATTCTCATACCGGATATCCGATCTGAAATCAGATATCCGATAAGGCTTGGGCCTTACTTTCCAGGTTTGGTACTTGGATAGGTGGAAAAAAGTCATAGCGGGTTTTGAAGCGCTTTTAGACATGTTCAAACTCTATTTTTTTCACATCGTCACTTTTTGGCACACCATGATTCTGCACATACCATTTAAGAACATTCAATCACACCATGCCAAGTGTCCTATTTTATCATTAGTTGCAAAAAACCTTTTTATTTCTCTTGTTGGCCCATGATTTGGTTCTCTCATGTAATTGGTTGTAAATTTTTGGTAAATCAAATAAGGGTTTTGGGGGTTAAATCTTGGATCAATCTCGACTCTCCATTTTAATTGAAAATCTATAATAGGCCAATGTCATCTCATTTATAATTCATTAGCTTAGGAGATGGAGGTAGTAGAGAGTTAGGAGATTAGATTAGAATAGCTTAGGGAGAGATTTTATCAAATTATTGTTATAATGCTGTCAAAGTAATGAATAGTTCAGTATTGATTCTTCATGGTGAATTATGTATTGTTTCTTTAAAGTGTTGCATGGTTTCCTCAATCTTTAACTCAGATTACTGATGAGGGTACAACACAAGACAAATGATCACAACATGAAAGGAGATTTTTATTATCTAAAAAGATAAGCTATTACATGCATTACAACAAAAATAGACCCAAATATATGCCCTATGGGCTACAATATTATGAGATTATGGAGAAAAACCCTTCTCACAGTACCTTCTGCCAAACCCCACTAAAAATGTCTTTATATCTCAAGAATGGGCCTTAAGTATCCACATTTAGGTTTAGGGTTAGGAATACATTTTACATCATGCCATTTGGTGACCACCACCAAAATAGAAATCTCTAGAAACCGAATTAGAAGTTGGTGCAAAATTAGAGGATTCCAAAATAGGTAGTCCAACTTCCAAGAGGCATAAAGTTTGATCCTGGAATCTGATTGATGAACCATTTACATTTATGAAAATCTCACTAAGCACTCTATAGAACTTTAAGAAGACTTAATCTTCCCCCAGTTTTTAGGGTCATACAAGGTCATTTTGTGCCTCAAATTGGGCTTCGAAGCATTTTTAGGAGGTCTCCAAGAAGCTTAAAATTGTAATAACTCTCAAACCTTGAAATACATTGTTATTCTTTTAGAGTGCTTGAAATTTAAATTATAACATCCCCTCCAACTTACACCCTCCAACTTTTCATAATTATGACTCTATAACAAAATAACCCATTTTGTGCATTGACACACATCTCGAGGTGCACAAAAACACTAAGCCAAAAAAGTAATAATGCAAATATGAGAGTTGGAAAATATTAATATGGAAAACCCCTATATGCTTATGAATACGAAGAAAGGTAGAACAATTGGATTTCAAAAGCCCCTCCACGCTTTTTCCAAAATAGGTTAGAAATGAAAACCCCGATTCTACAAATCATAATAGGTACTCTATTGTGGTCGATATTAGAAGTATTTATACTAAGCAAATGTAGGAACATTGCAAAAATATGGTCAATTCGCAAAGTGGTGTGGATTTTGATGGTCAATAGAAATCATTACAAATTGGTGGAATGGGCCATTTAAGGATCATGTAAGTATATCTATACTTTTATAATTTTTTATAATTTTTAGACTATAAAAAGTTTCCCTTAAATCAAATATATTGCATCTAGATATCATGCCTTTTAGAAAAGTTACTATTTTAAATTCATTGATTGGTAACTCAATTTTACACTAGTCAATATAAATTTAAAAAAGTATTGAGATGTGTTAGATTATCCAACTTATCTATCTAGAACTTTTTCATAGTCAATTACTCACGAGAATAGGTGATCACTTAGGTGGCTATGTTGGATTGGAGGGAAATTTCATTTTTTCCTTTGATGTAATTTTTTAGTAAATACATATCCTAACTGAAAAAAAATTGATCTGTTTGAACTAAACACTAAGAATGAAATGTGTTCTATTAAACATGAGTTTTATCAAGGTCCCATTCATGACAATGTTTTTTCAACATAGTTGCACTTTGTCATTAGGATGCTAAAACAAAAATTACACAATCTCAAATGGGTCAAGGTGATTAGTATTCATTCTAATGAGGATATGTGTGGACTCATCATTTAAAACCATCCCATAAACTCAAACTATAATCTTTGACCAAGATCAAAAAAGGATATGAAGAAAATATTACATAATAATCGAAAACCCTAGATGAGTTGATGATAGAGGCAATTTCTTAGCAAGAAGTGGTTAAATATCAAATGGAGGTAAATAATTTGGCATCAAAAGAAATATTAGATCCCTTAAGAAGGCTTTGGAGTTGGAGGAAAATTATGAAGGTTTATAGGAATGATAAATTATGAAGGATGGCAAGGAAGTCCTTTGACCCCAAAATTGCAATATATATAAGCAATGGTGGGTATTCTTGTTGGAAACTACAATTGCAATAGATGTTGTATTGTCATTGATGTCAAATCTACTGATCAGACATGTTGCTATCTAATATAAATGTCATATCTATTTGATTAATGAAGAGGATTTGAGAAGTTTCTCATAAAAAAAGAACATAGAGGAAAGGTTGTGTTATGAAAAGGGAAGCTACAATGGACATTTGATTAATTAGATGTTGACAAGACAAAGTGATTGTTTAATTCATGCTGAGTGATGCTAGTGTCAACTGAGCCATAGTAAGTGTTGAGAAAATTTAGAGTTGATCGAGCATTAGTATCGACCAAGAAAACAAATTTATGCCAAGCTAGAAGTTCTATAGAAATCAATAAGTTCAATGGTGACTAAGTGTTGGAACTAAGTGATGGCTGAGTGACAATATTTTGAATGCGTATGAGAAATCATGATTTCCAACTGACTTAGTTGATTTCTTGAGATATAGAAAGTGTGTTGAAGATAAGGATTAATGAGTTGGATGAATGAGATGATTAGGAAAGATACCTAATAAACGAATTTGATGAGAAGTTTCTAGAAAAGAAGGAAGATGAACAGATATGTAATGAACCTGATGAATTGAATCATGATCCCTAAGATCTACAATGATTGTGAAAATGGAAAAGGACCAGAATTACCTTTTTAAGGAGGTATAAAGAAGACCTTTAGTATGATCACGAATGATATATCCAAAGAAGAGAATAGAACAAAGAATCTATGCATGTTTCCAGTAATATGGAACAAAGCTATTGAGGTTGATAAGAAAATCTAAGCAGAAGGCTTAAGTTTGTTGTGAAGAGAAGTGTGAATGCTTGAAGGGTTTCCAAGCAAATCAAGGATAGAGGTGACAAGGAAGGCTTATCAGGGAATCAACACTTGAACTAAATAGAGATTTGAAACTAAAAAGTGAGTTGTAATCATATAGATGAAACCCTATTGTTTTCTTTGTAATCATTGTAAACTGTTTGTATTGAAATCCTTTTAATCAAAGGTTGGCCTAATAGTCATTCAAGACATAACAAGTTTGTGTAAATGCTTTAACAAGGTGACATTCTAATGGAATGTTCAAAAGTTCTCTGACAAGGGCACTCCTAATAGGGTGATTAAATCCTCTAATGAGGTGACACTTAGCTATCCTCTTTGATCAAAAAATTCCAAGTTCAAGAACATTCAATCACACCATGCCAAGTGTCATATTTTATCATTGGTTGTAAAAAAACCTTTTTAATTCTCTTGTTGGCCATGATTTGGTTCTCTCATGTAATTGGTTGTAAATTTTTTGTAACCCAAATAAGGGTTTTAGGAGTTAAATCTTGGATCAATCTCGACTCTTCATTTTAATTGAAATATATATAATAGGTCAATGTCTTCTCATTTATAATTCATTAGCTTAGGAGATTGGATGTAGTACAGAGTTAGGAGATTATATTAGAATAGCTAAAGGAGAGATTTGATCAAATTATTGTTATAATGCTTTCAAAGTAATGAATAGTTTAATATTGATTCTTCACGGTGAATTACTTATTGTTTCTTTGAAGTGTTGCATGGTTTCCTCAATCTTTAACTTGGAATAGTGATGATGGTACAACTCAAGAAAAATTGATCACAACATGAAAGGATATTTTTATTATCTAAAATGATAAGCTATTACATGCATTACAACAAAAATAGACCCAACTATATGCCCTATGGGCTACAATATTATGAGATTTTGGAGAAAAACCCTTCTCATGGTACCTTCTCCCAAACTCCACGAAAAATGTCTTTACATCTCAAGAATGGGCTTTAAGTATCCACATTTAGGTTTAGGGTTAGGAATAAATTTTACAGCATGCCAATTGGCGACCACCATCAAAATAGAAATCTCTAGAATCTGAATTAGAAGTTGGTGCAAAATTAGAAGATTCCAAAATAGGTAGTCCAACTCCTGAGAGGCATAAAGTTTGATCCTGGACTCTAATTGATGAACCATTTACATTTTTGAAAATCTCTCTAAGAACTCTATAGAACTTTGAGAAGACTTAATCTTCCCTAACTTTTTGGGCCCATACGAGGTCATTTTGTGCCTCAAACTGGGCTTCAAAGTGTTTTTAGGAGGTCCCTAGGAAGCTTATAATTTTAATAACTTTCAAACCTTAAAATACATCATTCTTTTTTTAGAGTGCTTGAAATTTCAATTACAACATCCCCTCCAACTTGCACACTCTATCTCTTCATAATTATGGATCTATAACAAAATAACCCATTTTGTGCACTATCACATATCTTGAGGTGCACAAACAGACTAAGCCATAAAAGTAATAATGCAAATATGAGAGTTGGAATCTTTATTTGGCCCAAATGGGTATCTAAAAAAATAAACATGTTAAACAAAAACTATCACTAAGCATATTTTTTAGTAATACAAGATTATGCTTACACCACTAGATGCTTTTGCATCAATTAGATTTTATCTCATGTTAAAATAGTTAGTTGAATGAAAGTTACTGTGGATGTTCACTCGATTAACTCAAAAAATCTGGCCACTAGCCTCTTGTTGATGGTAGGAGTGCCTTGTGTGGTAAAATAATTGAAAGTAGTTAATTTCTATTGACATTGAATCTTTGATGGGATGGGGGAGGAGATATTACTAATTAAGGTACATCTAGTAGATTCCAAGTCATCCATGGTTCTTTGCATTCATAATTAGGAGTAGAGTTAGTTAAACTTAAGTTGCAGTTGGAGTTAAAGATAGAGGATCAAAACTATATAATTTTCTTTACACATTGTGAAAACAAATCTTTAGAGGTACAAGAGTTGATATCCATTGAATGAATAATGTATTTCCTTCATGTGATTACCAACAAATCACATTTATTTCACTAGGCAAGTATCATGGTTTTTTTAGTGGCTAATATTTGCCAATTGGCTAATTCTAGAAAATTTTGGCTAATAATTTAGTTCTTAAAAATATTTAAAATCACCACATTTTTATAAAATCGTGTTCTAAAAATATTTAAATAATGTAAGATTTTCCAATTAGATAATAGAAATTATTTTATTTTTAAAAATAATGTAAGATTAGCTAATATTGTTATATCTTTTTTGGGAGGGGGGTTTCTTAAAGTTGTTAGGATAAACCACGGACATAAATAAAAATTGCATGCAAATATAACCAAAAACAAAAAATAATAAATCACACAAAAATGAACACAAGACACCAAGATTTAATGTAGTTCACCCAATCCCTGGGCCACATCCACCAAACAGCAAGTTCGATCTTATTACAATCTAGTGATTACAACCTGATTACTATCCGTAATCCCTTACAGCTCAATACTGCCACAAAAAGAAATTTTCCATCACAACATAATGAAAATACCTAACTCTAAACCCTTTTATACAAGTATTTTATCCATTTTAGGGTTACAACATGTCAGCCATATGTCGGGCATAATATGTCAGCTACAACGTCGGTCATGGCCTAAATTTTTTTTGGGGCGATGCCCTGAACCCCACTAATTAAGAAGTATGTACAGTACTTTCTTGATCAGTCACCATAATCTAACAATCTCCCACTTGGGGACTGATTAGGCTCTACACTAAACAATAATCTCCCACTTGGAGACTGATCCTGTAGCAATACCACTACCACATGGGGCTCCCACTAGATCAAACCACCCTGGACTCTACTATTCTTTTATTCATGTTCAGTCTAGAAGACCAACCGAAGTTGAAGAGGAGTTCAGCTTCTCCCTTGTTACAACCTTTGTCAACATATCTACCGGATTGTCATTTGTATGAATCTTCTCCAGCTTTAACTGTGCATCCTCCAAAATTGATCGAATGAAATGGTACCACAACTGTATGTGTTTGGTTTTAGAATGCAAAGCTGAATTCTTTGCAAGATGAATGGTACTCTGATTATTTGTGAACAAATAATTATCCTTCTGAGGATGTCCCAATTCTTCCAAGAAGAACTTAAGCCATATCATCTCCTTGGCTGCCTCTATAGCAGCAACATGCTCTACCTCTGTAGTGGATAGAGCATTAATCTTCTATAACCTAGAAACCTAGCTCACGGCTGCCCCACCAACAGTAAAGACATAAACTATAGTACTCCACCTGGTATCAATATCCCCTACCAAATATGAGTTAACATAGCCTTGAAAATCAGTAGTAGAGGCCCCCAAAGTGTAAACACTTATTGGATGTTCCTCTCAAATACCTGAGAATCCACTTGACAACATTCCAATGCTCAAATCCTGGATGACTCATATACCTGCTAATGACTCCCACTGCATGTGTAATATTTGGCCTAGTGCATACCATAGCATGCATCAAGCTTCCTACAGCTAAAGCATAGGGTACCTTGGACATCTTATCCTCCTCTTTTTGTGTCTTAGGACTAATCTCCTTAGTCAACTTCAAATGATTAGGTAAAGGTGTCCTGAAAACTTTAGCATTCTCCATAGAGAATCGTTGCAACACCTTCTCAACATAATCAGCTTGAGATATCTTTAATGTTATGTTCTTCCTATCTCTGCAAATCTTCATACCAAAGATTTTTTTTTGCTACCCCCAAATCCTTCATAGTAATTGCATGTGCTAACTAGCATTTTAACCCTTTAATATGATCCATGTTAGACCTAGCTACAAGAAAATCATCAACATATAAACATAAAATAATGTAGCTATCATCATCCAACCTCTTAAAATAAACACAATAATATGAATGACACCTATTATATCCATGCTCATGCATAAAACTATCAAATTTCAGATACCATTGCTGAGGTGCTTGCTTCAAGCCATATAAACTTTTCTTCAATTCGCACACTAAGTTCTCCTTACCTCTGACCTCAAATCCCTGTGGCTGAGCCATATATATTTCTTCATCCAAATCACCATGAAGGAAGGCTGTTTTAACATCCAACTACTCTAAATAAAAATCTTCAGTAGCCACAAGACTTAAAACAGACAAGATAGAAGTCATTTTAACAATAGGAGAAAATATCTCATCAAAATCAATTCACTTTTTCTATGCAAATCCTTTTACAACTAACCTGGCCTTAAATCATTTCTTACCTCCTTCCTCTTCTTTCAACCTATAAACCCACTTATTCTGTAAAGCCTTTTTACCTGTAGGCAACTTGCACAAATCCCATGTCTTATTCTTCAAAAAAGAGTCCATTTCCTATTTCATTGTAGACTCCCACTAAATCTTAGTATCCACTTGCATAGCTTCATCATAACTTTTAGGTTCACCAACATCAGTAAGTAAAATAGAATACAAAGAGGGAGAAAATCTTTGTGGAGGTCTAATTTTCCTCATTGACCATCTAACATTCACTGGTGTGTGTGGTATTTGTTGTTGCAGTTGTTGCACATCATGAGGAATGGCTAGAACATCAGCTTTTGGAGTATCATCCAACACTACATAATCATCTTCTTTCTTCTCATGTTGTTTTAATAGATCTTTGTACAACACTTTCTCATTGAATATGACATCCCGACTTCTTACAATTTTATGATTTTCAAAATCCCAAAGCCTATAACCAAATTCATTAATGCCATATCCAACAAAGACACATTTCTTTGATTTAGCTTCTAGCTTGGTTCTATTTTCAGAGTCTATATGAGCAAAAGCTTCACAACCGAAGGTCTTGATAAAAGAATAACTCACCTTCTTACCAGTCCATGCCTCCTCTAGAATACCACAACCCAAAGGAGTAGAGGGAAATCTATTAATCAAATATATAGTAGTATTGATAGCCTTTGCCCACATGTGTAAGGGCAACCCAACATGCAACCTCATGCTCCTTGCGCGCTCCATTATAGTCCTATTCATGCATTTAGCCACTCCATTTTCCTGTGGAGTCCTTGGAAAAGTTTTCTGTCTACAAATACCATTAGTGGAGCAATCATCTTCAAATTCATGACTGCAATACTCACCACCATTATCAAATCTGAGACATTTTAATTTCTTACTAGTCTCATTTTCAACCAAGCATTTCCATTTCTTAAAAGTTTGAAATACATCAGATTTCTGTCTAAGGAAATAAACCCATACTTTTCTAGTTGTGTCATCAATAAATGTAACATAATAATGAGAGCCATGAAAGGAAGATACCTGAGCTGGTCCCCATACATCTGTATGGACAAGCTCTAATTTCTTCTTTTTGTTTTCCATCCCAGTCTTTACAAAACTCACTCTCTTTTGTTTTCCATACACACAACTTTCACAGAAATCCATATTAACACATTTCAAACTTGGTAAAACTTTCTTTGAATGAAGTACTTTCATACCTTTCTCACTCATGTGCCCAAGTCTGTTGTGCCATAGTGCTGTATCAGAATCTACAACAGCTATTTGTTCTCCCTGCTCAACTGCAGCAATTGTTCCTAAACATTCATTTTTCTCTGAACAATCAAAGTAGGAGGAAAAATATGACCTGTACAAAGATATAAGGTGCCTACTTTCACACCTTTTGCTACTACAAGGGAACCTTTTGAAACCTTCCAATTTTTATCATTAAAAGTAACTACACAACCCTCATCACCGAGTTGCCCTGCTGAAATTAAATTCCTACTCAGCCTTGGAACATGTATTACCTCATGTAGTAGCCAATGATTCCCATTCTGCAACTTAATCTTAATTTTTTCCTTTCCACAATCTGACAGGGTTCATTATCCCCCAAATAAACAAGCCCAAAATCCCCTTGGACATAATCAATGAAATAACCTCTATGAGGTGTAGCATGAAATGAAGCACTAGAATATAAAACCCATGAATCATCAACACTTTCTAAAGATAGAAGCAAAGCATCCTCTTTGGATATGTTACTTACCACATTTGCCTCCTTGTCTCCATCTGATTTATCTCCTTCATTTTTCTTTCGATTCCAACAATCTTTCTTTTTGTGCCCTAGTTTCTCGCAATACCAGTAGTCGTTTGGTCCTCTTGATTGAGACCTCTTCCATTTTGACTTTCCTCTTGATTTCCCATGATTTCCAGAGTTACTTCCTCTCTTAGTCGTTCTACCCCTGCTTTGTGCATTCAAAGCACTTCCTGCTGTAGTTCCACCTGAGGATCTCCTACGAGTTTCCTCACTCAAAACAACACCGATCACATCATCATATTTTAGCGTACTAGATCCAGGAACATAATTACTCATAGCCATTACCAAGCCACTCCAGCTTTTAAGCAAAGAACACAAAATCAAGAGAGCCCTAATTTCTTCATCAAAATTGATACCCACAAAAGATAACTGACTAGTAATAGTATTAAACTCATTTAAATGATTTGAAATAGATCCACCTTCTGGCATTTTCATATTAAATAAATGCTTCATGAGAAATACCTTGTTTGAAGCAGAGGGTTTTCATCAAATATTCTATCGTCTTTGCTTTTGTAATATTAAATGCCACCGATGGTGCCAAGCATAACCGAATGCTTTCGAGTGCCTTTCTATCCAAAGATCCCATTCAACATTTGACATAGTTCCCTGATTCTTGGCTTTTCCTTCCAACGACTTCCATAAATCCTTCTGATATAGATAGTCTTCCATTTGCATCTTCCATAACTGGAAGTTTTGCCCATTAAACCTATCAACCCTTAGCTTACCCTCATCTTCCATCGCTCCACTCAACTGTGAGACTCCCACTTAACCGTGAGACTTTCCTGTAGAGGATAACTCAAAGACAACCTCACTTTGATACCACTTGCTAGGGTAAACCATAGACATAAATAAAAACTACATGCAAATATAACCAATAATAGAAAATAATCGATCACACAGAAATGAACACAATGCACCAAGATTTAATGTGGTTCACCCAATACTTGGGCTACATCCACCAAATAGCAAGTCCAATCTTATTACAATCTAGTGATTACAACCTGATTACTATCTGTAATTTCTTACAACTCAATATCGTCGTAAAAAGAAATTTTGCATCACAACATAATGAAAATACCTAACCCTAAACCCTTTTATACAAGTATTTTATCCATTTTAGGGTTACAACATGTCGGCCATAATATGTCGACTACAATGTACAATACTTATGAAGTATGAAGTATGTATAGTACTTTCCTAATTAGTCACCATAATCTAACAATCTCCCACTTGGGGACTGATCAGGCTCCACACTAAACAACAAAATTTTACCCTAGTGAGTATCCGCAATAGAAGGAACCTTGAAGTCATTTCATGTTCCTACTTTGCAAGCTTAGCATGCAAGATGACCTTATATCAAGAGAGGATTGAACGTTTGATGTTTCACTCCAAAAAATTGAGTATTTGATTCTATATGTTCTAGTGAAATAAAACTCACATTAATAGTTGATATGAGAAGGGTGATTTCCAATAACATGATTGTAAAATTTATGACTTTCTTGACCTAATTTCCCATGGAGGTTACCCATCCTAGTACTACTCTAGCTTGAGCAAGCTTAACTACGAAGTTCCATCCATGGTTAAACCCACTATGCTTGCAACCTCTTGGTAAGTCCTAGTGCTTGACCTCTGTGAGCATCACTTAGATCCAATGAGTGCTAAGTGTTCAATTTATTCTCATGAGAGATAGATTCATGTGTGAATCACTACTCATGATATATGGGTCAATGAGTTTGACTCAAAAACTACATAGTTAAATCCTAATAGCAATATCACAATTTGACTTGTTGTGGAAAATGCCTCCTACTTACTAATTTCCCCTTGTTGAGGCAAAAATGGCTCAAATTTTAATCAAGGATCAATACAATCATATCGATTCTTAAAAAGTGCACCAAATTGGGGTATGATAATTAGAAATGTGTGAAATGGGCCACATATGGTAATAACACCTATGTATATAAATGATGATCTCAAGTGGATGAAATTAAAGAAGCAAAACCATAACTAATAGAGCCTTTATAGAAATTGGAGATATTGGATTGATAAAAGATAAGTATTTTAATTTTTTATTAAAATGCATTACGAAGCCCTATAATGCAAGCTAAGATGAAATACATTAAAATTAGTGCTAACGAGTATGGTATTGTACACCTTAGCTACTTTCTTATGGTTTAATATACTATGAACCTTGTTTTAAGATGCCTAGATCCCATACTTTTTGGTTTAGAATGTGTCCATCATACCCCATAAATACTCATGTACCCTTTATTATGAGATAGAAAGTTGATTGTGCAACCTAATCTCTACCTATCTATCTCATTTGTAATATATTTATGTCACTAGAACCCACAACACAACATCCTCATTCCATTCTAAGTTGTAAATGTTTGAAAGTATTTTCATATGCAAACCTATCAAACCTATTAATATTATCATTTGGACTCTTTAGGATCACCTAACTTTAAATTAAATCATAAAAACTAATTGTTCTTGAGTTTAATGTTAGGATGCAACCATAAACAAGTGTCATGTAGTGGCTAGTATTTGCCTAATAGTTAATCATAGTTTAATATAAGATAATTTAATAAAAATTAGTTTTAAAAAATATTATATTTAATAATATAAACTTACCAGAGATTAAAAATTTGAAATTATATATTTAGAGATATTATTTTATTTATAATATAGTGAAATAATTATTGATTAAATTAATTGAATGTTAAGGTTTAAAGTAAAATAATTATTAAGTCTAAGGTTAATTTTGATTTTTTTTTAATATAATTTAAAATACTTTAAATAATTTTAGACATGAAAATAATTAAAACAATTAAAAGTGAAAAACACAAATACATTCTTTAATAAAAGAATTAAGAAAAATATAAAATATATTTGTATACAATAGCATGGATTGTTAATCTTAATATTTTTTTATAAATGATATGTTTCTATTAATGTGGGTAGTTCCTTCTAAAATATTGGCTCATTCTGTCAAATTTGTGTTTAAGATGTGAAATCTATTAACCAACCATTGCTCAAATAAATGATTTTGGTCATTTTATAAGTTAAAATACAAGAATGTTAACTTTAGAATATTTTTAAAAAAGTTAGAAAAGTAAAAATACTTTGGTGGAAATAATTTTTTTTTAATAACGAGTTAAGATAAACTCATTACAAAAGAAACAATACTTTCGTGGAAATAAAAAAGTTTTAATAATGAATTAAGATAAACTCATTACAAGCATGTAGCCTTTTGGCAAACACTAATAACTATTTTTTTCCAAAAATCCTTCAATTTTTTCCCCAAATCAATCAAAACATAGTCCAAAATCCATCAAACTTGTCACTTTGAGTCTCAAGCTATCCCTATGGGTCTATAGTCTCTTTGTAGGGTTGTGATATCATCATGTGGAAACATTTGATCTTGGAATAAAAGTGGTATACTTATCACAGTCAAATCCATTTTAAAATCTCGTAGGTCACAGTCACTTTTGGTGGGGTTTGATAGATTTTCACTTTGAACATTCAAGAACATTCAATCACACCATGCCAAGTGTCCTATTTTATCATTAGTTGTAAAAAACCTTTTTAATTCTCTTTTTGGCCCATGATTTGGTTCTCTCATGTAATTGGTTGTAAATTTTTGGTAAATCAAATAAGGGTTTTGGGGGTTAAATCTTGGATCACTCTTGACTCTCCATTTTAATTGAAAATCTATAATAGGCCAATGTCGTCTCATTTATAATTCATTAGCTTAGGAGATGGAGGTAGTAGAGAGTTAGGAGATTAGATTAGAATAGCTTAGGGAGAGATTTTATCAAATTATTGTTATAATGCTTTCAAAGTAATGAATAGTTCAATATTGATTCTTCATGGCAAATTGTGTATTGTTTCTTTGAAGTGTTGCATGGTTTCCTCAATCTTTAACTCAGATTAGTGATGAGGGTACAACACAAGACAAAATGATCACAACATGAAAGGAGATTTTTATTATCTAAAATGATAAGCTATTACATGCATTACAACAAAATAGACCCAAATATATGCCCTATGGGCTACAATATTATGAGATTATGGAGAAAACCCCTTCTACAGTACCTTCTCCCAAGCCCCACTAAAAATGTCTTTATATCTCAAGAATGGGCCTTAAGTATCCACATTTAGGTTTAGGGTTAGGAATACATTTTACATCATGCCATTTGGTGACCACCACCAAAATAGAAATGTCTAAAAACTGAATTAGAAGTTGGTGAAAAATTAGAAGATTCCAAAATAGGTAGTCCAACTTCCAAGAGGCATAAAGTTTGATCTTGGAATCTGATCGATGAACCATTTGCATTTATGAAAATCTCACTAAGCACTCTATAGAACTTTAAGAAGACTTAATCTTCCCCCAGTTTTTAGGGCCACACAAGGTCATTTTGTGCCTCAAACTAGGTTTCAGAGCATTTTTAGGAGGTCTCCAAGAAGCTTAAAATTGTAATAACTTTCAAACCTTGAAATACATTTTTATTCTTTTAGAGTGCTTGAAATTTTAGTTATAACATCCCCTCCAACTCACACGCTCCAACTCTTCATAATTATGACTCTATAACAAAATAACCCATTTTGTGCACTGACATGCATCTCGAGGTGCACAAAAACACTAAGCCAAAAAAGTAATAATGCAAATATGAGCGTTGGAATACTTTTTTGTCCCAAATGGGTATCTAAAAATAAAAACACGTTAAATAGAAACTATAAGTAAGCATATTTTTTTATTGATACAAGATTACGCTTACACCACTGGATGCTTTTGCATCAATTAGATTTTATCTCATGTTGAAGTAGTTAGTTGAATGAAAGTTGTTGTGGATTTTCACCCAATTAACTCAAAAAATCCAGCCACTAGCCTCTTGTTGATGGTAGGAGTGCCTTGTGTGGTAAAATAATTGAAAACACTTAATTTCTATTGACATTGAATCTTTGATGGGATGGGGTAGAAGATATTACTAATTAAGGTACATCTAGTAGATTCCAAGTCATCCATTATTCTTTGCATTCATAATTAGGAGTAGAGTTAGCTGAACTTAAGTTCTAGTTGGAATGAAAGTTAGAAGATCAAAACTATATAATTTTCTTTGCACATTGTGAAAATAAATCTTTAGAAGTACAAGAGTTGATATCCATTGAATGAATAATGTAAGTCCCTCACATGATTACTAACAAATCACATTTATTTCACTAGGTGAGTATCACGGTATTTTTTAGTGGCTAATATTCGCCAATTGGCTAATTCTAGAAAATTTTGGGTAATAATTTAGTTCGTAAAATATTTAAAATCGCTGCATTTTTATAAAATTTTGTTCTAAAAATATTCAAATAACGTAAAATTTGTTAAGTAAATAATAGAAATTATTTTATTTATAAAAATAATGTAAGATTTGCCAATATTGTTATATCTTTTTCTAGAGAGGGGTTGCTTAAAGTTTACCCTAGTGAGTATCCACAATAGAAGGAACCTCAAAGTCATTTCATGTTCTTACTTTGCAAGCTTAGCATGTGAGATGACCTTATATCAAGAGAGGATTGAATGTTTGATGTTTCAATCCAAAACATTGAGTATTTGATTCTTTATGTTCTAGTGGAATAAAACTCACATCAATAGTTGATATGAGAAGGGTGATTTCCAATGACCTAATTTTCCCTTGTTGAGGCAAAAATGGCTTAAATTTTAATCAAGGGTCAATACAATCATAATGATTCTAAAAAAGTGCACCAAATTAGGGTATGATAATTAGAAATGTGTGAAATAGGCCACATATGGTAATAAGACCTATGTAAGGAAATGATGATCTCAAGTGGATAAAATTAAAGAAGCAAAACCATAATTAATAGGGTCTTCATTAAAATTGGAGATATTGGATTGATAAAGAATAAGTATTTTAAATTTGTTATTAAAATGCATTATGAAGCCCTATAATGCAAGCTAAGATGAAATAAATTAAAATTAGTGCTAACAAATATGGTATTGTACACCTTAGGTAGTTTCTGACGATTGAGTACACTATGAACCTTGTTTTAAGATGCCTAGATCCCATACTTTTTGGTTTAGAATGTGTCCATCATACCTCATAAATACTCATGTACCCTTTATTATGAGATAGAAATTGATCGTGCAACCTAATCCTATCTATCTATCTCATTTGTAATATTTTTATGTCACTAGAACTCCACAACACAGCATCCTCATTCCATTCTAAGTTGTAAATGTTTGCAAGTATTTTCATATGCAAACCTATTAATATTATCATTTGGACTCTTTAGAATCACCTAACTTCAAATTGAATAAAAAAACAAAGTGTTCTTGTGTTTGAATCATAACTATGTTTTTCCAAAAATCAATCGAATTTTATCCCAAATCAGGCAAAACATAGTCCAAAATCTATCAAACTTGTCATTTTGAGTCTCAAGCTATCCCTATGGGTCTACACTCTCTTTGGAGGATTGTGATATCATAAGGTGGACACGTTTGATCTTGGAATAAAAGTGGTATACTTATCACAGTCAAATCCATTTTAAAACCTCGCGGGGTCGCATTCACTTTTGGTGGGGTTCGACAGGTTCCCACATAATGAAAATTTCGTCACCAATACTATCAAGAGTCTCAAATTTGTGGGTCTATATCTGTATTTATGTTGTCATTGATGTTTGGAGCTCTAACATTACTCTGGTCCAATACATGTTAAATCTAAACTGATGCAGGTTTTCCAGGTGTAGAGCTACATTTTGAGTTTGGTACTTGTCTGCTCCCTTTACCAACATGGTGCAAATTAAATTTTTTGGTCTGGTCTTATCTTGTTCGAATTCTAGAGACTTCAATGATATATATTTGGCAGCCCTGCAAAAGAAAATGTAGAAGATGGTATACGCTGAATGTTAAAGTGACTATGTTTTGATACTAAACCAATGAATATGAATGTGATACAAGCAAACTATTCACCCTTAATTCATCACTTCACATCAACATTATATATATATGTCCACCATTTATTTGATTTAAAAATGGTAAAGTTCGATTCGATTAGATTATTACATCCTTATTATTTATTGTAAAGGTTGTATTTTTGATCTGATTCAATCAAATAACTGCTTTTTAAGGGTTGCTAACTCGATGATAGAGTACTTTGCTTTTAAGTGCAACTATGATTTTTTACATATTCGGATGGGAACGGCTTAAGCATCACACACTAAGCTTAATTCCTAGACCAAAAGTGTTAAATAGTCAAATTTTTTTTTCTCCAAACTTAATTCTTCTCTTAGTATATGATATATGTTTGAATGAACTATTACATTCGTCTATACCATGGATAAATTTAGTAAGATAGCTTCCACACAAAACAATCATTGATGGAAGGATGCAAAGCAATCATTCACCATTTTACTTGCGGAGGGATTTGAGCACTTGGAAACTTTGAATATGAATTCCCTGTTGTGATGCAGAGCATTATGGACACTATGTCACCACAATAGACACATAATATCAGCTCAACATTCTGGCATAGACTTGAGTCATTCAAATATTGTCTATCCAACAATCAATAACAACATCGAACAACTTATATATATATATATCACCAACACTTCATCCATGGTGTTCACTTTGTGCAGACTATTTCATCTTGGAGTTAACATGTAAGTCCATGAATGTATCTTCCTATGAGACGCTTAGCATACTCTTGCAAATCAGTCCTCATTTGCAACCTCAAAAATTCCTCAATATAAGTTTGTATTGGAACTCCTCAAAAGGATTTTGAGGATAATTTGACGTAAACTTGGCTTTGTTGATAATATCTTTTACCACATTTGGACTTTACCTTTCCTTTGGATGTGGAAACAGAGCTCCCAGTATCATGAACTATAAAAAGGATATTTTCTATTTTCATTAACAATTTGGAAATTGTGATATTGCTATCAGGATTTAATTTCGGGATTTTGAGTCAAACACATTGACCCATGTTTCATGAGTAGTGATTCAACATGAATCCATCTTTGATGAGAATAAATGGAACACTTAGCACTCATTGGATCTAGGTGATGCTCACAGGGGTGGAGCACTGGGACTTTCCGAGAGGTCACCCATCCCAGTGCTACTCCATCCTGAGCGTGCTTAACTACAGAGTTTCCTCCATGGTTAAACCCAAAGCTTGCAACCCCATTTGCAAAACCTTCACCAAGTGTTGTGCCTTATGAACCATTCATTAGAAAGCCCCTTAAGCTCATCAATTAATAAGTAGGAGATAATTTCCACAGCAAGTCAAATTGTGACATTGCTATCAGGATTTAACTCTGCGATTTTGAGTCAAACTCAATGACCCATGTTTCATGAGTAGTGATTCAACATGAATCCATCTCTGATGAGAATAAATGGAACATTTAGCACTCATTGAATCTAAGTGGTGCTTCACCCTTGTGCTCATTGAATCTAGGTTTTGACCAGTGCATTGCCAGCATATACAGTACTTGGCAATCGTACTCAACCTTGAATGGAGAGGAGAAAGTGTGGGGTTTGTGACCATTTTCGAAGACCTCTTGATTTTCACCCTTTGCATGTATAATTTTAATCAATTCAGAATGATTTTTTTTAATGAAAATGATCTACTATCTGAAGGGGTTCGGTAGCATAAAATTAAGGAAGCCATTCGTAGTTACCGACGCAAGAGAAGGGGTGATCGTCAAGGTACTTTTCAGTGTATTGTAGGCGCTGTAGTGAAAAGTATGAAAAGGTTAAATTACATATTTCCAGATTTCACACTAAACAAGGCTATATTGAGCCGCATCTCTATGTGCTCTAGGAATCAGAATGCTTTCAAAGACAAGTGTTCTGCATGGGAGCAACAACTGGAAGCAAATAATATATATATGTCCGGGGTAGTGTGACATTTATAAAGAATTGAGGTTGATGCTGCTGCAAATTCAGGGTTCAGAGCCAAGAGAAGGAAATGGACAGTCAGCATGTGCAAGACTACTTCACCAAACGTAATTCAAATGTTCCTAAGAGCAGCAAATTCTTCCTCTGTTGGATGGTTTCAAATTTTTATCAGAAAGCAATGATTTGAGGGCTCTAAGCAGCTTATCATCTTTGCCATCGTCTGTTGCATCAGGCAACTAAGGGGCAAATTGCCAAACAAATTGATCATTTGGTTGCTTATACCAAACAAATTGTTGATTGTGATGTTCATGCTCTTCACCAAGATAATCAGGTTTATAATAGCAGAGCACATTTTCTGAAATTTTATGCATATTTATGTATTTAATAGAATTTAATTTTGCACAAATTGAATGTATTGTCATGAATTTATTTCTTCTTCACTGTCAACTATCATATATTTTCTTTCTGATTGCTGACTATTTCTTCTTATGAAAAATATTCCAAATCTGATGCGCTAACATAATTAATTCTGTTACCCATGCCACATAGATCAATTCTTTTTCTTGGAGTTCATTGTTTCGAGCAACTAATTGATTAACTGTAATAAAGAAAATGATTCGACAAAGATTAGCATAGTTTAGATTCAAGGGTTTGATGCAATTTATCTTCAATAAAACACATTGGCAATAGACAATTGTATCAGAAATTCTTAGCAGTCTAGATTTCATCAAATAGTTTAAATCCCAATATAAAGACAAAAGCAAATATTCATGGCCATTTTTAATCTATTGCAAACCAAGGTTTTCACTTGCTAAAACATGCTTCCCAGCAGATAACACAAATCCAAACAGCCATATTAAACATGATAATATTAATAGAAAAGACATTGGATTGAAATCTGAAATTCCTAGTAGAGCTCTTGTTACCAAATCAATAATGAGAATGAATATTATAGTATATACATTGTCATCCCGAGAGAGACATTGCAGAAGAAATTTTACACACTTTGCTTTGCATCAACTGTTCTTAGAAGTTAAAAAGAAGATGAAGATATTGATGTATTAATGATTTATATACCAACAATAACTAATACAAAACTTCCAGACAGCTTATCCAAAAGCTTATAAACCCTACAAATAAAGAATGAGAATTTAAAAGGGTTTACAAAATGGAACAAACTAAGGATAAATGGAATGTTCAGGGCAAGGTGAAAACACAGTACAACATGGTATCCGTTGGCCAGGGATTTCCATGCTATTGTTATTATCCCCAAACGCCCAAGGATTGGCTCCAAATTGATTTTCCTCCATTGTTATTGCAAGAGGGTTTTTAGGGAAATACTCTTCCCTATTTAAATAAGGTTGTATATGACCTCGTGTAAGGCTCTCTTGGATCTCATAGGGAATGGACATTGCTGGATTTAGAGAAGCTGAAGAGTAAAACGGTTCCATTAATGGTTGCCCAACAGAATACTCCATTGAGGGAACTACAATATTTTCAGCACCAACAATATGAGAAACCTCATATTCTGTTCTTGTAGCACCAGCAATGTGAGAAACCTCATACTCTGTTCTTGTGAGAAAATCTATTCTATCATCAACAGCTTCTAGCTTAGCATCAATATTCTTAATCCATTCTCTGATCTTTTCATCGGGGAGATCATTCAAACAATTACCCAAGTAAGGATATTTCTTCATACTCATCTCAAGCTGCTCATTCTCCCTCCTCTTCATGTTCAATTCAAGCTTGAGTTTATCTATCCTCTGTTGTAAGAAAGTGCAATTATCAAGCTTCTTCTTGTCTTGTTCATGCTTGGAAAGCCTTCTGTACCCCTCAATGATCTCTTGAGCTTTAGGCATATCAGGCCACACATCAAGATGCTGCTGTTGTGATGTTTGCTGATCCACCTCAGGCCCAATGCTGACCATGCAACTATCTACTCCACAAAGAATACTCAACTCTTCAATCTTCTTTTTCAATCCTTTCTTCCTCTTCAAAATGTTTAAATTTCTTGAAGCATGTTTGGAAGTCCGTTTCAAAGGAGTCCTGGCAGGACCCATTTTCTTCTGAACAAACAAACAAGGAGAACAAAATCTATTATACAAAATTCTGATTGCATTCAAATAAAACTGAGAAGATCAATATAAAAGAAATGAAAGAACCAAAAAGTGTATTATATAAAATTTGAGTTGCATTCAAATAAGGCTGGGAAGATCAAAAGAAAAGAGAAGCAAGGTCTCACCAAAGAATCCATCAAAGAGCTGCTGGTACAGATATTTCAGATTATGGTTTAAATGTGACAAAAATATTGCAGACACTTGTATTCTTCTTTAATCACAAAGCACTCTTATTTAGAACTCTGTAAATCATAGAGTTATATCCTTCTTGAATCAAAATGCTCTTTCATTTAGAGCTCTGTAACTCAGATATATACTTTTGTTAACTAATAAAATAGAAAGAAATTAAACTCATGTTCTGAGCTTGATTTTTGGGGTTTGTTACTTTTCAAAATAGAAAAGGCAATAGTGACATAACAATAATGAAATTATAAATATTTTGAAAAAGGAAAAGATACATTTAAGGTATTATATACATTTTGAATCAAAATGCATTCATATTTGAAATTCTAGGATTCCCATGCAACTTAATTAATAGAAAGAAATTCAGCTTAAGTTCTGAAGTTGATTTTTGGATTTTGTTACTTTTGAAAATAGGGAAAAAAAAGTGACATAACAGTAATGGAATTTTAGATATATATATATATATATATATATATATATATATATATATATATATATTCACAACTTTCTCAGCTTTAGAATTGAGTCCAAAATGTTTTAAAATTTTTTTTAAAAAGAGAGATAAATATTCACAATTCCACAATTCAAAGAATTGTATTCTTTCTAAATCAAAATGCACTCTCATTTGTAGTTCTATAATTTCCAAAAAATCAACTAAGTTCCTAACTTGATATTTTGATGTTTACTTCTTTTCAAAATAAAAGAAAAAAGTGACATAACAGTAATGAAAATTCAAATATTTTGAAAAGAAATAGATAAGTATTGACAACTTAGTTAGATTAAGAACTGACTATTAATTGTTGTATACATTAAATGCCAATTTGATCTTAATGAATATAAAAAGAAAGAAATAATTATTTTATAATTCATTATAATTGAAAAAAATTATTAATATCAAATTTAACTAAAAAGTTAGTTTAGACTATATTTTTAAGCTCATAGGTTTATTAATTTAGTTTTTTTACCCAAATTTTGTAAGACCATATCTATTTTTAAATTTTTCGATTGATTTTCCAATGTGAACTTGAAAACTTATTTTAAAAAAATTATAAAAACGTAATTTGTACTTTGCAATATGTATTTTTATAGATTTTCAAAAACTTCCCAAAATTTGCAATATGTATTTTTATAGATTTTTCGGCTTCTATTTTTAAAATACACTCACTTTTAGAACATTATATGATTTAATATTCAAATCTTGAAATTATATTTAATTTTTTTTATATGAATGAATATAATATATATTCATTTTTTTACTAAATCTTTTATTAAGTACAACTTTATTGGTTTTTATTTTCTATTGGTTTTAGATACACTTAAAAAAACTATTTTAGACAATTTCTAAAAATCAATCTTTAGTCTTCTAATGAAAAGTTTCTAATTTTTTCTTTTAAATAATTTTGTCAGTTTGCAGGCTCTGTTTTTATTGTGATGTATATTCGTTGGAATATTTCCTCGTTAGAAGATGAATTCAAAAGGCTTATATTAGACAAGATTCTAAAGTTTTTTAATGTTTGTGACAATACAATTTTGGTTTCACCTATGTTTACTTTGTGCATTAAGTCCCCATTTTTTGTAAAAATAAATTGCAAGGTTTTCTTGCAAACATACAATTTCTTTGGAAAATCAATTTTAGAGATTTCTGATGGGCTTCTATTCGATGCAATCCGAGATGTTCTTGAAGTCATGATGTACATTGTATTTAGTTTATGTTTTCTAAGCATAGAAATATAAGGATTGTAGGTTTCTTGTTTTCTTAGAAATATTAACATAATTGTTTTTTGTTTGTTAAAGGTTTCATTTCAAACATACAATTGTTTTTGGAGAAAACAATGTGACTAATTTGTTGAATGAATTACAATATGTGCATTGGTGCTTCAAATATAGAAGCCTTCAATTGCAGGGTTAGAATTATGATGTATAGGAACTAGTTCAAAAAATCAAAGAAACAAATGTTGCATTGTAGGTAAATCATATCATTGAATTGGGTTAATTAGGTTTCGATAAGTTTATCTTTTACTTGTTCATAGATTTCATTATTTTAAATTAATTTTCCATAAATTTATCTTCTACTTGTTTATAGATTTGATTGATTTAAATAAGAAGAACTACAAAAAGTTTAGTTTTATTTTACTTTGAACTTTTAGTTTCCTAAAATTAGTTTTATCTTTTTTGGGGTCTTTTTTCCTAGGTTTGGATAATGTCACACTACAACATTTGGTGTCGCTTTGTGAAGTCCAACCATCACCTAGTGACATAACCACTCATCGGCTTCCATCAGACTTTTGTTGTCACAAATTGTGGCGATGAGGAAATCCGTCATAATTGCGATAGTAGACATTGTCATAACTTGGAAGAAGGGAGGGACAAGAGTTCATGTTCACTATGTCGCAATTGCAACAGTACGATGTCATAATCAAGACATTGAAACTTTGACTCCACCATCACAATTGCAACGTATATGCAACAATTGTGCTATAGAAGTGATGGTTATCTGTCAGAGCATGTCATCATGGTTATGATGCTTTTGTGATAGTTGTGCTATTCAAGGGGCAGATAGCTGTCAAAACTGACCATCACTTTCGAGGTGGGTCCATTGTAATTGCAACAACTAGTTATTAAAAAAAAATATTACTTTTGTCCACTAGTAGTAGATCAGCAAGATTGACAACAAAGGTGTTTGAAATAGGTTCCACTGCCACCCAATGATCCTTATGATGCACTTAGAGGCCTCCTACCTCATTTTGTAACAATATGGTGAGACCCCCATGATTAGAATGGGGTGCAATGCCCATTGTAAGATCTAGTTGTGGGCACCCTAGATAAAAGTTTAATATGCCAACCTAAAAACCCTCTTCGAAGATAGTTTCTACATAAGTTGGCTCCAACCCCAAAATTTCAAATATTGTTGCCATCAATTTCAAAGCCATTTTTCTGGTTTCCTTCAAGTATTGTCCAACAACATCTCTACTTCCATTAAAATAACAACAACGAGCCAATCAGATATATGGGCATTAGGGATTAAATTTTACTGTTTCTTAACCAAAAGAAAATCGAATTACATGAGCTTATTTTGAGGTAAATTATCACTTAGGCTTCTATAACCTAGGAGATCTTGTGATGTACTAGAAGTATAAAAAGGGTCAATCTTTTGATTTGGATGAGCTACTATCATGTGGTTTGGAGTAAATTGATGAAATCAAACTATAACTATGGGGGCATTTTGTATTTAGGTAGGGTTACAAGATTCTTTTCAATAATCAATGGGAGTGTAAAGACTATAATCATTCAAGACAGGTTGAGAGTTATATTTCAATAGTATTCTTTCAATTATAGAAAAAATCATTCAATAGTAAGAGATCTCTACTATTTCATGATATTGCTATCATGATTCAACTCTGTAGTTTTTGGAGTTAAATTCATCAATTCATATTTCATGAGTAGTGGGTGCTTTAATTTTGTGAACATAGTGTTATTGTTCCATTCATTATCATTAGAGATACATTGTGTAAAACACTACTTGTGAAACAATATGGGTCAATAAGTTTGACTCAAAAAACTACATAGTTGAATCCTAAAGGCAATATAACAATTTGACTTACTGTGGAAAATGTAGCCAACTTATCTCTACCATCTGTAATATGAAAATATATCAGTTTCTAGATTAACTTACACATCAGCTTTTAACATCAACATTTTTAATCACAATTGATAATTTCTTATCAAAATGAAAAAATGATATAAAAAAAAGAGAAAAATTTGAATAAAGCCAAAATATTTTATTATTAGATGTAGTAATTCAGAGATACTTCTAAAATATCAAAATATGCCCTTAGCTTTTCATTAATATGAGATTATTTCAACTTATAGAAGAGAGAAACAATACCTATAATTTGGGGGATTGTCTAGAGTATGCAGCATAGGATGGCATAAATGTGTCAAAAAATCTCTCCAGTTGAAAACTTGGTCAACTTGGATATTAAAGTTGGTTCCATATCTGACTAGGTCAAGAACAACCTCATTCCCATTCTTCATCTTCTCCTTAGAAGAGAACAAGAAGAATTGATGGGCTACATCTAATATGTCGGTTATCAAAGATTCCTCAATCCCATAATTAATTACCTTTCTCATGTTCAAAATGGCTGAATTCTAAACCTAAGATTAACTAAAATTGAAACCATCAATTTGCCACAAGTGCATACCTACACATACTTTTTTTATATATATCTAAAAATCTATATCCAACTATTGCAATGATAGCAAGGTCCGACATACTCCATCAATTCAACAACCTTATTGTAAGAGACCTTTATGTCATCCATGGAAAATAGGCCCAAACCATGTAATGAGGATGGTGCTATGCAATATATCCTCTCTCCAAGACAAAAATCAATATTTATTGGAGGAAGTTCATTGGGGACCCATTATTTATGTAGATGTTTGTGCCTAAAGGGAACATTGGAGTTGCCTTCACTTGTATCATCATAAGAACATGACACCCCTTGTGCAAAGAAAGATTTCATGCACTTATTGAATTTATTTATGATATTTTGACCTTGAGTCGGTCTCCTTGATTTAGCCATACTAAATGTCTGACTTTCTTCTTCCATTCCTATATTTTCCTTGCTCGAGGAAGAAAAATTTAACAAATACCTATTCGCTGGTACCTGCACTCCATAAAATAAGAGATATAAGTGGCAATGAGAGAGATATTTTGCAAATGGTAAAAGACATTAATCTCTATGGGGTGTATTGATTTTACCCGATGATCCATGAGATTGTGTAGGGTGCACATGAAAGGGCTTTGGGTTTCTGCATATGTAAATCAATTGCCTTATGTTAGCTAAAAAAAGCATGATACATATACTCAAAATTACATCAAATATTAGCATCACATATGAATTGTAAACATTAAAAGGTACATGACAAGTTAATCAAATTAATCATTGATCTAACAAGAACTCAATATTGAATAGCATAGGTGTTGATCACATAACTATATATTTCATTCATGTCATTGATAATCAAACCCACTTCAATGTTAGCTAATTAAACCACCCCTCCATCATTGATATTTTTCTTCATCCATCTCATCATCAAGATCATCATCATCATCGACATCATCACCACCACTATCATCATCAACGTCATCATCATCAACATCATCATCATCATCATCATCATAATCATCATCCTCATCATCATCATGATCAATAGAAGCATCATCATTGTGATTAGTAGCAACATCATTTGCATTAGGAGCATCATCAACTAACTCTCAATCATGATCCACTTCTTCCTTTTTCTTGGTATCTTCTTCTTCCATCACATTATAATTTATCAGCCTTCCTCTTGGATCATGTCTAACAAAAATGACCAAGCCAATTTATGTGGAACCTCTAAGTAAAATACCTGGTCACATTGGCTTGGAAGAACATAGAGCTCATCCCTAATTGGGTCAAATAACTCCTTGTATTAATCATGGGAAATCCATTCTCATGCTTTATAAAAATTCTATCAAGATCATTTTGATTGAGTTGCAGTTTGTACCATTTGATGACAAAGAGAACTAATTTGAAGGAATTAAAGTCAGATTCAATTATATCAACCAAAATGCCATAGTATCGATTTTGAGACTCTCAAGGATGTAAGTCATTTCTAGATGAAATATGGGTCACCTAGAAGACTACACTTACCCCAGAATCAAAAGTTCTTTTCATGTCATCCAACCTTTTGATGAAAAAGTTATAACCATTGCATAACATAGCCTTGTGGTGTTTCACCTACAATAATTTCAAACATGTATACATTATTGCATCATGAGTTCAAAAATATATGGTTGATTAATAAACTTATAAGTACCTAGAGAATTCTTAAACCATATGCTAAATCTATTTCATTTTGTGCAACATTGGGATCTCCATTACAATGAGCTTGTATAACCAATGAAGACACAAATTCCCATTTAATCTATGACCAAAATGTTGACATCATTAATCCATACTATCATCTAGTCTTGATTGTTTGGAATAAACAAATATATTGCATCCCACTCTTTAGAAACTATACAAAAGTAAATAGATGACTTAAAGAACATTTATTTTGAATATTAAGAATTAATTAACTACAATAACATCTCATGATTTATTACCTTTCACTTTCCTAAATCTACCATTCCTCACCAAGTACTCCCTTTCAAAATTTTTAATGGAATATTCTCCCTAAAATGTCTCTTAGTTGTTTTTATTTTTATTCTTCTTGTCTTTAAGCCATTACAACTCTTGAAAGGACAATAACATTTTTCATTGCCTTCTCTTTGAAATTTAGACAAAACTCTAGCGATTGTCTCCCTATTTTGATCAAGTGCCCTTGTATTATCTGACATGATTCTTCTTCATGGGAATAACTTATTCTTGTACCCTTATTGAATTGGTTGTACTTGATAGATCTATCATTGATAACCATTTCAACATACACATTGACATTAGAGAGAAAACCATGAAAAAAAATTGAACATGGTGTTCTTAATGTTTATATTTGCACATATGGTTTTGAAAGGAAAAATTTGGTGTACTTAATGTTTATATCTGAAAAAAATATTGGACATATTGTACTTAATATTTATATCTACACATGGATTTGAAAGAAAAAATTGGTGTAATTAATGTGTATATTTGAAATAATATTGGACATGTTGTACTTAATGTTTATATATGCACATATGGTTTTGAAGATGGTAGAACTATTTAACAAGGTATTTCTTCAGTGAACTACAATAAAATCACCATGTATTTCTTCATCAAACTGCATTAAAATGTGGCTATGGGCTGTAGGGCACCTAACATATAAATACAATTTTACCATACGGTATCATTTGAGTACTTTTTGTTGTAAATATATGTTGTTTTTTGTGAATCCCAATAAGTAAGTTGGAAAACTTGATATAAAGATGAAATATATCTTGCGTAAACACTCTAGTTTAACTATATATATATATATAGTTTGCAATAAACAAATGATAACTACAAAAACTATCATTTTTCATTTTTTTTCTTCTTAAGCACTCTTTCTTCCTGATCATGGAGTGTGATCAAACACAAAGAATTATCTATTTTATCACTCTTTGTTCTTCACATTTTTCATCCAATGATCCCATTCCACCCCTATAAGTATGCTCCATTTATATCTCCATCTATTCCATCAACACAACTCCCATTTCATATTTATTACTTATTAAGACTATCTTTCTCTCATTCACATCTCGTCACACATTTGATAATTTGAGAAAATAAACTATTTGATTCCTTCTTATATTCTTGAGGAAGGTCCTATTCGATATTGATGTTGTATTAACCGTGTGTGGAGATTTTCAATGTGTAGATCATTCATAGTATCATCAGATATTTTTGTGTTGGAATTTCTTTGTGTAATTTCAAATGTAAAAATCATATTCTTCTTAAGGGTACAATATATTCTCTAGAGAAGCATGGTCTTTGAATATTCAATCAATGTATGATTGTTTGATTGTTGTAAGACATATCTATAGTGATAAGAATTTTGTGATACTTATAATTTTGCATATTTAGTAGGTTGTGTAAAAATATTATTAATTGATTGTTTATATTCTAAAATCATAAGCAAGAGAACATTTTTTTTTTTTTTTTTTGAGAATTCAATAGAGGATCTATCTTTTGGGGGTTGGGTTTTTGGTGTAGGAGCACCTGGGGATTACCTAAGCAATATAATTTTTCATGTTTTTTTTTTTTGTGTGTGTGTGAGACTTAGGGAATTTTTTGATGTTTTGGATATAAGGTCATGTTGACCATAGTAGTAGTATAAGTGGGCTATTGTTCATAGGGTCTTAAACCTTTTGGCTACGTGCAATTAAGGGCTAGCAAGTTATAAAGCCCTAAAAGCATGATAATGATGTCATCATGAGGTTAGTAGAGTCTAGGATGGATTGGGATTTTTTTTCTACCTCATTTGAGGTTCTTTTTTGAGTTTGGGAAGTAATGGAGGTCATTTCGCTAAAGTTGGTAAAAGTTGCTAAAAAGATGTAAAAGTTGCTCGAGAAACATTGACAAGAAAGTTGTAATTCAATGGAGAAGAGACATAAGGGGAGAATAATCAATCAAACAACATATATAAGACATGCAAATACCTATGAATAATGTTGGGTGCTCATTGTATGGATTGAGTGTTTTTGCAATCAGTATTTGGAAACAATTTCTATGTAGTTTCTTTGTTATCGATGACAGTGTGTAGTTAGAAGTTCAAGATCCATTCTATAACTTGTATATTCTTTGGATTATAGTTTTTATTGATTTATTATGTTGGTAGATAGATATTTTGATCATTTAATTTTCCTTTTGTGAAATTATTTTGGTTTTACACTGTCACTAGTTTTATCCATGCAGTTGCTAAAGATGGAGCTCTAACTCACTTTCCTATTGTCCATTATGTATGCCCTCTTGGGAATAGTGATTAGGCTCCATGTAAATAATGTATACAGAAGAAAGGGCCCTCAAATTTAGAGGAAGTATTTTTAAAGTCTTTCCCTAAGCAAGCCTGTGGTGAGTCCACCTAGGGAAGACCATAAAGTGATCAACATTACTTGTAGAGTATAAAATATAGAGTCAAAATTCCTTTTGGACATGAAAGAAGGAAGTCTTACCAACATTCCATGAAGTGGATTGGATCATACTAGTCATGGAGAGGGCCTAGATAAATCATTATTGTTGGAGTAGCCCGTGAAGCCTAAAAAGCTTAATTTTCACCTAATTTGGGTTAGGGAAATGGGTGGAAGGATATGACCTCAAGACCCCAAAAATATTTAAGGGGATTACTAATGAAAAAATAAACCTATGAAATATTGCAAGGTTTGTTTGGAAGGCATAGGAGAAAAACCCTATTTTCTAGGAATACGAGACCTAATAGGGATAATAGACCTAATAGGGGAATTTGGTGAGATTGGATAAGAAACTAGACTAGGAGGGATATCTAAAACCCCTAATTGATTGAATTTGAGTCCCTTAGGACACCTCCACACCTCTACAAGGTTGGTTGAATAATATGGAGGATTTAGGCCTTTGAAGATGGTTTAATGGCTATGGCAAGTGAGAAAGAACACATCAAGAAGTGGAATGAGCATACAAAACTTATTGGTATTTAGGTTAGATTAAGGAGACTAGGGGATCCTAGTGAACATAGGGTCTTATAGGTGCTAGGGTAGGAGAGAAAAATACCCTAGAAGTCTTCAAGAAGACCAAGAGCATGAGCCAGTGATTGGTTCATCTAATCTCCCTATTATTTTTTCACCCTCAAGTGGAGGGTTTGACCAGGACAATGTACTGTGTCATTTTTTTATTAAGTTTCTATTTATTGCATTCTTGCATTGTGGTTTAAAACAGTAACAAAACTAACCCTAGGTAGCAATTTTTTGTTGATTGACTAGAAAAATGAAAACTTCATGAAAGGAATTTTATATGGGAAACCACCAATTTATAAAGCATATTGTTTCCATTGAATAGAGTGGCAATCAAAATTTAATACAAAAACTTATGAACTAGTAAAATTCCCAAAGTGGGTAAAGATCAGATAGCTTTTGACATAATACCTTCACTTTGAAATCGTAGAGATCATGGGAAACTGTCAATTGACTTTTCTAATTTTAAACCCAAATATGTAACAAACTTTCTAAGAGAAGCTAGAGATATTAATTAAAATTTATCCAAAGGTAAAATTCCTTTAATCATTAAAAATTATAATAGAAGAAGAAAGCTAGTATGTAAAACTAGAATTTCAGTAAGGTGGAATTTGTGATCAAAATAAGGGATCTAGAAAGGAATATCAAAAAAATAGCATTGTAAACAATATAAGATTCTTTCTAGATATTAGCATAATATTTAATAGTGATACTTGAGGGTTTTTCGTAGAAACCCCAAAAGATTTTCAAAATTCTAGAATGACAGGAATTGAAGATCATTCACAAGGTCAAAAATTAACAAGGTCTAAAGAAGAATTGGGAAGAATAATGGCTAATAAGAAGATTTTTCACCGATTTTTCCATCCCAAAATCACATGTGTAGAGTTATCAATGAGTGCTATGTTAATTCCAAGAGGTATATGAATAAACAACGATGAATGTTGTTGCTAGTAAAAACTATTTGTGTGCATGTGTAGGAAAAACATCACCACAGATGAGCATGTCAAGGAGTTTGAGTACATAGAGGGCTCATGACTCATATTTTTTGAGGGAAGATTTAGTAATAGTTATACCTTTTGAGATAAAATGCTTCAAATTATTCTTATGCAACTATCATATATTAAGTTTTCACTCCTTTGATACTCGTGTTATAACTCATAATTTTAGAGAAGCTAATTGTACTACTGACTGAGCAACAAATGTGGCATTCAGTAGTGATCATATTATCATTTGAGGACATTATGATCCTTTACCTTTGGATGGATGCCAATTATTTCATCATGATAAATGGAGGTCTTTGCAAAAAAAAAATTAATATGATTGTGTCAGTACCATGTAATAATGTGGGGATAAGTTTCCGTGGGCATTAGGTCATTATTTTTAGTGATTTGAGCATTAACTCGCATGGATTCTGAGTCAACTATGTTATCAATAAACATCGATTAAAAATATACATTATTTATCTCAAACTACTTGGAATGTGACCCTCTTTCTTCTTCATTATCATGCTACAATGGTAACAAACACAATCACCAAGTTCTCCTATTTATGAATTTACCTATGAGAAGACCACCAATCACCACTTAACCATTTACCTTTAGTCCTTACTTACCCAACACTACAATTACTAACTTTACAAAAACCAAAACATAATAATTAAGAGCTCATTAAAAAACATATCATGTACAAACAACTGCCCACTTGTACAACTAGTTTAAAAATGGTTATGAAATAAATATGGGTGGAAGGAGACTCACTCAATATTATTAATTGCCTTAATAAAATCTCTATACCTTCATGGATAATTAGTAATATTATCTATGAGGCTATTAACATTATAAACTCCTTTGATACTTGTGTTATAACTCATAATTTCAGAGAAGCTAACTGTACTGCTGACTGGGCAGCGAATGTGGCGTGCAATAATGATCATATTATCATTTGGGGACATTATGATCCTTTACCTTTGGATGAGTGCCAATTCTTTCATCATGATAAATGGAGCTCTTTGCAATTTTTTTAAAAATATAATTGTGTTAGTACTGTGTAATTATGTGGGGATAAGTTGTCGCGGGCATTGGGTCATTATTTTCAGTGATTTGAGCATTAACTCAGATAGATTTTGGGTCAGTTGTGCCATTCTCCTCTTTGATTTTTGTGAGACTCTTTTTGTCACATTCATTTGGGGGTTTCTAAGGAAGAAGAACTGGGCTTTTGGTGAAAGGAAAATGGGAGGTAAGAGGACAAGGTTGGAACTAGTGAGTTGTTCGAAGTGGATGAAGAAGGAGTAGGTGTGGGATATACTGAGGCATGGTAATTTTACTAGGTATATGGAGAGGCTAAATGATAATAACCCAATTATTACACAAAAATTTATTAAAACCTAGAAGGAGGGCTCAGTTATGGTAGGTAATCAACAAATGGAGATTATAGAAGATGTGATTGTTGAGGCTACAGGCTTGGAGCTAGATGGTATCAATTTTATAGGGAGTGAAAACTTTCAGACAGAGCAATTGAGGATTTTGTGGAGTCTGTGCATGAGAAGAGTCATCTAGTCAAAATAGGTAATTCTAATATCAATCTGGCTTTTGCTTCTTGCCCATGGCATTTTGTGTTGTTTGTGATAATGGAATACCTAACTCTTGATGGGAGATTCATGAAATGTTATGGGTACCATTTTATGCTGTCCAACCACTTTGGGCACAATGTTAAGATCAATTTTACTATTTGAGGCAGTCTCTTAGCATATCTTTCCATGCTATTCAAAAAGATTTGAATGGAAAACATGTCTGCCATGAGGGTCTTATGGTTCTCATCATGAATGTCGTAAAGTCCAAGAAGATCATGAGGCCTAGAGGACATTTGCAGGTTGCTGATTATGATACAAAAGGTAGGACTCCAGAGAAGGGTTATGATTTTGAAACCCAGGATGAAGCCAAGGGGGGTGAGGATAATTTGAACAAGGGCTTTGGGGGTAGTTCAAACAAGAAGAAAAAGGTAACTGATCACTTTGATTCAGACAAGGAAAGTGATTTTATGGAGAACTTGTTGAGGGATTATAAAAAGAAAAGGGAGAGTAAGGGAAAGAGGATTAAGGGCATCCCTATTGTGAAGGCTTCTTCCCCTTCAGATGATGAACCCTTAACCTGAAGGATGGAGAGGAAGAGATATCCTTCAAGATGTTAGGAGAAGAAATTAAGATACAAGGGGGAATTAGATAATGAGGAGTCTAATGAACAGGGTCTACATCATGATTTTGGTGAAAAATTTGAAGGTTTGCTAAGGTCTACTAAAGGGGTGCATGATAACCCTGGCACAATTTTGAAGGAGATTGGAGCTATGAAAAAATAAATACAGATGCTTGGAAGGGATATGCAAGCAGTGAGGAAAGAAGTTGGGAATGCTAACAAAATTGCTCGTGGTGAACACACACTTGGAAAACATATTGATAGACTATTGGAGGTGATTGGGAGCATAGAAGATGTTAAAAACCTAATGTAGAAGATCTCACAGTTGGAGGCAAAGAATAGGGCGATGGACAAAGAGTTTAATACCACCCAGGGAAAGATCACAAAACTAGAAGCCAATATGAGCAATCTGGAAAAATTGGTCAAACAAATTATAGAGAATGTGAGCACTCTACTAAAGAAATTGGAGAATGAGAAAGGTTAGGACTCTCCTCAAGCTATTGAGATTCAGGGTCCCAGCAAGCATGTTAGGGATCACTCAAAGAAGATTAAGGACATGCACAAAATGAATGAGGTGAAGGCCGTGGTTAAAAATATGCACATCCTTGCAGACCAGGCACTTGACCTGATCAAGACTTCTTAGTTGGCTTTTTGTTATTTCTTTTGCTATCTTTTTGCTATCTTTTTTAGCAGTTCTTTTAGTGACCTCTTCGATGTATTTTTTGGAGGTCTATTTCATGTATGCTCTAGGTAGCACTCTCTATTGCTTTCTTCTTTGTTTCTTTCTATGCTTTATATAAAAGGTTTTGGTTCCTTTAAAACCTATTTTTAATTAATCAAAACATAGTTGATCCAAAAACACTTAGCACATACTATATGGACTATGGAAAACTCATCCCTATTAAAGATGGTCATGATTGAGAAACATTGACTAATGTTGAGGCAATGAATCATAGGGACTTGATAGCAATGCACCATAAAACTTTTCAAGGTTTTAAGGTTGAAGAGGATTTTGTAATAGTCATAATAGTTAGAAGTAATTAGGTTCATGTCATTTTTTAATTCAAAAAACATAGGTTTAATAGACAAGAAGTATTTAATAAACACAAAATATTATTGTTATCTATGTAAACTAATAGGGATAGTTGAAATAATTTTGAAGAAAGATAAAATATCATAGAAAATGAGAAGAAGAGAGATGGAATACTAGAGTAGATGTTAAGATGGCTGTGAAAATCCCACCTCAAAAAAAATTGCAAATATTTGCATGCATAATGACTTTGTCATTCCAATGAGAAACATGTTTGGTTTCTTATCCTTAAGTTATCACAAGAGCTCTCAAGACAATATGAATGCCCCTAAGAACAATTACAACTCTTTCATAATCTCCTTACCTTTTCTTATATTATAGTCTTAAAATATTATAACTACAAGTATTCTCACCACAATAGTTCCCATTACTATTGTTTCAATATACTTGATACTTTATTTGCACTTGTAATGAATCTATATAGATTTGTAAGGCCTCATAAAATCTTTACAAGTTGAAATGAATGATGTTGGAATACTTTAGAATAACTAGGGGGGGGGGGGGGGGTGGGGGGGCGGGGGGGGGGGGGCGTGAATTAGTTATCCAAGGTCCAGATGTATAAATAAAACTTTTCATAGCTTAGTGAAGCCATAAAACATTATTCATCATGCATGCATCCATAAGATTATGCAATCACTTAAAACTTGTAGGTTACTATAAAATCAACTTGCAGAAATGTAAAGCATAAAACATAATAGATTCATCAACACACTTGACATAATGATTTGCATAGAAACCCAATTTGGGAAAAATAACTAGTAACATGCTACTCTTTTCACTCTTATGAAGGGATGCCCTGTGAAAGGCCAACCCTCTTAAAGGTTACAATACACACTATTAAATGTGACCCTATTAAAGGATTTCAATCACCTTGTTAGGAGTGAGCCTTATTAGAGGACTTTAGACCATTTACTTGGAATGTCACCCAATTAAAGGATTTACAAATGAATTTTAGGTCAACCTTAATCCAAAGGATTTACCCTATATTGATATAATTGTTAGAGAGTAATAGTAAGGCTTTGATCCAATATAACTTATAACTTCATTTTTAGATTATTGATCACTATTCAGTCCTCAATTCTGCTTGGCCTGCATACTTAGTAGCTTTGATAGATTGTTCACGCTTCAAGCATTCATATCCTTAAGCCTTCTTGCTTAACATGCCATTGCATACTCTTCTCTTAGGTCACTAGATGAAGCAAAACACTTGACTCCTTGTCTTCCTTAGGTTTTTGCACATAACAAAACTACTTCATCAGCAATCATTCCTATAAATAGGAAATTAAGATCTTTTTCCGCTCATTCTCCATCATCCAATTTAGGATTTGGATGGATTACGTAGGATACAATATATCTACCCCACATTTCATATCTCTTCTAGAAACTTCTCCTAGAATCCACTTTGAATTCTCCTAAAAATTGTTTACCTTGAATTTTGTGCCACCAACTCATCAACCTTATCTTCCACCTAGTTCACATAATCCAAGAAAACAAACTTGTCAACTTAGATTTATCGAATTCACAATCTTTTAAATAATGTAGTAGTTAGACATTATCAAGCTTTTGATGCTCGACACATACTGTGTTTCTTGAAATCCACTATGAAATTACTCAGCATGAGCCAAATTTTATTGGTGCTCGACATCAACTATACTTTACGCAACATCCACTATTCTGCTCAACATACACTGGAATGAACTTTTACTTGGCTCCAACTAATTTTTTTCTTGGCTTACTCTATCTTTGCTCGAAACCTACTATCCACTCGGTCAAGCTTGGAATTCAAACTTTATGTAACTTGTTCTTCTAAAGTTTCTTAGTGTAACTAGCCTTTGTAACCTTAAGTAGATTATTAATACATCATGTTATCATTTTCTTAACTAATTCTTGTACTTCATTACATAATCATAACTCAACCTTTCCTCTAGGTGCTATTGTTACATCTTTTGATTGAATCCTCTTCATCAATCAAATAAGTGATATTACTTTAATATTATAAGAAATTATCTCACCATCAAATAATAGGTTTGACACTAGTGACAAAACAATGACTGAAGCATATTTGTCATAGTTGTATATCCTCAACAATCTCCCTCTTTCAACAATCTCCTTCTTTGATTAGCTTTTTCAATCTATTCTTAACAATCTCCCACTTTGGCATTGATGGCAAACCAAACTGATCAACCAAATGGTAAACACCTTGTTCAACCAAATTGACTAGGTTAAAACAGTAAGACAATACCAAAAATAAAACTTGTATTGAAATCTCCCCCTCTATCAACAACTTCCATCTTTTGAATAGGTTACGAACTCTTTCCTATAACTCCCTCTTATTCTTCTTATATCTTCCTCTTTACTCTATCTCCCTCTTACTAGGTAGATGTTAGGATTCTCTTTCTTTGCTCTCCTGATCAACAACTATCTCCTTCAGCAATTATCTCCCTCTTAGGATTAGTAAACTCTCCCTCTTTGAAAAAAATCTCTTGATATAATCTCTCCCTCTTGATTAGTCAATCCCTCTTGATCAGTAAAACTCTCCCTCTTTGACAACAATGTCAAAGACTTGTCATCTTTAACATGATAGATATAAAAAAAATTAGTTTCATCAATTTCTCCTTCTATCACCTTGTTTGTGACTAATTTGAAGTTTTAGCTCTTTGATTACTGTATGAAGCTTCTAAAGTAAGATCCTCTACATGAATGTGTAACATATGAACATCAACTTGTTTGGTGCAGGGCACTCCTCTTGTTACTTAGATAGCCTTAGATAGGGGTATCACCCCTAGTTTACCTCTTAGTTACTCTTGAGCATCCATAGGTAATGCTTTTGTGAAGATACCAATAATTTGTTCCTTTGTGTTGACATATTCCATCTTCACCTCTTTATCATGAACTCTCTCAAGTAATGATATTTGATTGAAATGTGCTTAGTCTTTGTGTGCATCATTGGATTATTTGATATATTGATAGCACTTTTATTATCACAATAAAGTTTCACTGGTTTTGTGATCTCTTCCTTCATTCCTTTGAGTAACTATTTGATCGATACAATGCTTGTACAATTTACAACAACAACAACATATTCAGCTTTAGTAGTAGATTGTGAAGTGCAATTTTATTTCTTGCTAGTTGATGTAACTAGCCGCTTGCCTAAGAAAAATACTCCTCCACTAGTGCTCTTCCTATCATCAATGTTTCTAGCCTAATCAGCATTAGTGTAGGCTCTCAGTTCAAATTTCTCATTCTTCTTATAGTATAGACCAAACTCTTCTATTCCTTTCAGATATCTCATTATCCTCTTTACAATCATCAAGTGATTCTCCCTAGGATTAGCAAAGAATATTGCAACTATCCCTATAGATAATGCAATATCAGGTCTACTATGCACTACATATTGTAATTTACCAATCATAGACCTATACAATGTTTGATTCACCTCATCTGAACCATCATTCTTTGACAACTTGTGTCTTGTCATCATAGGTGTACTTACTGGTTTGGAATCCTCCAAAGTTTTCATTATTGAATGAGTGATATATATACCATATTTCATCTGATATACTTGCAAACTCACAAAATACTTGATCTCTTCAAACATAGACATTTCAAATTCTTGCTTCATCTGAATTGAAAAATCCCTACATAAAGCATCTTGACCTCCAAATATGATATCATCAACAAATATTTCAGATAACAAAATACATTTTCCTTTCTCTATTTTCATGTATAGATTGCTATTATCATTAGTCCTTTCAAATCCAATCTTCACAAAATAATTATGAAGTCTCTCATACCATGCTCTTGGTACTTGTTTCAAACTATACAGAGCTTTGTGTAATCTACATACCATGTTCTTATTGTTAGCATCAACAAAACCTTATGGTTGTTCTATGTAAAATTCTTCCTCTAATATTCCATTTAGAAATGCAAATTTCACATCCACCTGATAAATTTTGAAACCTTTGTATTCAGAATAAGCAAGTAAAGTTCTTACTCCTTCCAACCTAGCAACATTAGTGAATGTCTCTCCATAGTCATTTCCTTTTTCTTGTGCATATCCCTTTCAAACTAATCTTGCTTTGTTCCTTGTGACTTCACCATTTTCATCTAGCTTGTTTCTAAATACTCATTTTGCGCCAATCACATTTTCATCTTCTAGTCTAGGAACTAGATTCCATGTTTTTTTTTCTCTATTTTTTCAATCTCTTCTTCCATGGCTTTACTCCAGTCTATATCTTCTAATGCATATCTCACTGATTTGGGTTCTTTCAAACTTAGCAAACATGTATCATCTTTCAATTTGTTTCTTGTCATTGGTCTAGCATCTTTATCTTTAATGATTTGAGTAGTCGGATGATGTATTTTGACATACTTAGACAATCTTGGTTTAGCTCTTATTTCTTCCTTTTTTCTTTCAACTTCAGAGTCATTATGTACATCTCTATTAGGTAGCTCAACATCTCTTTCATCTACACTAATCTTTGAATCAAAATGTGCATCCACTTCATTCTGTAACTCAACATCTATATGTAACTTAGTTCTTGAATGAAACTTGGTATTCATAGGGTGTGACTTGACAGTCACCGAAACTTTCTATTGATTTGTAGCTTGATTTGTAGCATCTTCATTAGTAGGCATACCTTCATAAAAGTATACAAATGATTTGTATTATTCTGGTTCTTTCATAGGTTCAACCTCATAAACCTCTGTATATTCATCAAAGTTCACATTTGCACTTTCCACAATTTTGTTAGTGTTAGTATTTAAACACTTATAAGCTTTACTTCTTGTGGAGTATCCTAGGAATATACCTTCTTCACTTTTTGCATCAAGTTTACTATTAGTGATCCATCTACCATTCTTGTTCACACAAGTCACAAGTGCAGTTGCCTCATCTTCATCAGATTCATCTTTCATCACAACATATACCACTTCATCATCATTTTCATTAGAATCATCCTTTGTTTCCTCTTTAGCAATGTAGCATGAAAATTTTCCTTTGTCTTTTTAGTCCTTGCTATCTTCATCTATTCTACTCTTATAATTCTTCTTCTCTAAACATCTAGTAGCAATATGACCAACCTCATTACAATTGAAACAAATGATAGGTAATTTAGCTTTGAACTTACCTTTACCTTTGTGGAATCTTCTTTCCAGTAGTGCTTCAAGTTGTTCAACATCCTCCTCATCTATATCATTGTCACTAGACACATACTTCTTCTTTTTCTTATTTTTCTTCTCTTCAAGTTCTTTTAATGCTACGTTATCTTTTAAAGTAGATTCAATACTCTCAAATTTGTAATTATCAAAGTTAGATAGCTCAAAATCAGTGAGTCTACCTACTAGACCTTGAAGTGATAGATCATTCCTTGGTATACATCTTAGTTCTTTTATTTTAAAAACTCTAATAGCATATATAGGCAGTATTGTTCTCAAGACTTTACTCAAGACAATGTCATCATCTAATTTACTAGTAGCTCCTCTTATTGCAGTAACAACTTATTTTATCCTTGCAACACATTGAGCAATATTCTCACCTTCTTCCATAATCATATCATTAAACTTACCTCTAAGACTTTTAGCTTTGGCTCTTAGAACATTTTCATCTCCTCCATAGATAGTGATTAGAACATCTCACATTTTCTTTGAACTATCAAGACCTTTGATATCATCAAATTTAGTATAGCTTAAGGTAGAGGCAATCTCCAACATTGCCTGGTTGTGTTCTTTCTTCTTAGTCATATCCTCTGTAGTTGGGGCACCAACATGATTAATATGCTTAGTGGTAATGGTATATTGTGCATGATCTTCAAGTCCTCCAAGGTCTAGCTTCATCAAACTTTTCCATGGAGGAAATTTATCTCTATTAAGCTTGGGTACTTCTCCTTTTGACATCTTGATCTTTGTGCTTCTAGTACCATCAAACTAGTCCTCTTAAGCATATGACTCTGATACCAATTGTTGGAAATTTATAGAATAAATTAGAGGAAGGGTGAATCCATTATCTAAGGTCTAGATGTATAAATAAAACTTTTCATAGCTTAGTGAACCCATAAAATATTATTCATCATGCATACATTCATAAGATTATGCAATCACTTAAAATTTGTAGGTTACTATCAAATCAATTTGTAAAAATGTAAAGCATGAAACATAATAGATTTATCAACACACTTGACACAATAATTTACATGGAAACCTAATTTGGGGAAAACCACTGGTAACATGCTACTCTTTTCACTCTTTTGAAGTGATGCCTTGTGAAAGGCCAACGCTATTAAAGGTTACAATACACACTATTAAATGTGACCATGTTAAAGGGTTTCAATCACCTTGTTAGGAGTGAGCCTTGTTAAAGGACTTTCCACCATTCACTTGAAATTCACTTGGTTAAAGGATTTACAAATGATTGTTAGGTCAACCTTGATCCAAAGGATTTACCATAGACTGATACTACTGTTAGAGAGTAACAGTAAGATTTTGATCTGATACAACTTAAAACTTTATTTGTAGATTATAGATCACTGTTTAGTCCTCAATTCTTCTTAGCCTTCATACTTTGTAGCTCTGATAGCTTGTTAAACCTTCAAGCATTCATACCCTTAAGTCATCTTTCTTAACATGCCATCATAGACTCTTATCTTAGGTCACTAGATGAAGAAAAACCCTTGACTCCTTGTCTTTCTTAGGTTCTCAAAACATAACAAACTTGCTTCATGACCAACCATTCCTATAAATAAGAACTTAATATCTTTTTCTGCTCATTCTTCATTGTCTAATTTAAGGTTTGGATGGATTAGGTAGGATACAATGTATCTACCCCACATTCATATCTTTTCTAGAAACTTCTCCTATAATCCACTTTGAATTCACCTAAAAATGGTTTACCATGAATTTGGTGCCACCAAAACCTTATCTTCCATTTGGTTCACATAATCCAAGAAAACAAACTTGTTGGCTCAAATTCATCGAATTCATAATCTTTTAAATAATGTAGTAGCCTAACATCATCAAGCTTTTGATGCTCAGCACATATTGCATTGCTCAACATTCACTGTAAAATTACTCGGCACAAACTAAAGTTTACTAGTGCTCGGCATCAACTAAAATTTACTCAACATCCACTATTTTTCTCGGCATATACTAGAATGAACTTTTACTTAGCTCCAACTAATTTTCTACTCAACTTTCTCTGTGTTTTCTCATCACCTACTATCCATTCAATCAAGCTTGGTAAACAAACTTTTTGTAACTTGTTCTTCTAAATTTTCTTAGTGTAACAAGCCTTTGTAACCTATTGGAGTTCTTTCTACTATGGAACTTATCAAGTTGATTTAAACTATATTCTTCTATAATTTGCCGATAAACCTTCTGAAAATAGTAGCTAACTATAATTACAAAAGTAAATGTAAATAAGTGATGACCAACACTTAATTTCTTGATACATTAAAAAGTAAAATGATTTGTTGTTGTGAATGTTCTATAATGAAATGAATCATCAGTGTAAACTTGAACTTTGGAATGGACCAGTGCCTTGTCCAATGGGATATAGAGTCAAAGATTAGTAGATTTGGACCTTTTTAATCAACTTGTGATTAGAAGTGTCAACATTAAACTCTAAGTTTCATTCTGATTCTCATCCTTTTCACAAACCCTAAACCTTATCAATTACAAAAAATAATTACTGAGTTCATGAAATTAGCAACAATCAATAAGAGATAGACAACCTTTTGAATTGCATTAAACTGAAGGAAACTTGTTTGTTCAATCCTAAGGCTACAAATATATGAAAAAGAGACAAAACCTCAAAGGTAATGATAATTAAGGATAAATCCTTCTCATTTAGATCTTAATACTGCTAATAAAAACTCATAATATGACACATAGACAAGACATTAGGTCCCAAATGTTTTCTTTTTTGTATTCAAGTATGCATACAAATGAACTCATTCAGATAACTATAGAACAAATGGATGGACTAAAAAATAATACATGACATATGTGAATAATTCTATAGATAACCAACCTCTACTTCTCATTTTGGAAATCCATATATAGGATTGCAACAAGCTACAAATGAGAGGAGGATTGATGTCAAAAAGTTACTGGATACAAAATTTTGAAAGAAGAGAACCAAAAGGTACACAAAACATTCTTCCAAAATATTGATTAAAAAAAGATAAGTACCTAAGGAAGTAAAGGAATATTTATATCAGGCATCTAATCTTATTCTTCTTTGTCCTTTATCTATCCTATTTAAAAAATATCTCAACTGCCTCTTGCTGATAGAGCTTTAATTTGTCCTAATGCTTCCTGTACATATATTTCCCTTTTGGTGGGCCATTCTGTAACTTTTACTTCTTGTAAGTTTGGAGTGGTCTTAGTCCACCTGGCATCCATGACTGCTTTAGATTCAACAATGAATTTATTTAAATCTATTTCTACCTTGAACATAGAATCAATCAATTTATTAAAAGGAATATCTAAAACATCTTCAAAAATTTACACTATAGCCTATTGGGTCAAAATATTGTCAAATGAAGTTGAAAATACTTCTAGTCTTTCAATGTGCTAGAAATATCCAAAATTGATGGTATACAAGGCTACATTCCCTGAGACAAATTTTTTAAATTTGCCTCATATAACTCACAATTTTCTAGTGAAGAAACCCATCAATTCCTTCACTACTCTAGTCCCTCCTTTACTATAATTATTTAGTCAGGAAAATCTAGCTTCTTAGCCATCAATACAATTAGCCTCTCTAGGAATTGAATATATGGCCCCCAAAGATTGAATATGGGTGATAGCCATGATAGTGCCTCATTGCAAAATTGTTTAGCACTTTGTAAAGAAACATAAAAATGATGAGCCTATTGAGACATGTTTTTCAACACTTCAATTATGTGACTCATCATACTTCTAAGGACACTTTTCCTTATATCTCCTCCCTAAAGATTAGATGGAGCATCAATGCCTATTCTTCTTGGTTTTGATGCCTCCTTTTCTTCAATATTCTCTGTTTGCATCAGGGCCCTAGCAATATCCTTGGCTAGCTATTGTCTTTCATGTTCCTTTTCTCCTTGTAATGGAGCAACCCTCTATTCTACCTATGTAATTTGTTCCCAAAGAGATGCAACCTCATTTTCAAGTTCCTAAACCTTGGCCTCAAGTTCTACAATTCTCTATTTATATACATGGCTACTCCTAAGCTCATCTCCATATAGCTTCTTGACATCAATGTAATCATCTATGGATTTGGCTAATCTTGTTTCCATCTCCTCTACCTTGGCTTCATTCATAAATGCAATTTTTAAAAATGTTTTTGAAATTTTTGTGCTAGAGATGCCATGTAGAGTCCATAAAATAATGTTACCTTGTTCAGTAGTTTGTACATCCATTAATTTTGGCTTATTTGAGGTAGCAGCCATACTCCAAACTGCTACAGATTTGGTATCAATATTGAAACTAGTCTCTCTATTCAATCCATCTGCACTAATTGCCTCATAAGAAATGACACTCTCCTACCTCCTTGTCTGATCAAGCATAAATGCTTATTCCAAATTACATCCAGGCACCAGTAACATGCCACTTCTCTGCACTAGATCCTTGGCCTCCTCTAGAGTCATTACTTAACTCTTAAGATCATAGGCCTGGAGCTTCTCAATAAGTTCAATCATTTGCTCACTAGACTCTCCTAGCTTCATCTTCAACACAAGTCCACTCTATTTTATCTTGTATAAGAAGTTCTTAAATTAAGTGGACTTGATGAATTCATCATCCTCTAGGAATTGTTGAGCTTGGATGATCCTATCATCTAGCCTTCTTGTTGCACGTTCCAAGTCTATGAGAGTATTTTCTGCTGCATTAACTATGTTTTTAAAATAATTTTGTCTTAAGTCAACAAAATACTAACTACTTCCTAGCAAGATTTGTAATGTACTTTGTTTGACCTAAGTAGGGATGTGGATAATCTTCTACCTTTTGTTTCCCTTTTCCATCCATGATGCCTAAGGTGCATCATCCTCTTCTACTTCAAGGGTTACATCTAGCTCAGGGCTGTTAGGGTAAACTCTATCTTCTTCTCCTATTGGGCCCTCTAGAATTATAGCCATGATCTCATTATGGTCCATGACCATCTTCCTAATCCTTTGAGGATAAGGGATATCCATGTATAATCCCAAAAATTGGGGATCTATTCTTTTCAGTTCTCTTTCTACCCTTAAAACATCATCAAGCTTTGCTTGCTTGTCAGTTTCCTCACACTCTGCTAATATGTTTGGAATAATATCCTCACGAGGCAATTCCTTAGTGCTAGGCAATACATAGTTTCTCATTTCCTTAAGGGTGACCCTCATCCAATTATTAGGGTCAAACATTCTGTAGGGGCTAGTAGGCAAATTGTAGTGATGGAGGAAAGAATGAATTGGTCTAGGAAAGAATGAATTGGTCTAGGACTTCTTTTCCAATTGTAAAATCAACAATCCTAAAACATCTACAGAAAAATGTTCCTTTATGCACTTTGGGTCCCAAGTATTCCCTATTGACCATAAATAGTTGTGAGATAAATTCAATTATTCCTAACCTAGGAGGGATAAATTTAGGCAATATATGAGGTGGTTGAGGGCAACCATAGACTCTCATTAAAGAAAATGTGGGAAATAGGAAAATATCTCCCTAGTTTTGTTCAAGTCTCTTTCGCTCAAGAAGCAAAGCTAGTGTCAAAAGGCCTTTCAAAATATTAGGATCCCTAAAGTATTCTGGATCTAACATTCTCATGATTACAACACTAAAATTATTTAAAAATGAGAAAGAATCAACAAAGTGATAACTGTTATCCCATTCCAGTGTCCATAGCTACATTGGTAGGTTTCCATTTATATCAAAAGTTTGATCAATGAAATCAAAGCTTATGTATCCTATATTCTTGTAGAGAATCAAGTGCATAAGTAGTGAATAATGATGGAAGGTGAAATCCTTTAGTTCCCCACTCTGAGCCCTGGTAATATTCTCTCTCATCACTTCTAGAATATGATTGACATAATCATATTTCCCACTATGGTAGGCATCATGTACATCTCTTACAATTATGAATTCTACCCCATAGACCATATCAGACCCATCCTTTCCCACTACCTTATGGACACCAGATATAGTTTTAACAAAATAATTCTTGAATTTATCTAGTGGCATCATCTTATCAACCTTCTTAGGGTAATCACCAACTTCCTTCAAGTCCATGGGAATATGTTGTAGCATTAATCTCCCAGTGTATACCTTGGTGTTTTCTTCAAATTTCCTCTTTAAATCCTTTAAATCTATAGGTTAACCCATAGCTCCATCCAATCCAAAGGCCTCAATGAATGATTCTCGATATAGGGTGCATAGGATAGTCCCATCCGTCCTATGGAAATATTTCATGGCCAGATTGTAGCATCAAAATAGGGCCTTCATCAGGTCTACATCTACAAAGACATCTAGAAATATCAACTTAGCAAGATTCTTCTTCCATGGGTTGCATACAAGAATTTTCTTCTCCGTGTTATGATAGAAGTATTTGAAAAGCTCTAAAACCTTAACACTAGGGAATTTAGCATCTTTGCATAGGGTATATGGATCAATGAAAGCTTGATCATCTACAAAATTTGCATTGGAAGAATTGGGAAAAAGCTTATCCATTCTTCAACAAATGTTTACAGTTTCTTCTATCTAGTTTTTCCTCCTTTTGAGGTTGAAGGTTCTAAAATTGCCATATCTAAGCTTTGAATCTCTTCTACTTCTTGGTCATACATTTTGATACTATGTAGATAAAACATTGGGTATGGACATTACTCTATTCTCAAAAGCTTTGGAATAATAATCTAGAATGCACTGAAAATTCTGGAACTACTCAAATTCTCTCTCTTTGCAAATGGTGAACTATGATGGTGAAAAGTGAAGATCTTCAGAAATTAATATATGCAAATCAATGTTCAGCTTTGCCTTGATTTCATCATGCTTGAAATACAATATCAATCCATTCTATCAACTCAGTGGAGCGTCAACATTACTATCCAACAATGCACTTTTTGTACTACACTCAAATCCTATTGGTCAATAACTTTACTATTGTTTCTAGCGTAGAGAAATGAATTTCCTTTTAATGTAAAAAGGGCCTATAATGCTACAACAAAGACAAATGAAAAGACCTTTTGTAACATCTTATTGTTGTAAAAATGGTTTTTTGATGTTATGAAAACCCTTTGTCGATCAATCAGAACCCATGGTAGAACCCATCTATGATCTTACGATCACCTTGGTGTCATGGCATCAACACCAACTTTTTCTCCCTTTACAATCTCTCAACAAGCATCTTTTTAGCATCATGGCTTGACCTTTCCAAACATATGATCTTATGATCACAATCTTATTTGCTAGTTCATAACATCACCAATTACATTTAGAACTGTTACGATCCTTTGATAATAGTTAACCCTTTACATCATAGCATCTTGGTCATTATAATTTTCATGCATGATCTAATGATCACGACTTCATCATATCATTAGGCCACACTTGGTTTTGTCATGAGATGATATGATGAACCATTCATTGTAGCATTGAAGAACATTATATGTCACTTAAAACTAATAAAATATTTCCTTTTGTCCCACTCTTTCTAACCAAGTAGACACCTGGTACTGTACCTTCTATTTTGGCCAATGAAAAACTAGACACCTATCTACCAATGCACCATCATCATTGCTTATCTTCAAGACTTCTACAATCTTACAACCATTGGTACTTCATATCATCACAACACTCCATCTTATCTTTCACGATCATATGCTATACATGGCTTTGTAATATCGTAGCATGCCTTCTCATTGCTCCTGATCCTTTGATGACCTCCCTTGTCGTAATATCAAGGATGACCATACAATGAAACATTTAAAACTTGTGACACGATCTTACAGAAAAAAGAAGTTGTAAGATCAGAAAGACAAAATACATTGTTCATGATATGATGATGACACATTTTTCTCAAAATCATAACAAAGAAAATACTTGCCTATGATATGTTGCTAACCCCATTATCATAACATCACAAAGGAAGATGTTAAAAGAAAAAATGAAAACCTTCTTAATATCACAAAACCTAGGGTTAGGGTTTATACCAAATTTATGATGATTTTTCAATATGACATGGAGATCAAAACATAGAGCACTAAACCTTACACTTGGGACAATCGACAAAAATAATTGGATCAGGGCAAAATATTCTAAGGTTTTTCTGCAAATGGAAATAAGATAAATGCAACCCTAACAAACAATTCAATATTTTCACCATAAATTTGAAAATTTAGCCTTAGTGAAAATAGGAGCTATCAGTGGCTCTATTTGGGGATAATGGATAATTTGTATCCATACAAGAAACTAATTTTTTTGGTTTAAGCAGACCACACATCTGATAACTTAAGGTAAAAACTTTTGAAGATATACATTAGAAATACACACATATATATAATGGTTATACACAAATGCACAGGTAATTACAAAAAATGTACATAAGTACAAAACCTAACTATTGTTCATGGAATATAAATACCTTTAGGAGAAGTATTTCTTGAGGAATTGTCCATGAACTAGCAATTCCCTAAAAATTCTTGATAATTCCTTGATGAAATATGAATCTTCACCCCAACCTGAATCAACCAAACAAGGACCAATTCAAATAGGATCAAATTTTCCATGTTTACCTTTATCTTCTAATCTTGCATTCCACATTAAGACAAGGTCATCATATTCAAGTTTTCTAACCAAATCCTTTTTGCCATATAAATGTTTTGTCTACAATTACAATTTCATGTTCCTGATAGAGGCTTCTTTCCTTGTTTCAACCAACCCAACTAATTCATCCACCCTCTCATGCATAACATCAAAAATATCATCATCATACATCTGAATATAGTTATACAAATCCATCAGATTTTTCTAAGGCATTCTAGCCTAAATTCCATATACAAGGTCAAAAGGTGACACACCTATTGCCTTTTTTTATTGTCACTCTATTAGCCCAAATAGCTAACCGCAACTTTGAATCCCAAGACCTTTTGTTTTCATCCAAGGTCCTTTTTATGACCTTTAACAAATTCTTATTTGTAGATTATACTTGTTCATTCCCTTGTGGATGATAAGGTGATGAAACTGATCTAGTGATACCATACTTTTCACAAAAATTGATGAATTCCTCAGATTTGAAGTACATAGCATTGTAAATTACTATTCTTTTAGGGCACCAAAACCTTGTGATAATATTATTTAGTTAAAAATTGTTTACCACTTTACTAGTAGAATTCCTAGTAGGTATTGCCTCAACCCACTTTGTAAAATAATCAATTGCAACTAGTGTCCAAGAAAAACCACTACTAGAGCTAGGTGAAATTTCACCTATAAAATCCATTCCCCATTGCTAAAAGGGTGCTTGGACTTCAACTGATTTCAAAGGTGTATTGGCATAAAACTTTAATTTTCTTGTAAATCTCTGGCATGAATCACATTTCCTAACTAGGGTTCGAGCATCTTTAAACAAGCTCGGCCACCAAAAGCCTACTCTCATAATCTTATGGACAATAGTCTTTGAAATATAATTCCAACCACATAATCCTACATGTATGTCATTCAATATATTTTTGATTTATGTTGATCAATGCATTTGAGCAACACACCCTCAAAATTTCTCCACCACAAATCTCCATTTACTACAATATATCCAACTGTATGCAATTTTACAGTTTGTTTTTCATTATGTGTTACATGAGGTGGAGACTACATATGTTGGAAATAATATATTACATCTTTGTACCAATTAAACTAATCCATGACATGTACCAAAACTGAGGTTTTGATTTTCAACATTTATCTAATTAGCATCTAAATTAGTCTGTGCCATGAGCTTAGCTAATCCCTAACCCATTATGAATTTGGTAATTTCTATATCTATGTTAAATTCTTGGATTTTGTTAATCCATCTACATCTTCTACTAGACACTTCTTATTGAGAGAAAATATCCTTTACTGCAACATTAGGCACAAAAGCAATAACAATAGCACCTACTAGGTAACACCTAAAGACCTTCACAGATTTGACCAGGGCATATGCATGTTTCTCATTTATATCATATTTAAGATTTGCATGTTGCAAAGACTTACTAAATAATGCTATGGGTTGTTCATACCCATCTTCATTTTTCTAAAGTAACACAATTGCAATAGTATGAAAGGATGCAAAAGAGAAGATATGCATAGGATTTTCATAACTATCTATTCTAAGGGCTAGAGCATGTTTAATAACATCTTTTAGTTCTTGGAATGCAATAGTAGGCTCACCTTCCTAACTGATCGTAGCTCATTTTTTGAGAATTTTTGAAATTGGCCTACTAACTTCAACAAAGTTAATCACAAATCTCCTCAAGAAATTAATTTTTCCAAAGAAAGATTGTATAGTTTTAACATTTTTTTGGCTTCAAAACCTTTTCAATTGCTGCTACTCTTTTAGGGTCAATTTTTACCCCTTCTTTTGAAACTATATGTCCTAAAAGCTTCCCTTTTGTGACCCCGAAGGTACACTTTCTTGGGTTTAAGGAAACACAGTATTCCAAAGCCTTGATAAAAATCTTTTCAAGATGCTTGTAGTGGTCTTCAAATTTCTTAGAATAAGTAGTTAAATCATCTAGCTACACCACCATGAATTTGTCAATATATTTTTTGAAAGCAACATCCATAGCCCTCTAAAAAGTTGGTCCTACATTTATGAGACCAAAAGGCTTTGTCACATATACATAAATTCCCCATGGAGTGGTAAAAGTTGTCTTGAACTATTATTTTTCATCAACAAGGACCTAGTTATATCCTAAAAAAGCCATCCATCATGGACATTAAATCTAAGCCAGTCACTTGTTGTAACATAGCCTCCATGTTAGGTAATCCATAATTATCTTTTAAAGATGCAATGTGTAAATTCCTAAAATCAACATAGAGCCTAATGTCACCATTCTTCTTTCTAATAGGTAACAAGTTAGGCACCCATGAGGAATGTCTAATTGGCTTAATTATCCCTCCATCTCTAAGCTTCAATAATTCTTCCTATATCTTAGGAGCTAGAGTAGGATTTATAGGTCTTTGCTTCTATTTAAAAGGTTTTACATCTTCCTTAAGAGGTTTAACATGTTGGAACAAATCTTGCCTATAAGCCTTGAGGTCATCATAAGACCAAGAAAAAAAATGTCTAAATCTTCTTAACAAATCTATCAAGGATTTCCCAATCTCAGGAGTTAAGGTCTTACCAATGTACACCTTCTTTGGAGAATCAGCTGTGCCCAAATTGATTTCTTCTAATTCTTGTGGTTTCTTATCTTTTGCATCTGAATGCACTCTATCCTAATTATCAAAAGCTCTTTCCAATACAACTAAACCTTTGGGTAACTTGTTAGTCTTTAGCTATAAGATTTCTTGGCAAAAAATCTTCTCTTTTCCATCAACTATTTCTACCCAAGCATTGCAATCAAGTTCCTGTCCGTGATATTTATCCTCATTAATGAGAAAATTCAAGATGTGCTTATCATCTTCAAAAAATTTCCAAATTTTTACATTATCTAGGATTGAAGGTCTGTTCTACACTTCTATAGTAGATACACTAGAAAATGATATATCATTAGGTTTTATGGCCACATTTGCTAATAATTTGGCCATTTTATTATTACTTCTGTCTTTCCACATTATTCCAAAGACATAAAATGACTCAATCACATCCTAGAAAAAATTTCTATATTGTTTCAATATTTTATTTTTTGACACATACACTCCTCTAATCTGAGAAATAATCAACTCAGAATCTCCAATGACATGTATTTCCTTGATTCCATGGCTTGCTGCAACTTTTAATCCTAACAATAAGGCCTCATGTTTTGTAACACTATTGGTACATGAAAAAGTAAGAGAAAGGGAATATCTAAATGTATTTTTGTCAAGGGAGATAAAAAATATTCCTACTCTCGACCCTTCCTTTAAGCTTACTCCATCAAAATACATGATCCACAATTTTGGATAATCCATATAGCATGTGACCTCTTGTTCAATTAGTACAGGAAATTTTTCAACTTCTTGGATAATTAATTCAGCTTTGAATGCATTCACATCTATTTCTATGAAACAAGTTGTATCTTTGTCAATATTTTCCTCAAAAATGTAAGTCACTCTTGGCTCTCTATTGACCTTGATAGCGTTTTCCCCTACTTGGAAAGTAGCATATGACAAATCACATTGCAAACTACCTCCCATTATAGCACTCTACTTCCTTGAAAGCAACATCCCATAGCGAGGGGAAATATCTACTACAAGGATTGTCATAGTTAATTTTTCATTAGGATATCCAACAAGTTTGAAAGGTAAAATAGTACCTATGATAGGTACTTCTTTGGAATCCATTTCCCTTCACCTACCTTGCCTAGTATCAACCCCTAGACCAAGGGCATCCATAACCTTAAAAGAAATTATATTATTTGAGGCACCAGAATCAATCATACAATTCTTTAAAGTTCTACCTTTTATGATCAAGCTCAAGAAAAAGGGGTCAATGACTTGTAAGTATGCAACTAATGAATTGTCCAAATACATTTGAGGTATTTGAGACATGACTCCATTCTCTTCCTTTTCTATTTATAGGAGTGGGATATATTGTATAATTGTTGGTTCTTGTGTACTAACATTATTATTATTCCCTATTCCTCCTAACCAAGAAAAAGCTTTTTTCTTATGTTCTTCTATCCTAAACATTTCTGACAAAGGAACCTTGATAGTGATTTGTGATAGCACTAAAATCATATCAACAAATTCATAATTGGTAGGTTTAACATTAATACCAATAGGTACAAAAGTTTGAAAAATAGATGATTCCTTCTAGTTAACAATCTCAAACTTTGATCCTTTCTCTGATGTAATTGGCTTGGTAGCTTCAATTTCTTGAAAGTGTACCCTCTTTTTTGGTTCCCATTTCTCTCCCCCACCACCCCCCCCCTGCTAGCCCTTGATCTTAGAACTCTTAGGAATATTTTTCTTATTTTCATGAGTAACCTTTGCAGTATTAGCCTTGATAAAAATGCTTGTTCGATTCACAGGGGCACCATTTATAGCTCTATTCCTCAAATTATAAGTACTTTGGACCTGTGCAACAATTTTTGAAGTGATCTTATCAATTTCCTTTTTGGAAGGTTTTCTCAAATTGATATGATCAGTTGCAGCCAAATTTTTATATATAATATTCTCATCTTGATCTTCATTATCATAAAAAAATTGTTGATGATATGTGTGATATAAATCTCTTTGGTTGGCAACATCATGTTTAGATTCCTTAATATCAGGTTCTCCATCACTGTCACAAAGATGAATCATATTACATGTGACATCCTCTTGATTTTCTTCTTCTACTTCTTCATCATTTTTCACTTGCTAATTTGCAGCAAAAGATTGAGCCATAGCACAAAATTTAGGGGAATGAGGTGATTGGCAAGTAATAGACCAAGGGACATCTTCAGTCATATTCACATTATTTTTTTGCAAAGGATCTAGTGTTCCTTTTTCATTATTTCCTTGAGTGGGATTAGGAACTGGCTTACCATCCTTCCACCGAGTAGTATAAGGATAGTTTTGGATCCTAGGTTGCCTATTAAAATTATTATTATAAGGAGCTTTCTCTACAACATTTGAAGTACTTGCTCCAATAGTTTGACTTTGAAAAGGAAAATGATTTGGTAGGGTCTATTGAACAAGGGAAATCTAGCTAGTCATAGTAGAAGTTGAAGTAGGGGCTAGTTGTGAAGAACTTTGGCTTATTGTCAAAGGATCCACACTAGATATAGTAGGAACAACTTGTGAAGGTTGGCTAGGTTGAATAGCTAGGGCATAATTTGACTTAATGAACTAGATTTTTCTTCTAGTCTCAGCTACTTGAGCTTCATTTTTTACGTTCTCAAGTTCCTTTGCCAGATCTTCCTTTTCCATTTTAGCCTTCTTAAAATCTAAATAAAGTTTTGACATAACAAAGGAAATGGGTTTATTAGGAGGATGGGGCTCATTAATTTGTATCCCAATAACGTTTTGCTTTCCCTTATCCAAATCCTTCTTATTAGCCTCTTCTGCTCTTGTCTCTAAAGGTCTATAAGGTTGAACCTATGTAACAAGAGAAACCTCCTTCTATTTAAGAAGTTGTCCTACTCTTGAATGTTAGACTTTAAAATATCCATATCCCCAAAGATATCAGAGTTTAAATTAGAAGATCTTTCCTCCAATTTCTTATTCTGCTCTTGTAAAGAAGCCATTCTCCTAAGTAGGTTATCTCTTTCAATAATGGTATTGAAAATAATTTTCTCCTTTTCCTTTTCCAAGTGAATATGTCTATCTTCCTCATCTACAACTCTCTTCCTAAGAAGGACACATTCTAGAAATAGCTCCTCTTTATCTGTAGTAGCAGCTAAGAGAATTCATTGGATCAAAATCCATAAGGTTCACCACATATGGTTCTTGTCTAGGACTAAAGCTCATATCCAAGTTTTCCCTAAAACCCCAATCATGGTTCATTTCATTCGCAATATTTGGTTTATAAGGAATACCCCCCACAGGAGACATATTTTGGCTCCCTTAGTGGGGTTGAGAATATTTCCTCCAATAGTGTAACTTCTTCTAACTTAGTACTTTTGGAAGATTAGTCCTTTTCTACCACAAGGTAATATAATGAGTGGGCTAACATATTACCTCTAGGGACCCACGTAGAATTAAAATTAGACTTTTTCTTATTTTAGTTCTTTCTTACCCCAGGAGGTAACTCAGCTAATAGTGGTATCTCAAGATGATCCTTTGTAAAAGCACATGTATTCTTCTTTTTCTTAGCCATTTGGTTTAATATTTTCTTATTATAGAACCAGCTACAAAACCTTGACTTGAGCTGCCACCTTATGAAGGGAAATATAAAATGAAGCCTGAACAATGAAGAATAACATAAAGGCTTTGATAACAATGACCTTGAGAATAAACCCAATGAGAACCCTATCAAATAAATTAGTGTAGAGTAATCCCCAGTAGAGTCGCCATTTTGTTGGAGTTCTTTCTGGTATGGAACATATCAAGTTGATTTAAGCTTGATACCTAGAAAAAAAAGTCAGGGACAAGCCTAATGAGTAGCTAAATCCTATACTTAGCAAGGTTAAAACTAAGTTCTAGGAAAATTATTAATAGAGTCACTAGGACTCACTTCACTTTTGGCTCTGCAAGGCCCAGGTGGGAAAACCTAAGGAATTGATCTAATTAATTTAACACTTTCTCTTTTAAGATTATTCCTTACAATAGAAATGGCCTATATTCTTCTATAATTTGTTGATAAACCTTCTAAAAATAGTAGCTAACTATAATAAAAAAAGTAAATGCAAATAAATGATGGCCATCACTTAATTTCTTGATACATTAAAAGTAAATTGATTTGTTGTTGCGAATGTTCTACAATGAAATGAATCATCAGTGTAACCTTGAACTTTGGAATGGACCAATGCCTTGTCCAATGAGATGTAGAGTCAAAGAATATTAGATGTGGACCTTTGTAATCAACTTGTAATTAGAAGTTTTAACATTAAACTCTAAGTTTCATTCTGATTCTCATCCTTTTCACAAACCCTAAACCTTATCAATTACAAAAATAAATTACCCAATTCTTTAAATTAGCAACAATCAATAAGAGATATGCAAACTTTTGAATTGCACTAAACTGAAGGAAACTTGTTCATTCAGTCCCAAGGCTACAAATAAATGAAAAAGAGATAAAACATAAAGATAATGATAATTAAGGATAAATCCTTCTCATTTAGATTTTTCTACTGCTAATAAAAACTCATAATATGACATAGAGACAAAGTATTAGGTCCCAAATGTTCTATTTTTTGTATTCAAGTATGCATACAAATGAACTCATTTAGATAACTACAGAACAAATGGATGAACTACAAAATAATACATGACATATGTGAAAAATTCTACAAACAATTGACCTCTACTTCTCATCTTGGAAATCCATATATAGGATTGTAACAAGCTACAAATGAGAGGATGATAGATGTCAAAAAGTTACTAGATACACAATTTTGGAAGAAGAGAACCAAAAGGTACAAAAAAAATTCTTCCAAAATATCGATAAAAAAAAGATAAGTAGCTAAGGAAGTAAAGGAACATTTATATCAGGCATTTTATCTTTTTCTTCTTTGTCCATTATATGTCATATTTAAAAAATATCTCAGCTACCTCCTACTGATAGAGCTTTAATTTCTTCTAATGCTTCCCATACATATATTTCCCTTTTGGTGGGCCATTTTGTAACTTTTACTTCTTGTAAGTCTTCAGTGGCCTTAGTCCACCGAACATCCATGACTACTTTAGATTCAACAATGAATTTATTCAAATCTCTTTATGCCCTAAATAGAGAATCAATCAATTTATTAAAAGGAATATCTAAAACATCTTCAAAAATTGACACTGTATCCTCTTTGGTCAAAATATTGTCAAATGAAGTTGACCAATCCTTCCAGTCTTTCAACGTGCTAGCAGTTTGATGGTATACAAGGTTGTATCCCCTTAGACAAAATATTCAATTTCCCCTATACAACTTGCAATTTTCCAGTGAAGAAATCCATTAATTCCATCACTAGCTCTAGTCCCTCCTTTACTGTAATTATTTTGTCTGGAAAATATGGCTTCTTAGCCATCAATACAATTAGCCTCTCTAGGAACTAAATATATGTCCCCCAAAGATTGAATGTGGGTGATAGCCATGATAGTGCCTCATTACAAAATTTCTCAACACTTTGTAAAGAAACATAAAAATGATGAGCCTATTGAGACATTTTTTTTAACACTTCAATTCTGTGACACATCATACTTCTAAGGAAACTTCTCCTTATATCTCGTTCCTGCTGAGTAGATGGAGCAGCAATGCCTATTCTTCTTGGTTTTGATGCCTCCTTTTCTTCAATATTCTCTATTTGCACTGGGGCCCTAGCAATAGCCTTGGCTGGCTATTGTCTTTCATGTTCCTTTTCTCCTTGTAATGGAGCAACCCTCTATTCTACCTATGTAATTTGTTCCCAGCGAGATGCAACCTCATTTTACAGGTCCTAAACCTTGGCCTCAAGTTCTACAATTCTCTCTTTATATACATGGCTACTCCATAGCTCATCTTCATAGAGCTTCCTAACTTTGATGTAATCATGTGCGGATTTGGCTAATCTTGTTTCCATCTCCTCTACCTTGGCTTCATTCATAAATGAAAAATGTTTTAATGCCTTTGAAATTTTTGTGCTAGAGATGCTCTATATAGTCCATACAATCATGTTACCTTGTTTAGTACTCTATACATCCATTAATTTTGGCTTATTTGAGGTACAGGCCATACTCCAGATTGCAAGGGATTTGGTATCAATATTGAAACTAGTCCCTCTCTTCAATCCATCTGCACCAATTACCTCATAAGAAATGACACTCTCTTACCTCATTATATGACCAAGCATAAATTCTTGGTCCAAATTCCATCCAGGCATTAGTAACATGCCACTTCTCTACACTATATCCCTGGTCTCCTCTAGAGTCATTACTTCACTCTTAGGATCATAGGCCTACAATTTCTTAATAAGTTCCATCTTCTTCTCATCAAACTCTCCTAGCTTCATCTTCAACAAATTTCACTCTATTTTATCTTGTATAAGAAATTCTTAAATTCAATGGACTTGGTGAATTCATCATCCTCTAAGAACTACTAAGCTTGGATGATCCTATGCTCTAGCCTTGCTACTACAAGTTCCAAGTTTGTGAGAGTATTTTCTGCTAGATTAGTTGTGTTTTGTAAACAATTCTATCTTAATTCAACAAAATATTGACTACTTCCTGGCAAGATTTGCAATGTCCTTTTTTTGACCTGAGCAAGGATATGGACAATCTTCTGACTTTTGTTTCCCTTTTCCATCCATAATGCCTAAGGTGCATCATCCTCTTCTACTTCAAGGGTTACATCTAGCTCAAGGCTATCAAGGAAAACTCTATCTTCTTCTCCTATTGGGCCCTCTGGCATTTTAGCCATGATCTCAACATGGTCCATGACCATCTTCCTAATCCTCTAAGGATAAGGGATATCCATGTAGAATCCCACAAATTGGGGATCTATTCTTTTTAGTTCTCTTTCTACCCTTAAAACATCATCAAGCTTTGCTAGCTTGTCAGCTACCTCACCCTCTGCTACTATGTTTGGAATAATATCCTCATGAGGCAATTCCCTAGTGCTAGGCAATACATAGTTTCTCATTTCCTTAAGGGTGACCCTCATCCAATTATTACGGTCATACATTCTGTAAGGGATAGTAGACAATTTATAGTAATGGAGGAAAGAATGAATTGGGTCTAGGGCTTCTTTTCCAATTGTAAACTCACCAATCCTAAAATATCTACACAAAAATGTTCCTCTATGCACTTTGGGTCCCAAGTATTCCCTATTGACCATAAACAATTGCTAGATAAATTCAATTATTCTTAACCTAGGAGGGATAAATTTAGGCAATATATGAGGTGGTTGAGGGCAACCATAGACTCTCATTAAAGAAAATATGAGAAATAAGAAAATATCTCCCCAATTGTGGTCAAGTCTCTTTCCCTTAGAAAGCAGGGCTGGTCTCAAAGGCCTTTCAAAATATTAGGAGCCCAAAAGTATCTTGGATCTAACATTCTCATGATTACAACACTAAAATTATTTTAAAATGAGACAAAATTAGAAAAGTGATCAATGCTATCCCATACCTGTGTCCATAGCTACACTAGTAGGTTTCCATTTATATCAAAAGTCTGATTGATGAAATTAGAGCTTATGTACCCTATATTCTTGTAGAGAATGAAGTGCATAAGAAGTGAATAATGATGGAAGGTGAAATCCTTTAATTCCCCACTCTAAGCCCTAATAATATTCTCTCTCATCACTTCTAGAATATGATTGACATAATCATATTCCCCACCATGGTAGATGTCCTGTACATCTCTTACAATTATGAATTCTGCCCCATAGACCATATCAGACCCATCCTTTCCTACTACCTTATAGACACCATATACAATTTTAACAAAATAATTCTTGAATTTATCTAGTGGCATCATCTTATAAACCTTCTTAGGGTAATCACCTACTTCCTTCAGGTCCATGGGAATATGTTATAGCATTGATCTCCCATTGTATGCCTTGGTGTTTGCTTCAAATTTCCTTTGTAAATCCTTTAAATCTACAGGCTGACCCATAGCTCCATCCAAGCCAAAGGCCTTAATGAATGATTCTTGGTTTAAGATGCATAGGATAGTCCCATCCGTCATAATGAAAGATTCTATGGCCAGATTGTAGCATCAAAACAGGGCCTTCATTAGGTCTACATCTACAAAGACGTCTAGAAATATCAAATTGGCAAGATTCTTCTTCCACGGGTTGCATATAGGATTTTCTTCTCCCTATTATGATAGAAGTATTTGAAAAGCTCTAAACCCATAACACTAGGGCATATGGAATCTCTACATAGGGCATATGGATCAATGAAAGCTTAATCATCTACAAAATTTGCATTGGAAGAACAAGGAAAAAGCTTTATCCATTCTTCAACAAATCTTTGCAGTTTCTTCTATTTGGTTTTGCCTCCTTTAGAGGTTGAAGGTTCTAAAACTGCCATATTTGAGCTTTGAATCTCTTCTACTTCTTGGTTAGATATTTTGATACTATGTAGATAAAACACTAGATATGGACACTGCTCTATTCTCAAAAGCTTTGGAATAATAATTTGGAATGCACTGAAAGTTTTGGAACTGCTCAAATTATTTCTCTTTGCAAATGGAAAAATGTGATTGTGAATAGGGAAGATCTTCACAAATTAATATATGAAAATCAATGTTCAACTTTGCGTTGATTTCATCATGCTTGAGATATGATATCAATCCATTCTATCAACTCAGTGGAGTGTCAACATTACTATCCAATAATGCACTTTTTGTACTACACTCAAATCCTATTGGTCGAGAGCTTTATTGTTGTTTCTAGCTCAGAGAAATTACTTTCCTTTTAATGTCAAAAAAAGGCCTACGATGCTATGAAAAAGAAAAATGAAAAGACCTTTCATAACATATTATTATTACAAAAATGGTTTTTCAATGTTATTAAAACCCTTGAGAAACCCTTATCAATGAATTGGGGCCCATAGAAGAAGCCATCTACAATCTTACGATCACCTTGTTGTTGTGGCATCAACACTGAACTTTTCTTCCTTTATGATCTCTTCACAAACATATTTGTACCATCGCAGCTTGACCTTTTCTAACATACAATCTTACGATTGTAGTCTTATTTGCTAATTCGTAACATCATCAGTTACATTTAGAACTCTTACGATCCTCCGATAATAGTTAACCCTTTGCATCGTAGCATCATGGTCATTATAATTTTCATTCACAATCTTACGATCATAGCTTCATCGTATCATTGGGCCACACTTTGTTTTTTTATGAGATGCTATGATGAACCATTCATCATAGCATTAGAGAACATTATATGCCACTTCAAACTAATAAAATATTTCCTTTAGTCCCACTCTTTCTGACCAAGTAGACTCTTTGTACCGTACCTTCTATTTTGAGAAATGAAAAATTGGACACCTGTCTTCTAACACACCATCATCATTGCTTAACTTCAAGACTTCTATGATCTTAAGACTGTTTGTACTTCATATCATCGCAATACTCCATCTTGTCTTTCATGATCCTACGGTATACATGGCTTCATAATATCATAGCATGCCTTTTAATCCCTCAATGATCTCCCTTGTCATAATATTGGGGATGACCATACATTGAAAAATTTAAAACTTCTGACATGATCTTACAACAAAAAGAAGTCATAAGATTAGAAGGATAAAATAGATTGTTCATGATATGACAATGACACATTTATCTCAAGATTGTAATAAAGAAAATACTTGCCTATGATACTCCACTAACCCTTTTATCATAACATCATAAAGGAAGATGTTAAAAGCAAAAATGAAAACCTGCTTAATTTTAAAAACCTAGGGTTAGGGTTTAGACCAAATTTATGAAGATTTTGCAATATGAGATGACTATCAAAACCTAGAGCACTAAACCTCACACTTGGGACAATCAACAAAAATAATTGGATCAAGGAAAAATATTCTAGTGTTTTTTCTATAAATGAAAAAGATATAAATGCAACCCTAACAATCAATTCAATATTTTCACCATAAATTTGAAAATTTAGCCTTAGTAAAAATAAGAGCTATCACAACCTTAAGTAGATTGTCAATACATCATGTTATCACTATCTTAACTAATTCTTGTACTTCATTACATAATCATAACTCAACCTTTCCTCTAGGTGCTATTGTTACATCTTTTGATCAAATCCTCTTCATCAATCAAATAAGTGATAGTACTTGAATCTTATAAGAAATTGTCTCACCATCAAATAGTAGATTTGAAATCAATGAAAAAATAATGATTGAAGAATATTTCTCATACTTGTATTTTCTCAGCAATCTCCCTCTTTCAACAATCTCCTTCTTTGATTAGCTTCTTCAATCTATTCTCAACAAATAAAGACAATGATGAACCCAAGAAAAAGAGAACATCACTAGATGTTTTCATAAGCTCAAGAAAAATCACCAATCTCAATAGAATATTTGATATGAGATTTTCAAATTGAAATGATGGTTACAAAATTTTCATTAACCATTTTTAAATCACCTATAGTGTATTTTTTTTTCATTACCAATCTTTTCGTAGATGTAACTTTTATACAAAAAATTAAAAGTAAGTCATAATTTTATTGTAGCACACAAATTTTCAAGGAAAATATAATATGCAAAAAAAATTTAGATTTTGAAACCTACATTCTAGTTTTGAGACCTAAGAGAACAAGGCCTATTATGATGCCACCTAATAAACAAATGTATTGTTCAAGAAAAGCAAGTTTGTTTTACACATCTGAGATCAAAGAATAATGAGATGCATCCTATCCAATTAGGTGTAGAAGGTCTAATTTCCCTATATCATCTAAGATGGTAATTGTTTTCCAATGATAGTGCATTGCTATACATCTCAACCCTGATCACTTTCGACATAGATATAAAACCTAGTTTAGCACTTTGTAGGCTACAACCAAATTTGCAGGCACTATTTGCAAGATTTTTTTTTATTACATGGTTCTTTTGACAATTTCTCTCTTTTTGGAATGGGCATACAATATTTTTCCTTACTTGGGGATCCTGGCTAGATACTAGCAATTACAAGTGGGGGTTCATGTCTATTATAGAATTTGAGTCCATACACAAAGGCTTGTTGGAGGAAAATGGAGGTTAATTTTTGCTAAACAACAACATTTGATTATGTGGCCCTACAACCTTGCCTCATGAAAATAAAATGGGGTACCTGTAAATGGGGTAGCCAATGTCAATACCTAGCTCTAAAAATTTTCCCTAGCTTGACATATATTAAATGAGCCATTTTTTTTTTTGTTTATAATCATTCAGGCATCACAATAATGACAATATTGTTACTATAAAAATGATGTTGGGAACATTTGCAAAAAAGGAACATAAAAATCACACACAAATTGCACTCCTATCACAAATTATCATCACAATTTGACCCCAAATGTTGTAGTTTCATGTTTTGAATAATATGTATCTAAGTTAGGGAATGTGTACAATTAAGGCCCAATCATATGCTACAATCATAGAAAAAAACCAGTTGATTTATGGGTGGGATCAGTGGGTAAAATCTAGGCTTTCATTTGATCTCTAAGTTAGGGTTCCTCTCTTAGGTCAAATACAAATATATAAAACATATGTTGTAGATAGCTAAGTTCTTTCCATCTTTACATGCTATTGTCATGTAGTTTTGCCTTTATTTTTGTTTTATTAATTAGAATATATGAATATTAGAATCTTTGATATGAATATATAAAAATTAAAGTGAAATGTTATGAATAAGAGAGTAAGTTTATTTTTTGAAATTGAAATTGATCAAACTATATAATTAACATGTTTGTATTTTAGAGATATCAATTTTAAAAATTGAAATGTGAAATTAAAATTAAAGAAAATCAAGTTCAAATTTATGTCCAATTGAATGTCACATATTTAGAGAATACATTCACCATCCTTCATCACATGCTAAACCTTAGCATTGAATTCTCTCTAAAATTGATTATTCATGCAATTATATAGAGTTATATCCTTTTTCGTTTAATCATATTGGTTCACCTTTAAAGAACTCATCTAAGATCATTAATAATAGAAAGTAAGAAATCTAGTATAAAAAATAAAAATACTATTTTTGTTAATCAAAATTAAATATTTATAAAAAATAATTTTACTATTATTAAAAAAAATCACATAAGAAGGCAAGAGCCTACAACACAATGATAAATTGTGAGCCTCTTATCAAAGAGGTCTTGGGTTCGAATTTGCCCATGCTTAATAAAATAATAATTAATAATAATACATAATAATTAATCTTTTCTTTGACCTCTTACCGATAAAAAATAATAAGTGTGCAATTGCTAGTCTTACTATATTATAGATGTAATTATAATGAGAATAATGTGAGAACAAAGCTTGCAGTTGATTGCTAGAATACATTAAAAATTAAAATCTATTCATGAATAGGAACTTAAAGTGACTATAGTATTTTTAAAATTATATATAATTGAATATATTTTATAATAATATTGATAAAAAATATTTTTAAAAGTATTTGTATAAAAGAGAATATCTTTTAAAAGCATTTAAAAAAAAATCTTGTCATGTATTGTTTGTATGTAATTTCTAATTTTAATTTAAAAAATGTATTATTATCATTTCACAATTCTTTTATTTTAGTGAAACATTATATTTTTATGTGTTAGTTTTGAAATTTAAACTAGTGATAATAGGATTCCTTCTATGTTATGGAAAGGATGTGAAATACATTTGAAATCATGACTAGACTTTTAATATTTATCTCATTAAGTTTGAAATATATATATATATATATATATCACATTCCTCTGTATTCATTATATCAAATGCTTCTCTTCCTTCATATCACAAAGGTTAGCACTTAATGTAATAACTCTCGTAGTAGGAGTCATGATGAATATATTTTTTTTTATGTCTTGTCATGTATAGTTAGCTATTTATGTGTTTATCCCACTTAGAATTGTTTATATAGTGGTTCAAAATCAATATCCAAGATATAGATGTATGCCTACTATATTGGTAGAGGAAAATAATTTTGTTCTAAAGGTTCATTTGATTAGATTAAATAAATACAAGTACTTTAGTATCAATCATCTTATTAATAATAGTTAGGACTAATAAATATGATATTAGGAACAGTAATTTTGGAAAAGAAAATAAGAGTGATTAATCTTACCATATTTTCACATTCTATTTGAAATGTAAATTTTGTTTTTTTAATTGTATTGTATATATTTTTAGCATAACATTTTAGATCACACTCAATACATCATTAAGATGAGAGAATGAAAGAATCAAAAAGTGAAATATGCAAATCAAGTTTGACAAGGGAGAATAAAAAGAAAAATAGGGGGAAGGGAAGCACAAACAACTAGGAGAAGAAATAAGGGAAAAGGGAAAAAAAGAGAGAAAATAGTCTAAATGAAAAGAAATCTTAAAAAACCAAAAAATATCAGTTGGGGTAGTGGGGGAGGGAGATGAAAATATCTTCCAAATGGTTGACCCCTCCATGCTTATTCTAAGTAATTCTAGTAGAGAGACCAATCTAGACATTCTTCTTACTATGATGGACCTACCATCGCAATTTGGGTGCAAATGTAGCGGTGAGTGGTCTTTCCATGAGCTTAAGGAGGTGAATCTAAAGGTTCAAGTTCTTGAAAGTAGGGTAAAGAAGTAGGAGAATGCCACTAAGGATATTAGGGTGGGTGTTGGTGATGCTTTTCCTAATAGGGAAATTTTTGAAAAAATAGGTTCTATGATAGACATTGTTATTCTTTATAAGATGGAAGTTAGGATGTTGGATTTGGAATGTAGGATCTCTAGTCTAGATTTTGCTCTAAAGGGCATTTCTAACCAAAGCTACAAGATTTTGAAGATATTGAATGAACACATCAAAATTATCTTTAGTGAGTTGGAGGGCACCATAGATGATGGATCCATCATCCATGTCATGGAGGGCAAGGATTCTCTTGTTGATAGCCAGGTTGGCCCTAACAAAAGAACTAGAGCTGACACTAAGAAGAAGGTGTCATTTGCTACAGCAAAGGTTAAAAAGATAAAGAAAGTGGTATATGAGATGAAAAAGTTTGAATAGGAGGCTATAAATCTTATAATGTGTATGGATTAGTTGTCTTCTAGTTTTCCTTCTTATATTTTTGTTTATGCATTGTGTTGTCTTTAGGGCTTGGCCCTTTTGTTGTTGTCTTTCCACCTGGCTGGCTTTTATATCTTGCTAGTTTGTTCTATTTTTTATCATGTTGTGGTTTATGTGATACGATTATACAAATTATTATCTTAATTTTTTAAAAAGGTTTTAGGGTCCCTTTGAAACCAATTTTCAGCTATTTAAGAACTAAAAAAAGGACCAAAAAAAAAACAAAAAAAAATTGTTCACACACACACACACAAATGCACACATATACATAATGTATATGTATATCTCAAAAATGCAAACCTATATGTATATAAATAAATTTATATTTATACTAATATATAACTATTAGTGCATATTTATAAATATATCTATATTTATACAAAAATGTATGTATATGAATAGATAAATTTGTCTATATTTATAGACATGGATGGTCTTTGATTCTGTCTTGGAAACCACTAATAGGTATTCTCGATAGCCACCATAATCCTTGATGTTTTCTCTCCCCCCCACCCTAGGTTGTTCCTTGCTCCTTTTTCATCTTCCTCGACCATATGTGCTCCTTTTCTTATTGACTTCTTCTTGGGTGTTTGTTTTTTTTCTTTTCTTAAGGTTCCCCTTGTGCTCCCCTCCCCCCTTTTTAGGTTTTTCTTCCCCTCCCTATTATTTCTTGAAACTTTGGTTCTCTTTGAAATCACTCTTCATGTATTTTTCTCTTTTTCTTCCCCCCTTCCCCCCCCCATTTCCCCCCTTGGCCTTAACCCTTGTTTTCTTTATTTGTTAGGTTCTTGGCCTACCTTGTGGTGTTGGTCATACTAATTTGGTTTTTTAGCCTTTTTTTTCCCTTTCTTTCTTCTGTGTTTGTTGCTTTTTCCCCTTAACTATTTTCTTGACTATTTTGATTCTATGTTGGTTTCTTTTTGCTTTTTTTTCTTTTTCCTATCTTTTATTTATATATATATATACATATACGTATATATATATATATATGTAAACATATTGGATGTGTGTGTGTCTATCTACACATACAATATGTTTATATATCTATGTATATATTATATATATAGATAGATAGATAGATAGATACACACACATCCAATATGTTTATATATCTATATATATAGTTATAGGCATACTCATTTGATTCTATGTTGGTTTCTTTTTGCTTTTTTTTCTTTTTCCTATCTTTTATTTATATATATATATATACATATACATATATATATATATATACATATATATATATATATACATATATATATATATATATACATATATATATATATATACATGTATATATATATATATATATGTATATATATATATATGTATATATATATATATGTATATATATATATGTATATATATATATATGTATATATATTGGATGTGTGTGTGTCTATCTACACATACAATATGTTTATATATCTATGTATATATTATATATATAGATAGATAGATAGATAGATACACACACATCCAATATGTTTATATATCTATATATATAGTTATAGGCATACTCATTTGCATATATATGTTTTGGCATCATAATTTAGTATTTTCTTTTTAATTACTTCTTTGTTGTGTGGCTTCATTTTTATATACTCATACCTATACCCAAATATGCTTTTAGTTATACAGATTTTTTGAGTATATTTTTCCTCTTTTTCATATTTTCATTTATGTGTGCTCACCCATATAGATATATATATGAGTATTGGCATAGATATATTTATATATCTATATGAGTGACACTCAATTATATGCACTCATTTTTGCATAATTTTATACTGGTGTATAAAAATAGATATATTTATATACATTTATAAATATGCACTTTGTACCATCTTAAATTGGATGCACTCTAATTTAATGAAGGTTTAGCACCTATTCAATGTGAGATCGTTAATCTCTTTGTATCTTTCATTCCTTCTTCCCTTTTTTGTCCTTCCTCTTAGGTGGAATTGGTGTAAAGCCTAATATATCCTCTTTAAATATTATATTTTCATTAAATTAAGCTTGAGGTAGGATCTGTCCTCCTAGGTCCTCCATTCCTTTCATTTTTCCACTTGGAATCTTCTCCTTGGACTACAATGACTATATCTTAGAGTCAACACTTGATTTTGGAGATCTCAGACCTATTTTGAGATTAGGGGTGTAGTGCACCCTTGATAGGATAATTAGGGGAACACTACACCCCTAATTGGAACCTATTTTGGGTCTCCTCTTTGGTTCTCATGTTTGGGTATGTTTGGGATGTTAATTCCTAGGAAGGTTAGCCTACGAGAGTTAATAAATTCTAAGCTCTATATAAACCCTTCCATTTCTTAATTTTCACATCATTAATCTACATACTCAAGCACTCTAGCATTCTAGCACCCAAGAATTCAAAATTTCTAGCCTTCATGTCTTTTAAAGCATCTATTCAAGAAATTGAAGGAGTTTATCTTCAAGATCTTCTTCAATCCATCCTTTTTACATCTTCTACATCCATTCATCTTCATCTTCTCAGTCCAAATCAATTGGTGAAGTAAGCACATTGCATTCAATTCAAATGATTTGGCTATTGTAAGGTGAATTTATATATTTACTTTACATTCATAATATTTCAATTATTTCACTTCAAGGCTCATTCCTAAATTGGCGTTTGACCAAGGAAAACCCCACATCAATAACAAAAACCTTTTTTTATTGTAGGTCACAGATATCAAATCCACTAATAGATTGTAGATCAAAGTACATTTTTTTGGCTTTCTTTAGAACCAAAAAAATCAAAATCAACATTACACATGGTCAATTAGGGGTGCACTGCACCCTTGAAGATTTAATTTTCCCCAAAAAATTGCTAAAATATTTTTGGATTTTGTATATTTTGTAGTTTCAGGCCCAGATATGATGATTTCCATTCATTTTGATTAGAATAACAAGCATAAAACAAATTCTAAAGATGTTTTATTTGCCTTCTTTTTACTTTTAGCATATGTATGTATATATAGCTCTATCTCCTTACATTTATCTATGGTTTTCAAGGATTTGGATACCTTTTTCCCTGTTCTCCCTAGACCTAGTTTGCAAGAGTTCTCCTCAATTTTTCAAGTTATCACTAACCTCTCTATCCCTAGTTCTTTAGAATTATGATTGAAAGAACTCAACTTCTTGACTCCCTTCTCTCTATGTGTGTGTGTGTGTGTGTGTGTATGTGTGTGGTTATGTGATGAACTTAGGCTCCTATCCTTGATTCACATTTCCACAAATGTATTTATTGGTGAACCTCACTTACGACATTTCCACTTTTCATCTAGAGTTAAATTTCTTATTCAAAGTTAGATCTTTTTATTTTCTTGTATTATCTTGTGATTTATCTTTGCATGCTTTATATCTTTCTTTGCATTAGATTTGATTTCAGAACATAAGGTTAGATATCTTTGTGCCTTTTTTCCTTGTTTGGTGTATGATATTTACTACTTTCATTCCTGCTTATAGCATTCCTATTAGGAGAAGTTATCACTCCTTTCTCTCTTTGATCTAGATTCCTCTTTTCCTCATCTTAGAAACTTAGTGACATAATAATTTCTCATGATTCTAATCCTTCTATATAGAATGAGGATGAGGCTTTAAGGGTTCCTCGTGAACAAGGTTGCAAACTTACTACTAAGATTGATAAAATCCTTGATTTTATTTTACAAGAAAATCACAATACTAAGAATAGTGTTCTTTTGATGCTCTTAAAAAGTAATTTGTAATGATGAACATTGTTGGAATAAGTATATGGGAAACAAGATACTGAGAAGGGGGGTGAATTAGGATCTTAAACTTTTGTCATTAGGGGGGTAAATTTTCCCACTCATCTCATGATGAGGATGAGGCTTTAAGGGTTCCTCGTGAACAAGGTTACAAACTTACTACTAAGATTGATAAAATCCTTGATTGTATTTTACAAGAAAATCACAATACTAAGAATAGTGTTCTTTTGATGCTCTTAAAAAGTAATTTTCAATGATGAACATTGTTGGAATAAGTATATGGGAAACAAGATACTTAGAAGGGGGGTAAATTAGGATCTTAAACTTTTTTCATAAAAACAATTCCTTCAATTCATATCCAAGTCATTTCATAGATCTATCAATAAAACTATAATACTAAAATATAAATGCAATATATCACATCCATAATAGTTCAAGACATAACAAAATGATTTGGTTACCCAAAAAATCTTCAAGATGAAGGTAAAAATGGGTTGGGGACGAAACTCGTAAATCTTCAATGTTGCAACAATAAAGTTAACTAGTTAAGGTTACAATATTTGACCATAAGATATGATCTACCCTATGAGGGGTCTGCCCTATTAAAAGTTTAAGAGACTATTAGGTCTCACCTTGTTAAGGATTTTGCACTCACAATAAAGTAAGCACTATGTTAGGAGATTTACATAGGCCTATTAGGACCACTCTATTAAGATATTTACCCTATCTCAATTACAAAATAACTGATTTAGTACCTAGCCCTTGGTTTTCTTTGCAAGATAATCTTGGGTCTCTTCTTTCCTTTATCTCTAGTCTGATTCTCCTAATCTAATAAGTTTATTTAGCCCTTGACTACTTTGATTTCTCTTTACTGGATCTTCCTTCTAAAACTTCTCTTCACCCCTCTACTTGTTCATATCCCTTACCCATTATCAATGTATTAAATATTGTGTATGATTAGAGGCTTAGAATCCTCCTTAAGTAGACATCATGTGAAGTTTCTAGATCTTGATCTATGGCTTAAACTTTATCATCTTCATTTGTTTACATCCCTTTTTTAGATTAGTTGAATTGTATGCCTAGGGATCATTACCTTCTGTAGTGATGCATACTCAACATGTTTTTTGTCTCTATAAATATTAAATGTCATAGAAATGTTGGCCAAATTAGTTTATTTATAAGTTTGTGCTATTACAAACTCATATATAAAAAATGAATTACTCAGTACTTGAATTTTTTGATGCTTGGTCATGCATAAACCTTCATCCTGTTACTCGGTTTCAATCTGTCTATTTTCTTATCTCTTAATAACATTTCAATATGATTGGTCTTCATTATATTTATCAGCTCATACTATATTCCTCGGCTTGCATATCTTCTCGGTCTCTATTGAATGCTCGACAATCACTATCTCACTTGGTATAACTGTTGTATGCTTGGCCATTATTAGATAACTCGCTTGCAGCGATGACCTTGTAATCTTTCCTAGTAAATTATTTGCAAATGACTCAGTTTTAGGACACTAATCAGTGACATAGGCTTAGAGATCAACAATCTCCCCCTTTGACATTAGTGGAAAAAACACTTTGTCGTGAAATCATTTCATTTAAAATATATTCTCCTCTTTGAGACCAAAAATTTGATTATGTTCAATCTATTCTTATCTCCTTTGTTCATTCATCCTTTCTTAGTATTCCTCATTTCTCATTGTTTCCCCTCATTTTTGTCACCTATGGAGCTTGGGGCTATTGGGGTGAGTTGATATTTCATAAAAAATGGTTTATGACTTGCCACAATATTGGCATAGCCAGTATTCCATCTTTCTTCTACCTAATCCAAAAACTAAAATTGGATCTCTAGCTTGAAAACTAGGTCAATAAATCCTAGAATGTCTAAAAAATTTGTCTCTCACTTCAAAATATCTCCAACTATAGAGATTACCTTCTAAATTATCTCTATATGTGGTAATAGTTGAATTTGAATTAATGCCAACTTATGCCTTATCACTACATCTTTAGCTATGAACTCAGCTAACCTTGTCTTATTGAATGTAAGTTCATTGTAAGAAGATGAGATTTAACTCACATTCTTGTCCAATGAATGAACATTAGCTTTCATGCTTGCATACAATAGGTCTAATGAGCATGAAGTATTTTTTGTAAAGAAATCTATATCACACAATTTTACATATAAAGAATTGATAGTGTTCAAAATTGTTTCCAATTGTGTAATAGATGTAGAAAGCTCATCTTGTCTCTATTTTAGTTCATTCAAGACTTTCTATAACACTTTATGCTCCATTCTCCTTATAGACCATTGTAACAACTTCTCATTTGTCTCTATATCATATGTTTGAATTTTTTCAACCACATATACTAGCTGGTCCAAAATTAGATGTTGATAGTTTACATCTATAATTCCAAATGCATATGTTAAAATATCTTTGACAGTATGTAATACATGTCTTCTCTTCTTCTCTATTCTCAGTTGTTCTTGTTTTTCCTTACAACTCAACAAGACTTGAAATTCCTACATTTTATCTAGTGTAAAATTGTTCAAAATCATATTTAGGTAATTTAATTACTTCATCAAGGTTCACTAACTCATCATTATCCTTCTTTGGATGAATCACATCCTAAGATCTAAAGGGTGCATCACTCAGTAATGATAGTTGAAATTATTTCCCCTTTTCACTTGATGTTTCCTTTGGCTATTACACTGGTATAAATATCACCAATTGCATAGGTGTCACATGTGTTATTTTGGCAGCCTTTTCCCTTATCAATTGAATAAGAGCTTGAGTAGCTTCTTTCTCTTTTAGTGTGACTTCACCCTCTATTTTTTGGGCACATGAATATTTCTCAAAATTTATATCCTTATTCAAATTTTTTACATAGATTGGTGGCATATATATAATTAATTCCTTACCAAGTTTCATGGCACTTACAACCTCAATAACTAGTGTGACTATAATATCATCAGTCTTCTTGACTTCAAGCATTGGATATTCAACTATCTATAAAAAAATTGGATTTGTATAGATTTTTCTTGATTCCTTCACCAAACTTTGAATTTCCTCTTCAGTCAGTATATTAGGATTAGGTAGAGGGGTGCTATTGTCATCTTCAATTATGACAATGTACTTTTGTGCATATCCATTGACAAGTTATTTAATTTATGTTGTCATCTTGGCCACTTCTTTCTTATAATCATCTTCAAATTCTATAGCATCTTGTCCTTACCTTTCCTCTGCTGTTGGAGTAACCACTCCAAATGCTTCTTTCCATACTCTTATACTTTCTTGCTTAATTTTAGGAACTTTACTCATCAAAATTTTATATTCCTTATACCTCAACATAAACTTCTTAACAAAATATTTAAAGGCAATAGACATGTGTATCTTTCCCAAATCTGGCATAACTTGTGCCATTTGTGTTTCTCTTATTTTCTTTTCAATGGTTAATGCCCATTTCCACTTGGCATCCACTCTATTGCACACTCCTATTGGAACTCTAGTTCCCAATTCCATGGGTATATGCCTAAACTTAATTAACATATCAATTATTGTGCCTTCAAGTTTGAATTGATGATCATTTCCCAAAAAACCATATTGTTAGTTTTTTAGTGCCAAAATATTTGTTCATTCTTTTAGTTTTTCACATACTTGATCTACAGTCATTAGAGAGAGTTTTTTCACTACTTGTAGTTTGTTGGTCTCATTAGGCTTTTCCATTTCTACATCTTCCTCCTCCTCTTGTGCAATGACTAGTTTCCTTGTTGGTTTGACTTGCACATCTACCTATGTCCTTTTCTTTGATAGACTTCTTGGTAATAGCACGGTAAGAGGTTGTGTTGACCTTGTCATAGAGGTGATCACCTTGCCTTTTGGCCTTAGTGGTGTCACTATTTCTTGCATATTTTTATGAAGGTCTTCCTTTAGTTTAGGTTCAATTATCACATCCTTTTTTTTTTTCTAGTGACCTTAGGCTTCACTACTACAAGCCCTTTTCTTTTTCTTTCCTTAGCCTTTGAGAGTTGTCCAAACCCTTCTCTTTGTTCCATCCTACTAGTCTCGAGAGCATTTCTCTTCATTTTTCTTGTCTACCTTAGGTGTTTCAATATTTGTAGTTATCTCAGCAATAACAGTCTCATATGTGCTAAAATGCTCAGCACTAGCATCAATATCTTCTATCAATAGTGTAGTAATTGCAACTGTAACATCATCTAAATTTTTCTCATAGGAAACTGACCTCAACCATGAGATTCTTGGTAGTACTACATGTGCATACACAAAATTTATTTCTACCATGAAACATATTTCATCATAATATTTTTCTACAACAAAGTTTGGAATCCTCATCCTGTTCTTCATTTTTTCTTTAAAATCTTCAAAATAGTTGTCCATTACTACCTCAAAATTTTCTCCCAACCTATCTATTAGGTCATTTAATTTTTCCAAAATAGTTCTATTTCTATCCCATCCAATCCTTCTAATGGTAGGAGAGTAATTCTATACATAGAAAAATATACAAACTAACAGGGAGCCAAACTCACAAGATGAGTTCTTCACTTTCTTTATTGTTTCTAGGTTCTCTATAAGTTGATGCAACTATAGCTTGAAAAGGTCATATGAATGATCTTGCACTACTATGCAAGGTACATTTTTCAATCTTCTTGATTGATAAAACTTTTGTGTAAACACACAAATAGAAAATTCAATTAGTGGATCCTCAATATTGTCTATTGACATTCCATGACCATTCCACTTCACTTTGGTCATGTTTTCAATCTCATTATTGGCTTTGCTCCTTATTCTCTTTGGTCAATCAAATGTAGGGTACCCAGTTACTCTTTGAATGATTGACTTTTTTATCTTTATTAATCCCCCTTCCAACCATATTTTCATGTTATGCACTTGGCTAAGCACAATCTTTATCCTTTCTATCTTGAAACCTTTAGGAAAACCTAGGGCACAGGGAAGCCCTTTATCAACATTGATCTTGAATTTGTCTTTCAGAATTCCATCAAAGCATAGATTTTCATATGCTACTCTTATTTGATAATCTCCAATATCTCCAATTTTACATTGACAACATGATCTGATATCTTGAATAGTCAAGACTTTGGGTGGAATTAATGATAATGCTCCAATATCTTCAATAAGGGTTTCAATGTTAAGGTCATTCCTAATGATTTGTGCACTGATATCCTTTACCATTTCACTACTAGATGCCATTGTGAACTAGGTTTTTAAATAGGATATTTTCAAAAAATACCTTCTCTAAATGCCTTACTCAGTAATGAGAGTAATACTTACTTTAAATCACAATTTTTTTGATAACTTGTTGAGATTCTTTTCTCTAGTCACTAAAATCACTTCTATTGCCTTTAGATCTTCTCATGAGTTCTTTGATTACTTGGTGAGCAAGAATGAATGTACAAATTTGATAAATAAGTTCAATTTTTCATTTGAGGTATGTAATTAATATCTTCATACTCAAATAGTGTATAGTAGCTAGCTTAGTCTATACTTTTAGTTTGGCCCAGGTTATTCACTAAGTTAGTATACAAACTTTCTTGATCACTTGATCTATACCACAAGGCTTGATCAATATAGATTGTACCACTAATGCTCAATACTTACTAATTTATTAATTTTAATAGTTAATAATGCATCTTAATTTATACAGATAATTTGCATTACTTCTATGCTAGGAATAGATGTAAAATATAGCTTAAGCATACAGTTCCTACATACCTTCTTTATTTAGTTAGATTTGGTATGATCACCTGTTCCATTAGATTGGGTGATCACAATGTCTACTACTCTATTTCTTCTAGCTCTTACTATCTCTATCCATGTCTTATTTCCTTCTATCTCATCATTTCTATTGCTTGGTGCTAGTGTTGGTGTCCTAGTTTTATAGTTCTTATCGATGTGTCCAATTTTGAGACAACTAAAGAAAATTATCTCTCCATTTAGCCATTTTTTGTAGTTTCCTCTGAAGTGTGTCTTGGTGAAATATAGTGATAATTGTACCATGTGTTATAATTCCAATTGTAGGATTTTCCTTTCTTTGCTATATGAGTTTGTTTCTTAGGTGACCAGTGTGACTTCTTCTTAAGTTTGCACTCATAAGCATTATGTCCATATTTTTGACACTTGTAGCAAAATTCATGGAATTTGGGTGCCTTTTTGGTTGAGTCATTGTTCTTTGATCTACATTCATGTGTTTAATGTCTTATTTTCTTACAATTTAGGCAATTATCAATTCGAGTAGGCTTATGGATTTGTTTACCATTTTTTCTTCTGCAAATATTGGCATTGTGTCCAATTTTCTCATAGTCATAACATGTAGGTTAGCCCTTTCATTTTTCATTCCTTTATTCTCCACTTTTGGACTATTCTCCTTCTTTAGTAGTTGAATACACTTCTTAAAAAAATCTTTAAGGGCTATAGACATGTTTTTCTTTCCCAAATTAGACATAACTTATGCCAATGTTGTTTCTCTTATTTATTTTTCAATGGTTAATGCTCATTTCCACTTGGCATCCACTCTATTGTACAATCCTATTGGAACTCAAGTTCCCAATTCCATGGGTATATTCCTAAACTCAATTAACATATCAATTGTTGTACCTTCAAGTTTTAATTGACCATCATTTCCCAAAGAATCATATTATAAGTCTTTGAGTGCCAAAATATTTGCTAATTCTTTTAGTTTTTCACATACCAAATCTATAGTCATTGGAGGGAGTCTATTAACTACTTGTAGTTTGCTGGCCTCATCAGAATCTACCTTTCCTTCATCTTCCTTCTCCTCTTGTGCAATGATATATTTCCTTCTTGGTTTGACTTGCACCTATATCTTCTTCCTTTTCTTTGATGGACTTCTTGGTAATAGCTTGGTAGGAGGTTGTGCTGAACTTCTTTTGGGGATGATCACCTTGCCTTTTGGCCTCAATGGTGTCACTATTTCTTTCATATTTTTATGAAGATATTCCTTCACTTTAGGTTCAATTATCACAACCTTTTTCTGTCTAGTGGCCTTAGGCATCACAACTACAAGTCCTTTTCCTTTTCTTTCCTTGGCCTCTAAGTGTTGTCCAGACCCTTCTCCTTGTTCCATCCTAGTAATCTCAACAACTCTTCTTTTCCTTTTCTTGTCTAGCTTAGGTGTGTCAAGATCTCTAGTTATCTCAGATATAATAGTCTTGTATGTGCCAAACTACTTAGCACTAGCATCAATATCTTCTGCCAATAGTGTAGTAATTGCAATGGTAACATCATATAAATTCACCTCATAGGACATTGGCCTTGGCCATGAGACCCTTGGTAATACTACATGTGCATACACAAAATCTGTGTCTACCATGAAACATATTTTATCATAATAATTTTCTACAATGGACTTTGGAATCTTCGTTCTGTTCTTCTTTTTTTCTTTAAGCTCTTCAAAATTGTTGTCTATTACTACCTCAAAATTTTCTCCCAACCTATATATTAGGTTATTTAGTTTGTCCACAATAGTTCTATTTCTATCCCATTCAATCCTTCCAATGGTAGGAAAGTAATTCTATACATAGAAAAATATACCAACTAATAGGGAGCCAAACTTACAAGATGAGTTCTTCAGTTTCATTATTTCTTCTAGGTTCTTTGTAAGTTGATGCAACTGCAACTCGATAAGGTTGTATGAATGATCTTGCTTCACAATTTTGTATCCTAAATTAAATTTTATGTAAGGTACATTTTTCAATCTACTTGATTGATAGAACTTGTGTGCAATCACTTGAATAGAAAATTCAATTAGTGGATCCTCAATATTGTTTATTGACATTCCACGACCATCCACTTCACCTTGGTCAAGTTTTCAATCTCATTCTTGGTTCCACTCCTTATTCTCTTTAGTTGATCCAATTTCGGGTACCTAGTTACCCTTCAAATGATTGACTTGTTTATCTTGATTGGTCCCCTGTCTAGCCATATTTTCATGTTATGCACTCGGCTGAGCAAAATCTTGATCCATCTGATCTTGAAACCTTTAGGAAAACCTAGGGCATAAGTAAGCCCTTTGTCAACAATGATATTGAATTTGTCTTTTAGAATTCCATCAAAGCATAGCTTGTCATATATTTCTCTTATTTCATAATCTTCAATCCCTCTAATTTTATACTAATAGCGTGACTTGATATCTTGAACAATCAAGACTCTAGGTGGAATTGATGACAATGATCTAATATCATTAATAGGTTTACTAATATCCTTTACCCTTTCACTAATGTCCTTTACCATTTCACTTCAAGATGCCATTGTGAACTAGGTTTTTTAATAAAATATTTTCATTGAATACCTTACTCGGTAATGAGAGTAATACTTCACTTTACAATTTTTCTGATAACTTGCTAAGAATCTTTGCTCTAGTCAGTAAAATTGCTTCTACTACCTTTAAATCTTCTCATGAGTTCTCTATTCTCTTGGTGAGCAAGAATGAATGTCCAAATTTGATAAATACTTTCAATTTTTCATTTTAGGTATGCAATTAATGTCTTCATACTCAGATAGTTTATAGTAGCTATCTCGATCTATAATTTTAGTTCGATGAAGTTTATTCACTCAATAATAACCATTTCACTTGGTCAATATACAAAATTTCTTGATCACTACAATTATACAACAAGGCTCGATCAATACAGACTATACCACTGATGCTCGATACTTACTAATTTATTACTTTTATAGTTAACAATGCATCTTAATTTATGTAGATATGGATTTACATTACTTCTACACTAGGAATATATGTAAAATATAGCTTTAAGAATACAATTCCTACATACCTTCTTTCTTTGGTTAGATTTGGTGTGATCACCTACTCCATTAGATTGAGTGATCACAATGTCTTCTACTCCACTACTTCCAACTCTTACTATCTCTATCCATGTCTTCTTTTCTTCTAATTTGTCATTTCCATTGTTGGTGCCCATGTTGGTGTCCTAGATTTGTAGTTCTTATAGATGTCTCCAATTTTGAGACAACTGAAGCATATTATCTCTCCATTTAGCCATTTCTTGTAGTTTCCTCTGAATTGTGTCTTGATAAAATTCTTTGAAATGTGTCCATACTCTCCACAATAGTGACAACTATACCATGTGTTATAATTCCAAGTATAGGAGTTTCCTTTTTTTGATATATGAGTTTGTTTCTCAGGTTATTGGTGTGGCTTCTTCTTAAGTTTGTACTCATAAGCTTTATGTCCTTGGAATTTAGATACCTTTTTAGTTGATTCATTGTTCTTTGATCTAAATTCATGTATTTGATGTCCTATTTTCTTAAAATTTAGATAATTATCAATTGGCTTAGGTTTAGGAATTTTTTTACCATTTTTGCTTTTGCAAATGTTGGTTGTGTGTCCAATTTTCTTATATTTATAACATGTAGGCTAGCCTTTTGATTTTTCATTCCTTTTTTCTCCACTTTTGGATGATTCTCCTTCTTTAGTTGTTGAATATTGCTTGAATCCAAATCTAGAGGTATCTTTTTCTCTAGGTGACTTCATCGTATCTTCAAAATTCTTGATTTCTTCATTTTGTTTGTTCATCCTCTCTATGAGTTCCTTTTTATGACTTAACTCATTTTTTAGTTGGACATTTTGTAACTTTAGATTTGTGTTCTCCACATCCTTTCTATTTCCTTCCTGATTTGCAATTACCTTTTGACTTATCATGTTAAGCTGATTGTTTGTAAGCTTTTAAACTTCAAATGATGTTTCTTTGAGTCTGGTAGCTATCTATCTTTTGTCTTCTTCATCCATGAGCTTATCTTTCATTGCTTTCTTCTTTTGTTAAATAGCTATACAAAGTGTAACTGATTGAATTTCTTATTCTATCTTGAGATCCTTTACTTCCTTCACTAGGGCACTATTCTTTTCTAGTAATTATATCATTGCTTCATCTTTATTACCAGTCTTTCCATTGTCTAACATTCTATCTATGTGAACTTCTATGTATTGGTTTTCATTAAGTTTTATAGCCATCTCTCTTCTTCTCTTTAGGGATTTCCTTAACTCTTCTCTTGTTATTTCCAATTGTTGCAACCCAATGTATATTTCAATCATCTGATTCTCAATAACCTTTCCCAACCTATACACTTCCATCTCCATGATCTTATCCTCTCAAGATATTAGGCTTCTTGAAAAGAGAACTAGGCTCTAATACCAATTTTTGGAATAAGTATATGGGAAAAAAAATGCTAAGAGGGGGGTGAATCAAGATCTTAAACTTTTTTCATAATAAAAATTCCTTCATTTCATATCCAAATCATTTTAAAGATCTATCAATAAAACTATAATACTAAAATATAAATGCAATGTATCACATTTATAATAGTTCAACAATAAAAAAATGATTTGGTTACCCAAAAACACTTCAAGTTTAAGGTAAAACTAGGGTGGGGAATGAAACCCATAAACCTTCATTGTTGAAACAATAAAGTTAACTATTTAAGGTTACAATGTTTGACCATAAGACATGATCTACCCTATGAGGGGGCTTCCCTGTTAAATTCTTAAGAGACCATTAGGTCTCACTTTGTTCAAGGATTTTACACTCACAATAAAGAAAGGACTATGTTAGGAGATTTACATAGGCCTATTAAGACCACTCTATTAAGATATTTACCCTATTTGAATTACAAAAAAACTAATTCTGTACCTAATGCTTAGTTTTCTCTACAAGATGATCTTGGGTCTCCTCTTTCCTTTATCTATAATCTAATTCTCCTAATCTAATGAGTTTGTTCAGTCCTTTATTTCACTAATCTCTCTCTGCTAGATCTACCTTCTAAAACTTCACTTCACTCCTTCACTTGTGCATATCCCTTATGCATTTTCATTGTATAGTATATTGTGTGTAATTCTAGGGTTAGAATCCTCCTTAAATAGATGTCATAAGAATTTTCTAGATCTTGATGGATGGCTTAAACTTCATCATCTTTTTTCGTTTAGATCCATTTCTATGATTGGTTGAATTGTATGCCTAGGGATCATTACTTTCTATAATGATGCATAATCAATATTTGTTCTAGCTCTACAAATATTAAATGTCATAGAAATGTTGGCAGAAATGGTTTATATATGATTTTGTGCCATTAAAAACTTGTATATCAAAACTAAACTACTCAATACTTGAATGTTCTGATGCTCAGTCATGCATAAACCTTCACGTTGTTACTTGGCTTCTATATGTTTGTTTGTTTATCTCTTAATAATATTTCAATATGCATAGTCTTCATTATATTTCTTGGTTTATACTATATTCCTCGACTTGCATATCTGATCGGTCTCTATTGAATGCTCGACAATCACTATCTCACTTGGTATAAGTGTTGTATGCTTGGTCATTACTAGATAACTTGGTTGCAGTGATGACCTTGTAATCTTGCCTAGTAAATGACTAAGTTTGCCTAGTAAATGACTAAGTTTTGGAACACTAATTGGAAACATAGGCTTAAATATCAACAAAATATGGTGTTAATATTTTGGGTGGTCTTACTCACCTTGTCCATTTTTGTCACTTAGGTTTGCACCCTTGTCCAAAGCCTATGCATAAGGACAACCTAGTGAAACATGGAAACAACCTCCAAGCTGTGGGAAATGAACTGTGAGGTTGAGTCTCCAAAGAAGGCCGAGTTCCTCTTACTATCAGGATGCACCTAACTACTCTTGGAGAGGAAAAGGGAGAAGGGGAGCATAAAATAAAATCTACCTAATCTAGTCTAAAGAGGTGATGCACCAAAATAGAGTGTTTAGACCAATCTCTACCCATATATGCACTATTGAACCATAATGAAACTAAGGATATACACATTCAAACTTACTTTAATCAAATAATCACATGTAGATTAGAAGATCAAGATGAATGACACAAGGAAAGGGATATTCACTTATATTACCGTTCATGGATCCAAGGAGATACAGTCATGTAGATTACATACCTCTACAAAACACTGGTAAAGGAAAAGAGTTCTTGCACTTTCATACCAATGGTTGAAGGAGATAAAGTAAAAAATCATGTGGTTATTTATACTAGAATTATAGAGCAACAACAGAGAAAAATAGAGAAGGATCGACCTTTACAAAATTTACAAAAATTGCCTTTATAGTTTAGGCATAACTAAGATTTTCCCTCCAAAACCATCCTACAACCACCACCATCAAGGCTCTATTAGAAAAAATCATGGGGATCTGAGGAAATCTGATCCAAGTATAGCTTTAGGTACCATGAAATCTGATTTTTAACTAAAACAGGGCCTTGAGAAGATAGAAGTGGCACCATAACTATGCTCTAACCAGGTAGATGCATTGGATTAGGGGGTAGAGTGTTTCTCTGCCATTCAACATTCACTTCTGATGGTTGGAATTGATCATGGAGATTAGATTTGTGCAAAAACCCTTGATTTCCCCTATTTCTATCTCGTGAATAAGAAAGGTCAGCAAAACAACTTATCTCGGCACCCAGATGAGCCATGTGGACCAACAGTCTTTTATCTTTTCACCACCCCACAAAGTCTCCTCAAGTTGACCATATCTTTCATTACTAACTGTGCCATCTCCTCAAACTCCAATTGCAACAATCATGTTAACTGCTAGCTACTAACTGTCAATGCCTTCACTGGACCCAGTGGGACACATGTTAGCAAGGTGCTATGTCACTGTTCAACCTCAACAATCTGTAACACACTTGGCAACACATGGCATCCAACTAGCGATCTATAGAGAAATTGGTCCCATAGAGACACATTGTGCAAAAGTATTATGTCTATGGTAAAACAACGTGCAACTTTCCATAGTGACATAGCGCTCACTGTGGATCTTCCTTAATTCAACGATCATGAAGATTGCCTGCATTAATGCGCTTGCCTTTAAACTTCTGGGCCCACAAAACACCTTAACATACTTGGCATCTGACTCAACCCAAACTGGTACCATCCATGCAGTTTCATAACCCTCAGCCCCACTGATCCACATGGCTAAAGGGTGCTATGTTGCTAACAATAACATTCTCATAGCTTTCCATAGTGAGATAGTGCCCACCGTTGATCTCCATGAGATCAACGATCATGGAAGATTTTCACTTGTTCTTGCCCTGGGCCCATCACACCTGGCACCACCTCAGCAATCTATAACACACTTGATAACACATGGCATCCAATTGGTGATCTATAGAGAAATTGGTCCCACAAAGATACATGGTGACAAAGTATTATGTCGCTATGGCAAAATAACGTGCAACTTTCCATAGCGATATAATGCCAACCATGGATCAGATCACATCAGATGGTGAGGGCTCATCAAGTTTCTTCCTACGAGGAGGGTAGGCAAATGATGTCACCTGAGACATGTGCGCTCCACCTGCTTTCTCGCATTTTTTAATTTCCTTGCATCCCCATAATGCGAGGAAGCGGGGACCATAGATAAGCTTGCATTAGATAGTGCTTAGAGATCTGTAGAACTGTATATCTGGTAAGCTAGATGGGCCAATGAGATGCCTTCATTGTACTCTAACTCATCTAAAAACTACCATGGAAGACAAGCCATAATATTTCTTTGGAGAAGGGTGGGACCATTACGTCATCCGTGCCATGCGTCACCACGGTGCTATGTCACTATGGTTAAAATTCTCGTAGTTTTCCATAGCGAGATAGCACCTACCATCAATTTTTAAAGATCTAACGATGAGAAAGATGGATCTAACTTCTTAGTATACCAACCAATTAGAACTAGCCACGTGTCAACCTCTCTGACAACCCTTATTTACGGCCTGCCAAGTCAAGCAGGACCCACATTCTACATAGTCATTCTTTAGCCAATGAAAATTGATCAACTGCCAATGTGTCTAAAACATTCACACTAGTATTTGATGAGGCATACCTGGGACCCACTATGTTTTTGAGCTTCACCGTAGTAACACTTTTCATCTGGGCACTATGGTGCTAACAATGAGAAGCATGGATTTTTTGATAGTGCCATAGTGCCTGCCATGGATTGAGCAAAATTTGGTGCTAGAGGAACAATGAGGAAGGAAGGACCCACCTGAAACACGATCAAAAGGTGTAATGTCACCATAGAAAAACAATGTGCAACTTCCCATAGCGTGATAACTCCAGCCATTGATTTGAGGAAGATCTAATGGCGTGGAAGTTGCTGGCTAGCGGAAGAAAAAAAGTGAGATACACTAAGGTTTTAATCATTCAATTTTTTGGTATTTCTTAGGCATAAAATAAAATTAAGCCTAGGAACTAGCCGTTGGGTTTTGAATTCAAATTTTGGCGGGGGCACAAAAATAAGCAACATTTCTAGTGACTTAGAGGGGATGTGAGCCTGCTACGCATATGACTAGTGGCCTAAAGCATTCATTAGGCTATAGAGTCATAAAAATATGTAGATTCTGAGCATGGTGAAACCCTAACCCTACCTCTAAGAGGAAAACCTTGAAACTCCTATCATTGCAACTGGAACAAGTAAACAAAAACCTTCTATCTCTGCGTCCCTCAAAGCTTTGAGAAAACTAGCTATCTAACAGAGAGATAGCCTGTGCTCATGCACTTCTTGGAAAGTAGGAAGCCAATCAGAAAGAAAACTACTCTAACATGTAAATGGAACCTCAAACCTTGTCAGAAACATGGCTTAAGATAAATCCCATTGACTGGGATGGGCAAAATTTCACCACCAGACCTGCTTAATTGGAAAGCATTAGCCTATTTACAACTATCAATTAGATAGGGACCACTCCACAATGCATCAAACTTTGAGTGTCTTCCTAGTTTTTCCCTATCTGCATCCCATTTCAGAACCAAATCCCCTTCCCTAAAGATTCTAACCCTAGCCTTCATGTCAAACTCTTTTTTACTTGCTGCTGGTGTATCTCTAGGGTCTACATGGCTTGATTTCTTTTCTCTTCTAGCTCTTTTAGTTCTACCATTCTCACTGTCATGGCATCATCTTCAATTAGTTCCAACTGATGAGCTAGCTCTAGGGATATAAACTCTAATGAAATTTGAAGCCTTACTTTTGTACCATATACCAAAACAAATGGTGAATTCCCTAATGATCTTTTAGGTGTTATCCTATCAGCCCATAGTGTAGTCTTCAGCTTTTTATGCCAACACCTTTGGTTATCCTCTATTTTCCTTTTCATGATCCTGATCAGGTTCTTGTTGGACTTAGCCAAACCATTACCTTGAGGATAGTAATTTGAGGATGTGCTCAAATAGATATTATGATCCACTGACCATGCATAAATCTAAGCCCCAACAAAAGTCTTTGCAATATCTAAAATAATAGTTGAAGGGGCACCAAACCTAGCCACAATTCCATCAAGGAACTCAAAAACTTAAGATTCAGTGGCATCCTTCAATGGAATTGCCTTTGTCCATTTGGTGAAGTAATATGTAGCAGCTAAAATCCACTTATGACTAGAATTGGAGGAAGGGTTGATAGGGCCTATGAAATCCAATCCCCATTGAGAAAAAGGTTGATCCACCTAGATAGGATGAAGGGGAAGAGCTATAAGCCTTTGCTTGCCAGAGAAGAAGGCACATTTTTCACACTTTCTCACATACTTATGACAATCATGAAACAAAGATGGTCAGTAATAAACAACCCTCATGATATTCATTGTAGTTGTCCTTGCTGAGAAGTGGCCACCATCAGGACCATCATGAAGATCCTTGATCATTCTTTCAGCTTGGTCTTTATCAATGCATCTTAACAGGTTTCCATTAAAATCTTTTCTAAAAAGGATACTTTCAACTATGGCTTAAGGAATTGACTACAATCTATATTGTCTCCTTTTAGTTCTATCTAATCCTTGAGGGTATCCATTGCCCAATAAGAAATTCTTAATGTCATCCATCCAGTTTCTTGGGTCACCATTTCTTACCTCTTGTTTCTCTGTCAGTATCATAGCAGCTTCCTCATCAGGTTCTTGAGATGATAGCATCTATTTACACAACCCCCTCCCTCTTACCAGCTTGGTGATTTGGATGTCAACATCATATTCCATCACTTTAGTAATCCAACCAACTCTTTTATCACTAATATCTTTGCTCAAAAGGAAATCCTTCGCATTGGCATGGGGTACTAACAAATGAATCTTATTACGAGATAGGAGGTGTCTAAATTTTTTTAAGGCTCTAATGATAGCAAGGGCTTCCTTCTCCACATAGCTATATTTATCTTCATATTCCTTAAGCCCTTCACTAAAGAAGGCTATGGGCTGCTCTGCATTCTTGTCATTTGCTTGAGTCAGGATAGCATAAATACTTAACTCACCACCTAAGGTATAAAGAATGAAATCCTTCTCAAAATTTTGATTCATGAGAGTAGGGGCTGAGGCTATGGCTGTCTTGATACCTTCAAAACTTTCCTTCCCTTCCTTGGTCCATGCAAAGACCATAGCTTTCTTGAGGATAACTATAAGAGGTTTCACCATGGTAGCAAGATTTGGAATAAATCTTCTCACAAAATTTATCCTACCTAGGAAACTTTGCAGCCCTTTCTTGTGTTGAGGAAGAGGAAGGGAAAGCATTTATTTTTTTCTCTCTGGATCAATGGTTAAGCCATCCTTAGATACAATATGTCCTAATAGTTTTCCTTAGTCAGTAGCAAAGACACACTTTCTTGGGTTAAGGGAAAACCCAAACTCTCTGCATCTTAAGAATACCTATCTTAGATGATCAAAATGATCTTCTGCATCATTAGAATACACTATAATATCATCAAGGTAAACTAACACAAACTTGTCAATCAATCTTTTGAAGGCCATCTCCATTGCCTTATGAAATGTAGCACTTGCATTTGTTAGCCCAAATGGCATCTTACAATAAGCATAGGTACCCCATTTAGTGGTAAATGCAGTCTTGTATCTATCAGACTCCTTAACCAGCACTTGATTGTAACTAGAGAATCCATCAAGAAATGAAAATCTCTTTGAACCACTGACTTTGGACAAAATCTGCTCCATAGAATGGAGAGGATGGTGATCTTTAAGGGAAGCTTGGTTAAGGTTCCTAAAGTCCACACACAATCTAATTTCCACATTCTTCTTCCTAACATGGACAAGGTTTGCTACCCATGATGAGTGCTTGATAGGGAAAATTATATTGGCCTCAATCAATTTGGATAGCTCTTTTCTCATTAGGGGTTCAATCCTGGGATTCACTAGTCTCTATTTTTGTCTTATGGGTTTTACATTATCAACTAGATCTATAGTATGCTGAAATAAACTTGGGTCAAAACCCTTTAAATCATCATATGTCCAAGAAAAAACATCATTAAATTCTTGACATGAATGAATAAAATTTTCTTGTTCAATTTCAGAACATACTTTACCCAATTTTAAGGACTTTCCATCAGCAATCATGACTGCAATGTAGTCACCTTCATCAACAGCTAGGTTCATGGCCCTGCCTCTTGCTTGATCATCAGGATTGAAGAGACTTTCTAAGGCAATGAAACCCTTAGGAAATTTGTTAGAACTGAGATGAATGATCTGATCACCATACTGATCCTGCAGTCTTGACTGATTCCTCTCTAAAAATTCTACCTCATTCTGCAAGAAGCTAACAATTTTCTCATCAGACTCAAACACTTGCCAATGGATGTTGTTATCTGGGATGGCAGGCCTTACTACCACTCTAATTTTTTTCTTCTTCTCCTGCTCAAGATTCCCTGGCACATCATAAGATGCACCTATTGCTGTAAGTCTATCAACATGTCTATTTTCTTTTCTAGGGATGCTTTGAATATTAAATGCATTGAAACCTTCAAGAAAATCCCGTACTCTATGTTTATAAGACTTGAGCAAACCATTTTTTGTGATATTCTAATTTCTCACTTGATTAACTACCAACTCACTATCTCCATACACCCTTAAGGCTTGGATTCCTCTTTTTTGAGCAAGTAAGAGACCTTGAATCAAGGATTCATACTTAGTTACATTATTAGTGCAATTGAATTGGACCCTAAAGGAGAAGTAGTACCTTACTTATGCAGGAGAAATCAACATCACACCAGCTCTTGATCCATTTTTATTCCTTGATCTATCAAAGAACATACTACATATCCCACTCATATCTTCTTTAGCACCCACAAGATTGGGAACTAGAGCATCTTTTTCCAATATACAATATGTACTGAGACCTATTTCAAGGATTTTTGATGTAGAATCAAATTGATATGCATCATCCCACTCATCCAAGAAAAAATAAAGGTATCTCTACTAGGAAAGTGGTGGGCTCATTCACTATGTCATTCTCATCCATCTCTAGGATAGGGCAATTCATGTTGATGGAATTACAGGTGTAGGTTTTAGTATGATGGATGGCTTGAGGCTCTACTCTAATTGAAGCATTGGCTCCATATCTTGTTCTAAAAAAAATATATGACCAGTCAAAAGATATGTAACCACCTATTTGGGCAATGAAGTCTCTTAAAAAACAAATGGCAAAATATGGCTTGACCTCAGCAACAGAGATATCTTGGGTTACAGTACGACCAAGGCATGCATGTAAGGCCCTCTCCACATTTCTAAGGATCCCTACAGTCTTGACAATACTACCATCCAACTGTAATACATCCCTAACAATGGGCTCATATTTCATTCCCAAAGCATCAACAACACACCTAGGAATCACTGAACTGCTAGCCCCTAAATCAAGAATACAATTATGGACTAGTTTACCTCCTATAATTAGAGAAACATAGAATGGAGGAGGTCTAACCTTTTTACTTGTTTCTACCTCCCTCTCTAATGGTTGTACTAGGCTTGTGGCACTTTCCATACTAGGTGTCTGATCCTTTGGTTCAATCCTTTCCAATTCTTTCTACAACAACCTCTTTTGCATGGGTATAGTGACAACCGCATCCCACATGGAGATATTCACATTTGTCTTCTTCATTTTCTCTACCACATTGAATGGCATAGCAGGTGTTTTGGTAGAAGCCTTGGGAGCTACAATTGTATGAGGTTGAGATGGAACAACCTGACAATCACTTGTATCTTTTCTGCCATAATTTTGCCTTTGTTGCTGAAAGGTACTTGATTGATTATTTGCTGCTTGCTCATGAGATATTGCCTTTGAAGTTGAAGCCTTATTGGGAGGAGGAGGGATAGCATCTTCCACAACTCTTCTCTTTCTCTTGGTGTTAGGAGCAATAGAATCTTGGTCTACATTACAATGATCCTCCATCTAATGATTCATAAAAGAGCAATCACCCTATCTTTGCATATCTGAGGCATCTTTGAATCGGTCCTCCTTGGATGATTGTTTTGCTACAGGTTCTTGACTATCAAAGCCATAAAAGATTTAGCCTTCTGACACATACAATAGGCATAGGAGTAGTTATAGGAGGGACAAAAATCTTGATCTTGAGCCATATTATTTTGAGGGATTATGGCCCTACTTTGGTTTATATTTGAGGTTGAAGTATGGCCACCCTGCCTACTCTGATCAAAAGAATTGTTCCAATGATTAGGATTTGGAGGCCTACCACTGCTTGGAGTTTGATATTGCAATTGATGAGGTTTACTACCTTGAGCTTGCTAGCTTTCTAAAGTCACCACCGTGTTGCTCATTTTATGCATCATAGAGAAATTATCCTCCAGCCTCTTTCCTTGATCTTCTAACTTCTTCCCTTGATCTTGCAATTTTTTATGAAGGTTCTTCTCTCTTTTGTCCATGTTCTACATTAGAGATTGCATCATCTCTTTGATTTCATCTATTCCATTTGAAGATGTGGAAGCTTGAGGGACTGGGACAAGGGATTTTTATGTAGAAGTTGTGGGAAGAGGAGCCATTGCTGGTTGATGATTTGGAACATCAGGGAAGAAAGGCATAGGAGGCCTTGGAGCTAACAAACCTCCTTGTATCAATATTTTTTCTGCCCTTATTGCTATGTCATAAGCATTAGGCAAGGTATCTCCTACCATATTTTGGATTGTAGTGGCAATATCACTCTTAAAAGCTCTAAGGTAATGCAAGAAGGCATTACCAGGAGTAGGCTTCATTGAAGTAGGTATTCTATCCCATGTCTTTTAAAATCTATGATTAAAATCTGTCATGCATTCATGGGGGACTCTTTTTATAGTGGTCAGCTATTCTAAAAGTGATAAATAGTCACTTTTATCCTTAAAATGTTTGCACAATCCTACTCCTAATCCATCCCAATCTATTATAGAACCATGAACTAAACCTCTATACCATTGTAGTGCTTTTCCTTTCAAGGATGAGGCTAGGAGCCTAATTGCAACATCATCCTCTGTAATACCATGGATATTACAGACATTTGCAACCTCTTGAATGTGTTCTGAGGGAGAGATAGAAGTTTCAGTAGTAAACTGTAGTAGACTTTTGAGGGCAGCTATTGGTATGTCATGTCTTTGGGCTAATAAGAGAGGGCTCCCACCATTAAAGGTGGCAAAATTATGAGCTCTAGGCAACACCATATAGACAAGTGATCTATTGATATGTATTGATAGCAGTCTAGGCTGAGATCTAATAGTAGGAGGAGTAGAGAAAGATCTTGTAGGTATATTTGTTACTATTGTACTCCTAACTGGTGATAAAGAGATTCTAGTCCTCCTCCTTCTAGGATTTGAAAATGAAAGCTCTTGATATTGAAACTTACCTTTAGAAGATTCCCTTGTTTCAGCTTTGGGCATGAATCACTGTAGCTTTGGTCTAGAACGAGATATATATTGAAGCTCAGAGTCACCAAGTACTTTGAAGCATGAGCCTCTCGAAGGCTTAAACACCGAAGCCAGTACTATCTCCTTAGTATTGATCTTGAAATCTTCTTTTTTGACACCAGTAGGCTTGAAATTTTTAAAAATGTTGTCCCACCAGGTGTGCAAAAAATTGTTGTCACTTAAGTTTGCACCCTTGTCCAAAGCCTATGCATAAGGAAAACCTAATGACACATGGAAACAACATCCAAGCTATGGGACTTAAACTGTGAGGTTGAGTCTTTGGAGAAGGCTGCCTTCCTCTTACTATTAGGATGCACCTAACTACTCTTGGAGAGGAAAAGGGAGAAGAAGAGCATGAAAGATAATCTACCTAATCTATTCTAAAGAGGTGATGCACTTATATGTTAGCAAGCAATACTAATCTATTTAAAGAAACAAAGCATCGACTAATAACACTAGTATAACCTTTAAGAGAGACAAAGAGGAAACAAACTCAAATAAGAATGTGAGCCATTGAGAGGCTCTCTCAATGAGATTGTTCTATTGATTTAGCAATGAGTCTAATTTGGATATGGATTTAGGATGTATGCTCAAGGTTCTCAAACTAGCTTCAATGGTGTTCTTGATGGATTTTGGCTTGGGTGAATGGATTTGATGTAAAACTTGCTCTCAAAATGGCATTATAATGGTATGGCTAAGGGCTTTTGTTTCTCAAACTAGCATTATAACTTTAGCTTAAAGGTTGTGATTGAAATGGCTTGGGAGGGGATTCAATTTATAGGCTAAGGGCTTGAGGGTTTGAGGGTTAAGATGAAAGGATGGGGAAAAGCTTATGGAGGGCTCAGATTGCATGAGAGGAGAACACATGGATTGTGCTTCCTTACAGCCAATCAGAGAGTGACACATGTCACAGGGTGAGTGGATGGAGAAAAAGGCAAGGATGAGTCAACAAAGGGGGCTCAAGGGATAATATCTTCATAAAGACCCTTCATAAATGGCTTGTAAGAGCAATGAATGTGCTTGTAAGAGTCTTTATTACCTTTGTAAGAGCATTCATGGTTGGGTGGTTGGGATATTTTGGAGGGAGTTGAGATTGTTGACTTTGCTTGGCTTAGGAAAGTCTTAAGCTTACTTAGGGAATGTGACAAGTTTAGGGGGGGATTAGGCTTGGGTTTAGGATTAGATTAAGGATGTTAGAGATGGGCAAGTGGATGAAATTTAATGAGGATGGGTGAGTTTAGTAGCTAATCTTGGTTAGTATGGGTGGATGTGGTGGATTAGGTTGAATGGAGGATTTAGGGATAGGCTTAGGGTGAGGATAAATAAAGTTTTAGTTATCTCATAGGTTTGATTTGAAGAGATATTCATTAAACATTTTTAATAAATATGAGGATTAATATTTAACCTTAATTAAATATTGTGAGTTGGGATTAAGGGTAGAAAATGATGGGATTAGCCTTTAATTAAAATTAAAGAAGGATTAGAAGATTTTGGAAGAGGTTACTGATCTTAAAGAAATTGGCCAAGTTTTGGGAACAAAAAAAATAAATTATTTATTTTGGGATTTTTGGTCAATTTATTAATTAAATAATTAATAAATAAGGAAATAATGTTTAAATAAGATTTAAACATTTTTGGGAGGGATTCTTTAATTAAATATTTTTAATTAAGATAAAGGGATTTAATGGCACAAAAAATTAATTGATTAAATAATTAATTAATGATGATTTCATCAGGGACTTTTTAGAAGGTAAAAATACTTTATTTTCTAAAGGATTTTAGGTGTCTACATTTTGCCCCTCTTTGATGTGATGCCGCAAGTGGCATAGCATCAAAGATAAGAATATAAGATGCCCAAGGCTAGAGCAGAAGAGGAGAGAATGGACTGTGAGATGCCCCCTCAAGAAGGCAGCAGGGAGAGAAAGTGAGGATCAATGATGTCTTGAGAAATACAAGAATCTAAGATAAGCAAGGAGGCTTAGAGTAGCAAAGAGAAGGGGCTGAATTAGCTCAAACTCTCACTATGGGAGAATGATAAAGGAGAATCAGAGGCACAAGAGGAAGTAAGCTTAAAACTTTAGGGAAGGTGGAGGATGAAGGAGTAGAGCGCTATAAAAAGGAATCCAGGATAGGGAGAAGGATGAGGGGATTATAAAGCTGATGCAATAGGATTTCAAAGAGTCAGATTGGTGGAAGATGGGTTTCAAAGATCCCTAGAACTAGAATTGTGGATCTCAAAAGATGAGGCTTGGTGGAGTGATTGGATTAGTGGATCCCTAAAGCTAAAAGTGAAGATTAATTCAAAGAGATACTAATGCATAAGCTTGGGGTAGGAGAGACGGATGCTGGAGATGGATGGGGGATAATGGAGATGAAGGGAATCCATTGAAGCTTTTTGAGCAGGGGGATACTTCAAAGAGAAGTACCACCATGTAGTTGAGCACTAGATTTGCTATAGGACTGTTGGTTAATTACTAAGGTTACCAAGAACATCAAGGCCAAGTTACCAACTATCCAGAGGATTGACAAACTGACTCAAAAAAAACATGCAAGGATTGCCCCAACATCACACATGAATCTCAAAAGAATTAGAGTGGAACCAACACTAGGAAACCCACAAGCAGAAAAGAAAAACAAACAAAAGACCTAATCAAGACCTTACGCTCAGATTGCCCCATTCGCAGTATACCATGATATGGAAGATCGTGGCAACCTTGAGGAGGGAACAAAAGGATTTCTTGGAAAAGATATTTTAAGACCCAAAAGGAAAGATTCCAAACCAAAATAAAGCGATAATCCAAAAGAGAACCATTTGCCAAAAAGATGGGTAGGATGAGGTACTAACAGACCAAAATTAGACATGAGGAAAGCTATATCCTGCAAGGATCTATCGGAGATCACCTAAGCTGGTGGATGTGGATGAGTGATGTGTCTAGCAATCTAAACTAAGAAGGATAAAACTTTGGTGATAGGAGATCTGGCTAAAGGATGGATTGGAATAGCTAACCAAGGGTTGTGTGATGTGTGCAAGATGCTGATCAAGGATGAATTGACACGAAACCTAGATAGATACAATGGTACTAAGCTAAAGAGGATGTACAAGCTGATAGACCAAGATATGTTACAAATGTACAAGGTTGTTCATGTTTTGGTTTTGTGAGATGATCATGTTTGTGAAGGGTGGGATGTTTGTAATAGTTGATAGGTGGATAGGTAGATGGTTTATGAAAAGTTTAAGTGAAAATGGGGTTCTTTGTGTGCATGTGATAGGATACAAACTAGGATACAAGTTTTGGTATATAATACAAGCTAGAATATGGTACAAGCTTTGGACAAGATTTGGATATACAAGCTATGATAAAAGGGATGATACAAGATTTACAAGCTGGGGTACAAGATTTACAAGCTAAGGTACAAGATTTACAATCTGTACAGGAGGTATTTACAAGCTTCATTAGAAGTTGGATATTTGGTTGGAACACCAAGGGAACAAGCAAGCGTTTTATGGGATGGTGAGTGAATGGATGAGGGATAGGATAGTGATAGATAATGGATTAGTTGTAGTACACAAGGCACCTAAATTACCAGGTTTTCACCAAGGTACCTATCCAAGGAGCTTGAATTGGCAAGTTTTCACCATTGGACACTTATTTCTCTTTACTATTTTTTTGTAGTTTTTTTCAAAAGCTGGGTATACCAAGGATCTTCAAGCATAGAACTTCTTGAGATGAATGATGTTAGTAGGATCATTCAAGATTTCTCCTTCTGGTGTAGATAGCTGATAGGCTCCAAAGCCAAAGGATGCAGTGACAATATAAGGACCAAGCAAGGAAGGTTCAAAATTTCCTTTCTTTTCTCGATCGGCTTGGACTTTCATGTTTTCTTTGAGGACCATGTCGCCCAGCTGAAAGTGTCGTAGAAGCACCTTCTTGTTGAAATTCCTTTTGAGACGAGTTTGATAGATTGTGAGATGATCATACACTTGTTGTTGCTTCTCATCCAAGAGATCTAGTTGGGTGAGTTGAGCTACTCTGTATTCGTCATCTAATATTTGCCCTTGCAAAGATATGCACAAGGAGGGAAGTTCAAACTCAATGGGTAGTACCACTTTGGAACCATAGACTAGGGAGTATGGAGTTGTTCCTATGGATGTATAGAAGGAGGTTCAATAGGCCAATAGGGCAAGATTTATTTGTAGGTACCAATTGCAGCTGAAATCATTGACAACTTTCTTTAGGATTTTGAGGAGTGTTTTGTTAGTTGCCTCTGCCTAGCCATTACCTTGTGGGAAATATGGGCTAGAAAATTGGTGATGGATGCGGAGGGAAGTGCATAATTCTTCTATGTTGAGATTTTCAAAGTTACCTTTGTGGTCGGTGAAGATGGTGGATGGGATGCCAAAGTAGCAAACAATGTTGTACAAGATGAACTTGGAGACCTAAACTCCTATAGCTGAGACTAGGGGGACTACTTCCACCCACTTAGTGAAATAGTCTGTAGCTTTTATTATCCATTTGTGTCCATCAGATGAGAGAGGTGTGATAGTTCCAACTAGATCAAGGCCCCAACAAGCGAAAGGCCAAGGTGGTGCAATAGGTTGTAGATCCTGTGCTAGAGTGTCCATGAGATTTGCATGTTGCTGACATGGGAGACATTTTTTGACAAAGTCATAGGAGTCTTCTTCAATGGTAGGCCAATAGTAGCCTACTTTAAGGATTTTTCATGCTAGGACAATACCACTTGTGTGGGCACTACAAAGTTTGGAGTGTACTTCTTTTAACACCATTGTGGCATCATTTTGGTCTAAACATCGAGAGAGAGTAACATGATAACCTCGATAATATAGGGTATTGGCTATGATAACATAACAGGATGATTTTTGGATGAGGTTTTGGCATTGGGTACGTGTAAGGTGAGGGGAGATGATACCATCTTTAAGGTAAGCATGAATCTCATAGTACCAAGGGGATTGGGGACCAACCAAGATACAAACATGGTTTGAATCCTCATTCACATAGGTAGGTGTGAGGAGCTACTAAACTAAAAACTCATACTACGTAACTACTTGGGGAATATCCAAGAGTGAGCCAATAGTAGCCTTAGTGTCCGCTACTTTGTTCTACATTCGAGGCACTTGTGTGAATTGAAGCTTTGTAAAATGCTGGGTTAGCTAATCAATTAGCTCTTTGTAGGGTAATAGCTTTTAATCTTTGGTTTGATATTCATTTAGGGCTTTCTTTAAAATGAGTTTAGAATCGCCAAAGATTTGTAACTCAATGATGTTCTATTCTGCGGCTATCTTTAATCCTGCTATGAGAGCCTAATATTCAACTATATTGTTGGTGCTACGGAATTGTAGCTTGAAGGCTTTTGGAATGCAATCTCCTTGAGGTGTGATCAACAATATTCCTACCCTTGATCCATGAGATGTGTATGAGCCATCAAAATAAAGTTTCTATAGGGGTTGTTCTTCAATTAGATAGACATGCTCATCTAGAAATTCTGTGATCAAAGGATATGTATCTACTAGAGGGGAATCAACTAGGTGATTTTCTATAGCTTGTCCTTTGATTGCCTTTCTGTCCACATACTAGATGTCAAATTCACTAAGGAGCATAACCCATTTGACCAAATGGCCTGTAAGTTCTGTTCTAGAGAGCATATACTTGAGAGGGTCGATCTTGGAGACTAGTTGGATGGTATGACTTAGCATGTGGTGGCAATGCTTTTGAGTTGAGAAAACAACTGCCAAACAAGCTTTTTCCATAGGAGTATAACTAAGTTCATAACCAACTAGGGTTTTACTGATATAGTAGATGGCTCTTTCTCTGTCGTAGTCATTATGTTGTGCTAGAAGTTCCCCTAGAGTAGTAGGCATTGCTGATGTACAAGATCAAGGGATGACCAAGAATTGGTGGAACCAAGATAGGGGGATTGGCGAGATACTGCTTGATCTGATTGAAGCTGCATTGACATAAAAGATCCCACTTGAAGTTTTCATCCTTCTTTAGTAAATGTGCAAATGGCGTACACTTATCTGCAAGCTGGGAGATGAAGCGTCGAACGGATTGAAGCTTTCCTTGAAGAGTGCAAAGCTATCACAGTCTCTGGGGAGGAGGCATGTCTAAGATAGCCTTGACCTTTTTGGGGTCGATCTCTATACCTCATTTAAAAACTATAATGCCTAGAAGCTTGCCAGATGTGACCCCAAAGACACATTTCTTGGGATTCAGCATGAGATGATACTTCGCTAACCTATTAAAGACTTTCTCCAAGTCAGCAAGATGATCCATGAAGGTATGAGATTTGACCAAGATATCATCTACATAATCCTCCAAAATGCTATGGATAAGATCATGGAAAATGGCTATCATAGCTCTTTGATAGGTAGCCCCAGCATTCTTTAGGCCAAAAGGCATCATGTTGTAACAAAAAAATCCCCAAGGGGTGGTGAATGTTGTCTTATGTTGATCTTGTTCTACACTTTTGATTTGATTATACCCAGAAAATCCATCCATGAGGGACAAAATTTCATGTCCAGCTATAAGATCTACAATCATATCTATGTTGGTCAAGGGGAAATCATCTTCTGGACAAGCCTTGTTAAGATCTCTAAAATTAGTGTAGATTCTAATGTCACCACAAGGCTTAGTGATGGGGACCATGTTGGAGATCCACTCTGAGTAGTTGATAGGTCGGATAACCTTAGCAGCTAACATTCTTTCTAATTTAGGTTTGACCAGTAATGCCACCTTGGGGTGCATTTTTCTAAGCTTTTGTCTAATGGGCTTGATCTTTGGGTCAACTGCAAGATGATGAAATACAAGCATTGGATCAAGTCCTGACATGTCCTGATATGACCATGCAAATTAACCAATATTCTCTCATAATACCTCAAAGAGGAGATCAGCTTGGTCTTGCGATAGGGATGCATCAATGTGAACAAGTCTGGGGATCTCTGAAGAACTAATGTTGACTTCTCTAGTATCGTCAATTAGAATAGAAGACACCTCTGGTCGTTTATCTTGAGGAGGCAATGCTAAATCCTCATGTTCTACTTGTGACCCTAGATTTTCTTGCTGAGGGATTCTCTTCCCTGCCTTAGCTAGTCTCAGATTCACCTTAGTTCTAGTTTTGGGTGTATCAGAACTAGGTTGGGGATTTTCTCAAAAATACCCCTTGGGATCTAGCTTATAGATATATGCAAAATCTGGCTTTGTTTGCTTGTGAGGAGTTTTGGCTCCCATGAATCTCAGAAGTACTTCCTTTAATGTGAACTCATCAATGTTACTGACGCTTGGTTGGTCCCAATCTGTAAGTTATGGATGGGCGAGTGGTAGGTCAATGAAATGGATGGATAGTTCTTGAAAAATAGAGTCTACGAGGAAGATTTGGTTTGGGATATCGTCGTAGGCTCTCTTTTAAACTTCCTCAGGAATGTCTTCAATTTTAACAAGGTTGCGGTGAATTTTTGAAAAAGCATGACCATTCTCATTGGTGCCCCCAGTTGTGGGTATGCCAAAGTCAAGACCTGACTTTGATTCCCACTTGTGTGCATCAATGGGGCACTGCGTTCCTCTTTCTTCTAGTCCTAGACCACCAGCTTGATAGTTCCATTTGTTAGTGATGAGCTTATGTTCTTGGGGATACTTCTGGCTGAAGTGATCAAGGCCTACTTGATTTCTTGGAGGTGCATCCTTATGTTACCAATTATTGATATCTGGAGTGAGCTCCTCACGAAGAAGGATTTTCAAGGATACAAAGGTTGTTGGGCCAAATTGTTTGTATCAAGGAGGTGGAATCTCTTTAGCTTTGTGATATGTCGGTCGTCCATGGGCATGTGGATCAAGTGGGAGTGCACCGACAAAAAATGCATCTGACAGACTATACTCTCCATAGCCTTTGTTATTGATCTTCATAGTAGATAGGGTGGAGGCAAGAATGGTTTCTAGGTCATTACAAGTGTGGGATGAACTAGTGATGGTTGTGCTGATATCAATTCCAGGGCAATGGTTTACATATGAATCTTTAATTGCATTGTAGTAAGCAAAGGGTTCTAGACCAACATGAATGGTTACCTCAGTGCCCTGATGCAAAAATTTGATGCACTGATGGTAAGTGGATGGAATGGCTTTCATGGCATGAATCCATGGGTGATCAAGGAGGATGTTAAATGGTAGGTTTAGATCAATAACATGGTAGAGTGTTTCTTGGATGACTGGACCAACCTTGATTGGCAGCAAAATAGTTCCTTCTATGGTTCTTTCCAAGTTGTCATAAGCTTTGATGGTGATAACCTCACTAATGATATCTACCTCAGTATACCCAGCTTGTTTTATGAATTTTAGGGTACAAATATTCAAGGCTGATCCATTATCTATCATTACTCTTTTTACAGCAAAATTGGATACCATGATTGCTATGCAGAGTAGAAGGGTGTGATCTGGCTCGACCATGGGTATGTCAGTGGGTTTGAATGATAGGGAACATGAGGATGAAAGGTGTCCAACAAGATTATGAAAGTCAATAGCGTTGATATTTGAAGGGACACAAGATTCTATGAGGGCACTGTCAAGGATGTTTTTGTACACAGGACTGGTGTGGAGAAGGTCTAAAATGGAGATTTGGGTGGGCATGCTCTCGAGGTGTTCCAAGATATTATATTGGCTTTTTGATGGAGCTGATGGTGCTGGTGAGCCTACGATGTTCAATCACACTCTTCTAGTGGTGACTGCACACTCATTGTTTGGTCCTTGGATATTGATAACATTGACAGAAGGCTCTTTCTTGGATATACAACCTATGAGGCTACCATAGTCTATGTAGGATGAAGTGTGGTCATTCTTCTTCCCATGCTATTGGTTTGGCTGGTAGTTGTTGGTATTGTTGTTGTTGGTTTGGATAGGTGCTTTTCCAGGATTTTGGTTGTTGTGAGGAGGAAAAGCATTTTGATAGATCTGTAAGCCTACATTGGGAGAGGTTTGGGCACCAACGGTGATTTCTTTCCGATCAATGAGGTCCTACACATAATCTTTCAGTTTCATGCATCTGAGGGTGGTGTGACCTTTTACCCTATGAAATTTGTAGTACTCATTGTCTTTGTACCATGTAGCTTTGGATTGACTTGGGTCAATTTGCTGGGTAGGAGGAAATTTGATGAGGTTTTCCTTAGTCAATTTCTCAAAAATGACATCCAATGGCTCACCAAGGGGTGTATAATTTCTAGGTGTAGGTTGGAATCTGGGCTTTTTCCCTACAACTACATTGATGGCATTAGCTTGATTGCTAAACCCTTGAAAGTTGGGTCTTGGATTGTGGCTTTGATAACTTTGGTGATTTAGCTGTTGGTAGTTGATAGCTAGTTGATTATTTGGTTGATAAGGTGGGTTGGACTGGTTTTGAGAAGGACCAACAATATTCACACGTCTTGTATCGATAACCCCATCTGTTGCAACATGCTTTTTTTTGTTCCAATACCTAGACTTGTCATTTGAATGTGTTTGATTTTGGTTGGCCTCTTTGTAAATCTTGACCACACCATCTTTAATGAGTCCTTGCTCAAGGATCATTCCTTTTTCTTTGATATCTTTGTAGGTCTACAAACAGTTCATGGTCATGTGGTGAACCAAGCTGGGATGGGCATTATCAATAAACATTTTTACCAAATGGCATTTTGGCAAGGTGCAAGATATGTGGGTGGTAAGGGTTTTTGATCTTTGTAGATATTTGGGAAGGATTTCTCCACCTTTTTGCTTAGTGTGGACAAGATCAACTACTAATAGCTCTGTTTCAACAAGATGGGCATATTGGGCTACAAATGTCTTAGACAATTCAACAAAGTTTTTAATTGTGGCATATGGGATTCTATAAAACCATTCAAGAGCTGGTCCGGCCAAGCTTTTTGGAAAGAGACGCAAGATGAAGATGTCATCATATGTCACTTCTTGGTAGTGCATGTAAAATTCATTGATATGTGTGACAGGGTCTCCTTTTCCTCTGAATTTGTCAAACTTGGGTGTCTCAAAATGCTTGGGAAATGGAGTCATAGTAATGGTCCTATCAAATGGATAAGGACATACAGTCTCAAACTTGAAGGTTTTTGGATTGTTTCCTTCCTAGATGTTTTTCAAATCTATCTTCATGGCTTCCCATTCTGAATTAATGGGTGATGGCTAGGGTGCCCCCAATGTAGGAGTGCCCTGAGGTAGGTATGTGCTAGATGGGGCTACTGAATATGGATGGTTGTGAGGGATTTTCCAATAGGGGTTGTACATGGTTTGGGCAACTAAATGGTGGATGATGGGTTGCTAAGGTGGAGGTGGCACATATTATTGCATGTGTTGCGAGGTTTGCTACTGATTTTGGATTTTAGGTTGGGATTGAGGAACATAAGCTGACTTTTGGATAAATGAATTGCTTTGTGGAGGTAAAGTATAAGATGGTTGTGAAGTTTGGGGAAAGGATTGGGGAGCTTGTGGAACTTGAATTTAGATTTGAGGAGTTTGACCAATATATGTGGGTTGTGCCCCCATTTGGAAAGGTATCTGCATGGAAAAAGAGGCCAAGTAATTGGTGGTTGGTGGTGGTGGTGGATTTCCTCCTAGAAGTGGCAAAGAGAAATATTTAGTAATAGGGGGTAATGGATTAGTTGGTGGTCAAGGTGGTGGGAATTGAAAGCTTGGAAATGGAATTGATTGGGTTTGATAGCTTGGTGGCTAGATTTGAAAGCTTGGTAGAGTGGTAGCAGGAGCGTGGGTCACTTGAGAGCTTGGCAGAACATTGGTAGTATCTTGTGGGGTTTGATAGCTCTGTGGAGTGAGGGTAGTAGCTTGTGGATTTGTGGCTGATGGCATTGAGCTCCAAGGACCTAGTGGAAATGATGGAATTGTGTTTTGAGCTTAGGTAAACAAGCTGGGGGTGATGAAAGGTTGATTACTTGGCCCCATGGGTGGCATCCTAGTTGTATATTGTTGAGGTTGGCCAAAGATGCTAGCACTAATTTGGGAGATAGGTGAATTTGGAAGGCTGGGTTGGAGAGTAGCAACAACAATAGTGAAGGTAGTGAATGATGAGGTATTTTGGGTGAAGGGGGTTTGGGATGGAGTGGTATGGACCAATGGTGGAGTGGTGGTGGCTGGATTGGCTTGTGTAATGGAGACTTCAACTTAGGTGGAAGATGGTATGTTTGGGTCTGTTGGATCATAAGGATTGGCTTGAGGCTCTTCTTTTGGCACATATTGAGGATAATTTGAATCATAAGAGCCTATGGGTGGTGGGAGTTGCCCAAACAATGGGTGAGATGGTTTTGATAAGGGAGGAGGTCTTCCAAAGTCGAAGTATCTGATGTTGTCCCTTCGAAAGTTAACCATGATTGTTTCTTTATTCTTGTCTATAATGGCGTTCACTAATACTGCATTTCCTGGTTGGTTCATGAAAGCTTCAATGTCAATAGCTGATGGTATAGTGTTCTCTGGGCTGAAGGATGGTTGACTACTCAAGGGGAGCGATGCTATTTGATCCAAATGACAAGGCTCCATTGTTTCCTTCTTATTGGCTAAGCGAGTGATAGGTGGCATGAAAATGCAAAATGTTCCTAAGGATGAGATGTGACAATGCTGATGGATGCAAAGGGGGAAGGTTTTTTTATGCAAATGATTTCTTAGATTGAGGCAAATCTATATGAAAAAACCTAAGGAGGATTGGGTTGGGGATTCTAACTTCAAAGATATGTTGCCAAAGCACGAAAGGTCTACCTTCCTATGTGCAAGCTTGGTGGTGATTGTGTCAACTTAAGGATAGACTAATGATCCTTTAGGAAGAACACGAGAATGACCACTTGTGGATCCCAACCTTTAGCTCAAGGTGATGAGGGATAACAAGTGACAAAGCTAGACTACCCTAGACAAAGCTTTGTCAAATGGATAACCTTGGTGAGATTGGTGGATTCAAAAGATGTTAGGAATGGCAGACTTTTGGCAAGGTGACAACTATTTTGAAGGCTTGGATGTGAAGTTTTTGGATTTCTGGGTAGATGGCTTGATTCTAAATGAGATGGATGAGCTAAAATTCTTAAGGGGAGGACTAAAGATGGCTGGCTTTCCTACAAAGATGACTCTAAAGTGAAGCTTATGCAAGAAGATGTAGAGAAATAAGGGGGTCTAATCATAGAAATCATGGCTAGTTGGTAAGGCATAAGTAGGGTTAACTCTTGGATGTTTGCTAAATCTAATAGTACGATCTAACTAGGCCTCTTGAAGGGCTTCGTTGGCAGCTTTGTCTTCTATTTTGTGAATTTTTGCAATTCAAGGGCTTGGTGTTACCTCTTTTTTCTTAGCTACAATTTCTTGGTATACTTGAGATGGCTTGAGTTTGGCTTTGTGCAACTTCTATTTGGGTTTGGGTTGTTCTGACATAAATTCTTGAATCTTCTTGGCTTTGAGAGATCTCAATTATTTTGTTTCGACTTGTTCAACTTTTGAAATAGGCAGTGACTGCGCTGAGTATGCCCTAAGCTAGGATTGACCAAGTTTGGCAAACATTCATTCAACAAATAAAAAATCAAGCAATAGATAGGAACAACCAGATAGAAATTTTTGATTCTCAGAATGTGATACTTGTGCTAAGGAGTGTGTATGTTTTACAAATGTTTCAATCAATCAATTCAAACACATTAACACCCTAGATGGTTGTCTGCAAGGCTAACAATTGGTTTAGCTAGGGAGTCCTCGATATACCCAAGGTACATGAGGCCCAAATCCATAGATGAAACCAAAAAATGTCACACAGCCAAGAGAAGCGCTAACCCACTTCTCCTCTTTCACTTCTCAAGGATATAAAGTTCCTTGAAGCTTAGCCTAAGTGACAAAATCTTGATTCCAAGAGAGCTATCTTTGGATTCACCTCCCGATCTTTATACTCCACTAAAATGCTGGAGTTGAAGTCATCCCAAGGGGTGATGAAATCCCCAAGCAGGCCTCCTAAAAAAAGAAAAAAGATTTTGGATCCTAGTCTTATGCACCCAAGATAGCCTCAAAAGATGACAAGGGCAGAGAAGATTTGGATGACCTTGGGCTAAAAGACAAAGTTCTTTTCCAACTGACGCTTAAGTTTTCTAATCTAGACCTTGCAAACACACATGTTTAGGATGCAAATGTTCAATTCCAACTTGAAGCATTAACAAAAGTAAAATCGATCGAAGAATGAATACACCAAGAAGATTTAGGGTCAACAAAAGTAAACTCGCATGCTCGAAGGCCCTCCACATCAAGTATCAATTGATTTTTCTTTAAGGCATTCAAGATTGAGTGTGAGTTGATTTGAAACCCAAAAAGAAAGACGTGTAAAACTCAGTTTCAAACATGTGCCCAGAGGCCCTCCACATATAGAGTTGTTCAATTTTAATGCCTAAATGAAGTGTTAGCGAAACTAACTTTCATTCAAGAGATTTTCTAAATTAGAGAAACCACTAAAAACCCAAGTGAGTGGAGTTTGATTTTTGTGGAGCATTTAACACCCTCTTAGGTTGACCCATCCCCATAGATAGCACTGACATTGCAACCAATGGTTAAGATGATGGGTAATTAAAGAGGGTGAGTCCAACTACAAACTCACTCAAAGCATCTTTAATTGGTTTTTATAACTTAGGAAATTTCTAAAATGTGGAGTTAGGTTCTTTTTATGTCCAAAAATTGAAGTGTGAGATGTTGGAATGGTTAATTGATCTTTTGCATTCAAGATTGTGTTTTTTTTAATCATGCATTCCAAGAAAAAATTGATTTTTATCCATGGCATTCAAGAGTGTGTTTTGAGCAATATACATTCAAAGAAAAATGTGTTTAACCATACAAGTTCATTCTAATAACAACCACAAAAATGCTAAAACAAAAATGAGGATGGTGCAGATGGGCAACAATAACAGGCGGAGACGACAGTTCACCGGGTGTGCCAAAATGTGTATACTAATATGTTAGCAAGAAATACTAATATATTTAAAGAAAAAAAGCATCAACTAACAACACTAGTATAACCTTTAAGAGAGACAAAGAGGAAAAAAAATCAAATAAGAACGTGAGCCATTGAGAGGCTTTCTCAATGAGATTCTTCTCTTGATTTAGGGATGAGTCTAATTTGGATATGGATTTAGGATGTATGCTCAAGGTTCTCAAACTAGCTTCTATGGTGTTCTTGATGGATTTTGGCTTGGATGAATGGATTTGATGTAAAACTTGCTCTCAAAATGGCATTATAAGGGTATGGCTAAGGGCTTTTGTTTCTCAAACTAGCATTATAACTTTAGCTTAAAGGTTGTGATTGAAATGGCTTGGGAGGGGATTCAATTTATAGGCTAAGGGCTTGAGGGTTTGAGGGTTAAGATGCAAGGATGGGGAAAAACTTATGGAGGGCTCAGATTGCATGAGAGGAGAACACATGGATTGTGCTTCTTGATAGCCAATCAGGGAGTGACACATGTCACAGGGTGAGTGGATGGAGGAAAGGGAAAAGATGAGTCAACAAAGGGGGCTCAAGGGATAATATCTTCATAAAGACTCTTCATAAATGGCTTGTAAGAGTCTTTATGACCTTTATAAGAGCATTCATGGTTGGGTGGTTGGGATATTTTGGAGGGAGTTGAGATTGTTGACTTTTCTTGGCTTAGGAAAGTCTTAAGCTTACTTAGAGAATGTGACAAGTTTAGGGGGGGATTAGGCTTGGGTTTAGGATTAGATTAGGTATGTTTGAGATGGGCAAGTGGATGGCATTTAATGAGGGTGGGTGAGTTTAGTAGCTAAGCTTGGTTAGTATGGGTGGATGGGGTGGATTAGGCTAAATGGAGGATTTAGGGATAGGCTTAGGGTGAGGATAAATAAATTTTTATTTATCTCATAAGTTTGGTTTGAAGAGATATTCATTAAAATATTTTTAATAAATATGAGGATTAATATTTAACCTTAATTAAATATTGTGAGTTGGGATTAAGGGTAGAAAATGATGGGATTAGCCTTTAATCAAAATTAAAGAAGGATTAGAAGATTTTGGGAGAGGTTAGTGATCTTAAGGAAATTGGCCAAGTTTTGGGCAAAAAATAAATAAATAATTTATTTTGGGATTTTTGGTCAATTTATTAATTAAATAATTAATAAATAAGGAAATAATGTTTAAATAAGATTTAAACATTTTTCGGAGGGATTCCTTAATTAAGTATTTTTAATTAAGATAAAGGGATTTAATGGCACAAAAAATTAATTAATTAATTAATTAATTAATTAATTAATGATGATGTCATCAGGGACTTTTTAGAAAATAAAAATACTTTATTTTCTAAAGGATTTTAGGTGTCTACAATATGCACTATTGAACCAGAATGAAGCTAAGGATATACACATTTAGACTTACTTTAATCAAATAATCACATGCAGATCAAAAGACCAAGATGAATGACACAAGGAAAGGGATATTCACTTATATTACCATTCATGGATCCAAGGGGATATATTCATGCAGCTTATAGACCTCTACAAAACACTAGCGAAGGCAAAGAGTTCTTGCACTTTCATACCAATGGCCAAAGGAGATAAAGTAGAAAATCATTTGGTTCAGAGGCATAGGAAAATTTACACTAGAATTATAGAGCAACAATAGAGAAAAATAGAGAAGGATCAACCCTTACAAAATTTTAAAAAATTTCCTTTATAGTTCAGGCATAACTGAGATTTTTCCTCCAAAACCATCCTACAAACATCACCATCAAGGCTCTGTCAGGAACAATCATGGAGATCTGAGGAAATCTGATCCAAGTATAGCTTTAGGTACCATGAAATCTTATTTTTAACTAAAACAGGGCCTTGAGAAGATAGAAGCAGTGCCATAACTATGCTCTGACCAAGTAGATGGGTTGGATCAGGGGGTAGAGTGTTCCTCCCTCATTTAGCATTCATTTCTGGTGGTTGGAGTCGATCATGGAGATCAGATTCATGCAAAAACCCTTGATTTTCCCCATTTCTATCTCATGAATCAGCAAGGTCAGCAAATCAACCTATCTCGACACCTAGATGAGCCACGTGGACCAACAATCTTTTATCTTTTTTCCAGCCCACAAAGTCTCCCTGAGTTGACCATGTCTTTCATTACTAACCGTGCCATCTCCTCAAACTCCAACTGCGACAATCACATTAACTACCAGTTGCTAACTATCAATGCCTTCATTGGACCCATTGGGACATGTGTCAGCGAAGCACTTTTTCACTATGCATATCTTCTGAGCACTTTTCTATAGCTATATAGCACCTACTGTGGATCTTCCTTAATCCAACGATTGTGAAAACTCGCCGCGTTACTGTGCTTGCCTTTAAACTTTCAGGCCCATGAAACACCTTTGCATACCTGGCATCTAACTTGGCCTGAACTGGTACCATCCATGCAATTTCATAACCCTCAACCCCACTTATCCACATGGCAAAAGGGTGCTATGTTACTAATGATAAAATTCTTGTAGCTTTCCATAGCAAGATAGTGCCCACTGTTGATCTCCATGAGATCAACGATTGTGTAAGTTCTGTGCTTGTTCTTTCTCCAAGCCCATCACATCTAGCACCACCTCAGCAATCCATAACACACTTGGCAACACATGGCATCCAATTGGTGATCCATAGATAAACTAGTCCTACAGAGACACGTGGCAACAAAGCATTATGTCGCTATGGAAAAACAACGTGCAACTTTCCATAGTGACATAATGTCAACCATGGTTTAGATCACATTGAACGGTGAGGGCTCATCAGGTTTCTTCCTATGAGGAGGGTGAGAAAATGATGTCACCTAAGACACGTGTCGTCCACCTGCTTTCTTGCAGTTTTTAATTTCCTTGGATCTCCATAATGTAGGGAAGCGGGGACCGTAGATCTACTTGCATCGAATGGTGCTCAAAAATCTGTGGAGCTATATATTTGGTAAGCTAGATGGGCCAATGAGATGCCTTTGTCATACTCTGACTATCTAACAACTACCATGAAAGACAAGCCATAATATTGCTTTGGAGAAGGGTGGGCCCATTACGTTATCCATGCCACATGTCACCAAGGTGCTATGTTGCTATGGTTAAAATTCTTGTAATTTTCCATAGCGAGATAGTGCCTACCATCAATTTTATGAGATCTGATGGTGAGTAAGATGGATCTAACTTCTCAATATACCAACCAATGAGAACTAGCCACGTATCAACCTATCTGACAACTCTCATTTATGGCCCGCCAAGTGAAGCAGGACCCACATTCTGCATAGTCATTCTTTAGCCAATGAAAACTAATCAACTGCCAATGTGTCTAACAAATTCACACTAGTATCTGATAGGGCATACTTGGGACCCATCGTGTTTCTAAGCTTTTCCACAGTAACACTTTTCATCTGGGTGCTATGGCGCTAATGGTGAGAAGCATGGATTTTTTGATAGCGCCAGAGCACCCGCCGTGGATTCAGCAAAATTAGGCACCGAAGAAATAATGAGGAAGGAAGGAGCCACCTGAAATGTGGCCAAAAGGTGCTATGTTGCCATAGCAAAATAACGTGCAACTTCTTATAGGGTGATAATGCCAACCATTGATTTGAGGAAGATCTAATGGCGTAGAAGTTGCAGGCTGGCGGAAGAAAAAAAGTTAGATACACTAAGGTTTTAATCATTCAATTTTTTGGTATTTCTTAGGCATAAAATAACATTAAACCTGGGAGCTAGCAGTTGGGTTTTGAATTCAAATTTTGGCGAGCACGCAAAAATAAGCAACATCCATACTCATGTTAAGCCTTTGACTTGAGTTGCTTCTAAAGTGGGAATACCTCTCCCTGTTTCTACTCTTGATCTTACTTTGCATCTTTCCATACTTATCTATATAATTTCTAGTTATGTTTCTCATGTTGTGACTACTTTTGTTCAAGTATTTGATTCTCCTAGTAATTTTCATATTCCTTCACGACCTTCATATAATAGTATTCCTTTCACTTATCCTATTGTGGATCCTAGTGTGCCACCCATATTATCTTCTATTTCATCTAATTTATACGTCCTTCCTAGTATGTTGAATGTACCTTTACTACATATTTCTTCTAATGATTCTGTTGGTTGTTTTTAGACAACTAGGTACCTTAAACCCAATATTAGAAAACATAAGACAGAAACCAACCTAAGGATTAGCCAAATCCTACATTTATAGTGATCAATCTTAGCTTCTAGACAACATTCAATAGAGTATATGAATACTCCCTTCACTTTAGGCTCTATAGGGCCAAGGTGGGAAAACCTTAGGGATTTATCTAACAAATATTATGATGTTCTTTTTTTCTTCAAGATTATCCCCTACAACAGAAAAATGGTCATAATCTTCTCCTTAGATTTGTAATAAACTTTTTGATTACAATGACTACTCATAATCAATAGGAAAGCAATCACAAATAAGGGTTGGCCAATGATTCTAGTTCTTTAGAACATAAAATCAAATAAACAAGTTTTGATTGAGGTATCTTCTACAATTATATAAACCATAAACTTGCAACTAAGATTGTATGATCAGTGTCTTATCCATTGTTATAGAGAGTTGTAACCATCAATCAAAAACTTATTCAATTGACTTGCAACTAAATCTGTTAACAATGCATTTCAAATCTCATTTTACCATATCCTTCTCACATACCCAAAACCCTATCACTTACTAAAAGTGATTACTTAATCCTTTGAATTAATAGTAATCAGTAAGGGATACACAATTTATCCAAATTGAATTAAATTGAAAGAGACTTGTTCATTTCAACCTCAAGATCATAGATATACAAGGAAGGATACAAAACTTAGATACACAGATATGCAAAATTTCCTTTTGTATTAATTTCTTTGAAAATGAACACAATACTAATATAGAATCATAGTATAACTCAAGAATTGGTGGTTTGATCATTGATATTTATCATATTCTCATGTATACAAGACTAAATACATTCATACGATCACAAAGACTAGACAAACTACAAAATAGCATAAGGCTAAAAATTATATAGACTTCCAACCTCAACTCATCATTTTGGAAATTCATATATAGGATTGAAAAAATCTACAGATGGGGGGAGGAAACATGTCAAAACTTGAATGGATACAAAAGTGGCAATACATGCCCAAAAAGTTATACACGACATTCCTTAGTATTCGATCAAAAAATAGGAAGTAGTAAAAAAGTCAACAAGTGAAACTTGATGCAAGAGAATCAAGTTTAGATTTTGTTGGGGTTATGATTTTCATAGTTAGGGATGTGTTGGAGATAAATTGGAGAACATTTTATCATGATTTCATAGAGATTGGATGGATTGAGTTGAAGCTTGAGCTTTTTGTACCTTGTTGTTGGAACTATGTTTTCTAGTTTCTGGGTGCCTATTGTAGAGCATGTAACTAATTTTATGCAATGAATGAGAAGATTAAAAATTTAGGTATTGAAGAGAGCCTAGATTAATATTTATTATCCATGGTGAAAGTTCTAATTCCTCATTAGTTGGGAGATAAGGCAATTCTCCTAGAGTATCAATTTCTGGTAGTTTTGTGTGACACTTTTTTATGCGTGACTTTTAGGTTGGATGCATACTTATCCTTGGTGAATAAGAATTTTATCCTTTAAGAGGTTTTAGAGGACCTAAATTTATACCTTTGGTTCAAATCTTGAGTTATAATTCAATTATATCTAGGAGATATCACATTTTTTCTTGGATATCAATTTTTGGATAGTTAATTTCTATTGGAGACTGACTTTTAGCATTTAATTTATGTATGGGTGTTTAATTGGTGTTGTGGAAAACTTGTGACTTATTTTGGTATAAGTAAGGGGTCTTTTGGAGTCTTTTATTCATGTATGAGAAGTGATTCATTCATTTAAAGGAGTGAATGTGAAGAGTAGATGAAGACAAGGTTTTCCTAAGTCTATAAACAGAGCATTGAATGTGAGGCAGTTTACAGTAGAATTATAATGGAGTTGTGAGTGTGTGAATAGAGTTCCAAATGTGAGGTATTTTACACCTAGATCTTGGATAGGTTGGAGTAGAGCTAGGGATATGGCTAGAAAAAAAGGAGATTGCTTAGTGGGCTTACGAGCACCAGTTTAGATTTCCTTGGTAGTTTCTTCTAGATTTTTGTTATGTTACATATTTGGGCTAGCTAGGATTTATTTTTGTAAGTTGGATCTTGAGGGATCTTGTAGAGCTATTATTTTAATTTCTAATGTATTTGGCCATAACTGGGAAGGCCTTATAGCCCAACCTATTATATGTAATAGTTATAGATTATGAATAAAGAGTTGTAATTTGGTATCAGATCTTGCATTATTTCTTTTTGTTGTTGAGTTTCCATTGTGTGGTTATATAGCTAGGGGCAAGGACATCTCCTCTATGGATACTCCTACCTTATGCTTTGTAAAATGGTATTAAAGAATTTTTTTTTCTTGAGTGGGTAGATAGATTGCCGAAGCTGAGGTAGTCTGCACTAGGATTTGGGTTGGAGAAGTAGATCTGAGTTGATCTTGATCTAGTGGTGGATTGTTCTTTCTAGAGTCCTAGATCTCTTGGTTGTGAGGTGGTAGATTAGGGTCCTAACTTGTAATTACAAAGGGCTTGCAGATGGATCAATAGATGTGAAGATAGAAGACTGATCTAGTTGAAACATGATCATAGAGAGTTGTGGATTGCAAATCCATGGTCCTGGACTTGTGATGTGGTTCCTGATTGTTCATGTGAGGTGATAGGTTGCGATCTAACTTGCAAAAAATTCAAGGCTATCACAAGAAATGTGGAAAGTATTTGTTGCAAATGGTTTATGAATAACTTGGAAAATGGCTCCAAGAGGATTGAACCCTAAGATGATTGTAAATCTCCATAATGTGTTGGAGATGAGGTTTTCTAAGATGTATGCTTAGGTTGAAACTAGTTTGGTTGATCAAAATAAGAACATGGTTGCTTAGTTTGAAACTAGTTTGGGTGATTGAGTTAAGGATAGGATGAGGAAGACATTTTGTAGATGTTTATGGAGCTAGAGTCTATTGATCCAGAAGAGATTTGTTTGGTTGGTTAAGAGACTTTTAGTAAAAGAAGATGGCATAGTAAGGTCAAGGTGGAAGAGGTTGGTTTTGCTAATCAATTTGTGAAATCTAATACAAAACCTATAGAGTAGATGGAGGTTGTTGCTAACAATATTCCTAACCTTGTTGATGTTGGGATAGACATTGGTTTTCATGATCATTTGTTTGGATCTGACATGGAAATTGTGGAGCACTTGGTCATGGATGATTTGATTACTATTGGTGGTGACTTGTATGTTATAGAGAATCTTGTTGTGAGAAATGAGATGGTTGGTGTTGAGAGTTTGGAATGTATTAATGGAGATCTACATAGTGCTGCTAATATGGAGTTTGTTTTTGCTGGTGTAGATTCACTAGTTGCTGATGTGGATGAGGGTTTGTTGATTAACATTATATTTAGTTTGTTCTTGGGTGTGAGCATGTTGATAGGGTTGTTGATATGTATTTGATTCTGATGTTTCAATGGATGAAGCATAGATCATTAATTTTTAGATTTTTTCTATTCAATTTGATGAAGTGGAAGCCTTTGGTAAAGATGAAGTTGGTTGCAGATCTTCCTTTCGACATTAAAGTATGAGACATACTTTTCTACTTACCTAGGGAGTCTGATGTAGGAGCATCAAGTTTGGATTTTGGTGGGGTTATTATTTTAATGGTTAGGGATGTGTTGGAGACACATTGGAGAACCTTTCCTTATGATTGCAGAGAGATTGGATGGATTGAGTTCAAGCTTGAGTTGTTTGTACCTTACTGTTGGGACTGTGTTTTCTAGTTTTTGTGTGCATATTGCAGAGTGTGTAATTAATTTTGTAAAATGAATGAGAGGCTTCAAACTTCACATATTGAAGAGTGCATAGAGTACTATCTATGGTCCAACATGTAATCACTAATTTCTCATAAGTTGGGAGACAGAGTATCGATTTATGGTAGTTCTGCATGATAGTTTTATATGGGTGACTTTCAGGTTGAATGCACACTTATCCTTGGTGAATTAGACTTTGAACCTTTAAGGAATTTTAGAGGACCTAAATTTCTACCCTTTATTTGAATCTTTAGTTCTAATTCCATCAGAGCTAGGAGATATTGCAATTTTTCTTGAATATCAATTTTTGGATAGTTAATTTCTGTTGGAGGTCAACTTTTGGCATTTAATTTATGTATGGGTATTTAATTGGTGTTTTGGACAACATGTGCCTTGGTTGGGTATAAGTAAGGGGTCTTTTGGAGTCTTTTATTCATGGATGAGGGAGTGATTCATTCAGAGGAGGAGGTGTGAATGTGGAGAGTAGCTGAAGAGTGAGTTTTCTTGAGTCTGTAGATAGAGCATTGAATGTGATGTAGTTTATAGTAGGATTATTATGGAGTTGTGAGTGTGTGGATAGAGCACCCAATGTGAGGTAGTTTACACTTGGATTTGGACAAGCTGGAGAAAATATAGGGCTGTGACTGGAAAACAAGGAGATTTCTTGGTGGGCTTGCAAGCACAAGTTTAGATTTTCTTGGTAGTTTCTTCTAGATTGTTGTTATGTTACAAATTTTGGCTAGTTGGGATTGGTTTTTGTAGGTTGAATCTTGAGGGATCTTGTAGAATTGTTATTGGAATTGCTATTATATTTGGCCATAACTGGGAAGCCCTTATAGCCTGGCACATTACATGTAACAGTTATATCTTATGAATAAAGAGTTGTAATTTGGTATCAAATCTCACATTATTGCTTCTTACTATTGTGTTTCCACTATGTGGTTATATAGTGGGGGGATAGGACATCTCCTTTAGGGATACTCATGCCTTGTGTTGCATCAAAACTTTATGTTATGCAATTTGACTTTACTCCCCTTGTCTACTTCTAAGCCCTCCTTTACTATGATTATCTTATCAAAATTTTTTGGCTTTTTATCCATTAGTACAATAAGCCTCTCTAAGAACTATGTATATGGCCCTCACTAAATGTGGGTAATAGCCATGAAAGTACCTCATTGTAGAATTTCTAAGTACTTTGTAAAATAACATAAAAATTATGAGCCTATTGAGATATTCTCTTTAGAGTTTCAACTCTATGGCTCACAACAGCTTTAAGGAAATTTTTCCTTACCTCATATCCTTGCTGAGTAGGTGGAGCATTAGTTCTCATTCTCCTTGGTTCTATTGTATCCTCTACCTCCAACCCATATGTCTGAGTTGTAATTTGTGTTGTGACCTTAGGTGGCTGCTCTTGATTGTCCTATTCTTTGCCTTGTTTTGCAGTCACCACTTGCTCTACATTTTCAAGTTACTCTCTAAGGGGTACAACCTCAGTCTCTAGTGCTTGGATCTTAGCCTCAAGCTCTTCAATTCTTTCCTTGTAAACATGGCTCTTCCTAAGCTCATCCTCTTAGAGTTTTCTCACATCAATATAGTCATGTACAGATTTGGCAAGTTTTGTTTCTATCTCCTCTACCTTGGCCTCATTAATGAATGAGAAATGCGTCATGGCCTTTGAAATCTCTATGCATGAAATGCCCTATAAAATCCACACAACCATGTTGCTCTATTCTAAGCTCTACACATCCATCACTTTAGGATTGTTTGATGGATTCATACTCCAAACTAGCATAGATTTGGTATCAATGTTGAATCTTATTCCTCTTTGTAATCCATCAACACCATATGCCTCATAGCAGATGGAATTCTCCTATCTTCTAATCTAATCAAGCATAAATGCTTGTTCCAAATCCCATCTGGGCACTAGCAACATCCCACTCCTCTACACAAGGTCCCTTGCCTCCCCTAGAATCATGATTTTATTCTCAAGATCATAGGTTTGTAGCTTTTGAACTAGTTCTAGCTTTTTTTCATCTGACTCTCTTGGTTTCATCTTCAACACTAGCTCACTCTATTTTATTTTATATAGAAAACTTATGAACTTGTTTGATTTGATAAAATTATCATCTTCTATGAATTGTTAGGCCTAGCTAATCCTATCATCCAACCTTGTTATTGCTAGTTCTAGCTCTGTGAGTGTATTTTCAACTGCATTAATTCTATCTTGGAGATAGTTTTTTCTTAAGTAAAAAAAATACTGATTATTGCCTAGTAAAATTTGCAAAGTCCTCTATTTTACCTCTACAAGGATATGGATAACTTTTTGTCTCTTGTCTAGTGACCCATGATGCCTTAGCATGTTCATCCTCCTCAATTTCTGGGACCACATTAGGCTTAGGGCTACTGGGGTACACCATTCCCTCTTCTCCCATGGGACCCTCTAACATTTGGACCATGATTTCAGCATGGTCAATGACCACCTTCCTGATCCTATGAGGATAGGGGATATCCATATAAAATCCCTTAAAATTGGGATCCATTTTCTTGATCTCCCTTCAACCCTCATCACATCATCAAGCTTTGTCAACTTATTTATTGCCTCCCTCTTTATAACTATCTTAGGAATAATTTCCTCATGGGGTAACTCTTTGGTACTTGGCAACACATAGTTCCAAATTTCTTTGAGTGTAGTCCTCATCCAATTATCAGGGTCATAGATTATATAGGGTTTTGTGGACAAATTTTAATGGTGGATGAAGGAATGTATTTGGTCCAAGGATTCTTTTCCAATTGAAAAGTCTCCTAGCTTAAAATATCTATACAAAAATGTAGCCTTATGCACCTTGGGCCCCAATTATTCTCTATTTACCATGAGCAATTTCCACTTGAACTCTATAACACCCAGCCTAGGAGGAATGAACTTTGGAAATATGTGAGGTGGTTGAGGACAAATGTATACTCTCATCAAGGAAAAGTTAGGGAATAGGAAAATATCCCCCTAGTTATGATCTAATTTCTTACCCTCAGGGAGTAGGGATGGTCTCAACAGACTCTTCATTATATTAGGCACCCTAAAGTACCCAAGGTCTAGCATCTTCATTACAACAAAACTAAAATTATTGAAAAAAGAAAAAGAATTAAAATAACCATAAGAAGTATCCCATACCTATGTCCATAACTATACTGGTAGCTTTCTATTAGCATTTGAGGTGTGAGTAATGAAATCTAAACTAAAATATCTTACATTCTTGTAGAGGATCATATGCATCAATAGTGAGTAGTGAAGGAAATAGAAATTCTCCATTTCTTCATTCTAGGCCAAATTAATATTTTCCTTCATCTTTGCAAGATTTTAATTAACATAATCATATTCTCCACCATAGTATGATTCTTGTACATCTCTACCAACAATAAATTTAGCTCCATACACCATATCTAGTCCATCTTTTCCAACCACATTGTGGACACCATATACTATTTTCACAAAATAATTTTTGAATTTATCCAAAGGCATCATCTTTTCCACTTTCTTAGGGCAATCACTCACACTCTTTAGATCCATTGGGATATGTTGTAGCATAGACTTACTTGTATAATATTTTGTATTTCTTTGAAATTTCCTTTATAGATCCTCCAAATCTACTAGCTCACTTATAAAATTGTCCAATCCAAATGCTTCAATGAATGAGGCATAATCTAGAGGACATGAAATAGTTCTATCCCTCCTATGGAATGATTTGGTGGCCATATTATATGACCTTATTATGGCTTTCACCAAATCAACATCAATAAATACCTCTAGAAATATTGATTTTTCCAGGTTCTTCTTCCACAGATTACACATTGGGATCTTCTTCTCTCTATTATGATAGAAGTACTTGAAAAGATCAAAAAACATGACCCCAAGGCATATTGCATCTTTGCATAGAGCATACGGGTCCACAAAAGTATGATCATCTACATCATTAGCATTTGAGGAGCATGGAAAAATTTTAATCCATTACTCAACAGACATATTAGGTTTCTTTTGTCTTGTTTTTCCTCCCTTAGAAGTGAAGGTCTCTACAACTTCCATGTCCTCTGCTTGAATTTATTCAACCTCCTTATTAGAAATTCTAAATATATGCTAGAAAATACTTTATAAACTCTATTCTTAGGTGCTGAAAACAATTATCTACACGTACTGAAAACTCTGTATTTGCTTAGATTTTCTTCCCTTTGTGAATGGTAAATTTTAACTAATCAGTAGAATGTCTTTATAGCTTGATGTATATTATCAACATTCATTTTTGCATTATTTCCTTGCATGCTCTAGCCATAAAATTAGCTTATTTTGTAACCTAAGGGGAGTATCACCATTATTATCCAACAATGCACTTTTTGTACCATACTTAAATTTCATTGGTCAAGAAGTTTGTTGTCATTTCTAGCTTAGAAATAGAAAACATATTTTCAATGTCAACTTAGGGTTTATGATCCTACGGTCAACCCAAAAAGTTAAAACCCTTGTAACATCTTAAGTGGGGAAGAAATGTCCTTCGATCTTATGATCTCATGAAATCAAAACCCTTGTCACACTGTCACAAGGCTTGGAATAAGTCTCTACAATCTCCTAATACATTGATTATCATGGCATCAGAGGTTTCCTTTAAAAATTTTACAATCTCTCAATAAGCATTTTATACTACACATCATAGCATCTCATCTTATCTCCCTTCAGTTTATGATCCTATGATCATAGCTCAATTGACTACTTCATGACTTTAGAGGTCATCTATTTTACCCCTACAATGCTATGAGAGACCATTACATCCCTTTATCATAACATTATTGACATCAACCTTTACCTTTATGATTCCCCAATGCATTTCCTTTTGTAGCATCATATCACCCTTTTACTACCCTTAAGATCTTATGGGATACTATTTGTCATAGCATAAGAGAACATGATCTGTTAGATCATAGGTTTATGTAAAGAAACTTTAGCCCCATAAGCTTGACATGGCATCCACCTTGTATACTCTACATTATCTGATCAATCAGGATAGGACATTCATCATATTTCTAACACTACAATACTAGCTTACTTTGTCATTTGTGGCTTTACAATCTTATGATTGTCATCCCCGTAGCATCGTGATCCTTAAAGTCCTCTTCCCTGATCTCATGAATAGGGTATTTAATGTAAAATTGGAATACCATAAAAAAATCATCATTGCCATGATTATGTCTTCATCGTAGGATCAGCACCGTCTACTTCTTTGTTATACTGACTTATACAATCCTAGAACAAGTCACTTATCGCATTGTTGTAATTCATCCATTCTTCTTTTACAATACCCCTATTGCTAATTTATCATAACTTCACACACCATGCGTTAAATCTTCCATCAAAAATCTATGATACTACAATTGTAGCATGTCTTAACATTAGGGAACCTAAAATATCACTTCTAAAACCCTCCATTAATCCTTTTGTCATAACATTGGGGGCAGGAAAATGTGAGCTTGCAAATAGCTACCAAGGCCATGATCATAAGATCAGAGTTCTAGGGTCTGAAAGATATAAAATCTCCTACCTAAAAAACATAGGATAAGGGAAAAAGGTTGCAAAATTTGATTGAAATTTATAATGGTAAGATAAGAATACAACCTTGAGATACCTTAATAAAACCCTAGGGCAAGATTTTTATTATTTGAAAATTGGGTAAAATAATTTGGCTAAAGTTCTTATGAAAGGTAAAATATATGGGAGACAAAACCCTAATAATGCAAAAAAAAATTAGTTCATTTTCACAATTAGGATCAAAATTTTAGTATAGTAAAAATGAGAGCTATCATATTCTACTATCCTTGGTCTTTCTCAAATTGTGTCTTCTTTACAACAATAGCTTACTTCACTCAATCTAAGTTTAATGTTCCTACATGTGACATGCATAGTTTTTTTGGCATTATGGCTAAGTGGGAGAATTTGGAGTGGTAATTTATGACAACATATATCTTAGGAAGAGATTTTATAATGTATAGTTAACGATCTCACAGTCTATAACAAAAAATTGTCTAACTATTAGATAGGTTTACTAGTAGTACAAAGATAGTTTTTGTAATGCACAGTCTACAAAGATTTTTGGCATGATACAAGTAGTATAGAGTATCATGGTTAAACTTTCATCCCTTTCTTGTTCATATTGTGGACAAAACTCTAAAGTTCATGTAATTGTTGAGCCACATATTGGTTTGGTTGTATCTATGATAGTTGTGAATTGATGTTGAATCACCTCCAAAGTTGTATGAGTTGCCAAATAGATTATAGGGTGGTGGATTATGAGGTGGTGGAGGTGGCAGTCCTCCACTTTGACCAATGTATTGATATGTGGTTGTTGGGATTGGCACAATTGTTTTAGACATACTTGTTGGCATGTGTAAATAGGAGGAATACATTGTTTGTGTCAAGACTTCCATTTGCTGGATAGATACTTGCCCAATATTTAAAAAACCTATAGTCATACCTATCAAGGTTGATTGGGGAATACTAGTATGTGTAATTTTGTTGGGCATAGCACTGATGATCTTTTGAATGTGTTATGCATGTAATTGGAATGTGGGTTGCATTGGAGTTGATGTAGGTATAGAACTAGTTTCCACTACAGCTTCTTTTCCTTTGCTAGATGTTTATGCTATGGTGGGATGTGGAAATATTGGAGCACCATATTTGGTGATTTGTCTAAACAAAGTGTTCTCATCAAAAATTTTAGGGACATTAAAACACCATCTTGACAAGGTTTAGGAAGATCTCAGTTTTGTTTGACCTAATAGATTTTTCCAAGATTTCCAAGTTGTATGGGTCTACAAGACAAATTTGAGTATCATTAGGAATGTCATCATTTTCAATGGGTCTTCATCTTGGTACACTTCTTCTTGATCATGTGTGTTACTACCTACAATGGTGTTTCAAAAGGGATTCTCTGGTTCCTATGTGGGCATTGAGCTAGGCATAGAAAATTTTGTACTAGGAGGAAATGTGTTCCCCAATGAGGTAGATCAAGGAGGGAAAGGATTCTCCATCTCTTGTTGTCTTAGTGATTCCAATAAATGATACAAGGGGTTAAATGTGAATCTATTGGATAATGTTTGTACCATACAATTATGACCAAAATGATGGGTGAAAGCTTGTGGAAGGAGAAAATGTGAGAGAGAAACTAAACCTTATATGAAAAAGGGAAAATACCTCAAGGGTTGCATGATCTGTTATTGTGTTGATGATGACTAGAGCATAAAATAACCCAAATATGAACAAAAGACCTTTCTAATTCTACAAACCAACTGTAATATAGGATAAAAGTATCTTTCTCCTACCAAAGATGGACAAATGATCCTTAGGAAAGATAGGACATTGAATAGACGACTCAATATCTGGAGATGGACTTATGATCCCAAATGAGTGAGTGTAACTATGATCAAATTTTACTTGTGGATAAAGGTCTAGTGTTGTAATCTTGGAAGTCTTGTGACTAAGATGTTCTCGAGCCAAAGGATTAAGGTTCAAATGATCATGCTCTCTAGAGGAAAGTTTTCAAATGGAAGATTAGAAGCTTCAAAAAAAAAAAAGAGACGAGAATATATTGATGTGGAAAATGAGGGTAATATTGTCACTATGTGGTTAGCTAATTCTCTCTTTGGAAATAGAAATATTGGGTTTACTCCAAGAAAAGTGGACCATTCTCAAAGTTTTACATTGTACAAAATTCTATCATAACAATCTTTCTTATCCTCTTCCTTTTTAATGTCTTTTATGGTGTTGTTTATCACTATGTGCTAGGCTTTTTATTTCCTTGTATAAAAATTGTTATAATAACTTCACCTTCTTAAGTTTGACTTTTTCAGACTTGGTAGGAACAAAATAACCCCAATGATATGACGAAGAATTAGAATTTTACAAAAATGTTGGGAAGAAAAGACCCAATGAATCTCAAATACTAAACTAAGTACAAGGACTGGTGCAAATAATCATAGGTCAAGAGGACCTACTTACAATCATTTTTCTCACTAAATGTTTAGCTCACTATTACACTCATTTAGCCCTATTTGATGTTTGTATTAGTTTTGGATTTTAAACACTCAAGCATTCCAAACACATCAACAACCCTATTAAGGATTTAACTATGATGTACAAAGATCAACTAGAGTGTGTCCTCGATATACACAAGGTACATGAGGCTCGAATCTATAGATGAAAGAAAATAATAACACACAGTCAAGAGGAGATAGTAACCCAAATATCCACCTTCACTTCCCAAAGGTATAATTTTCTTTGGGGCTTAGCCAAGAGTGACAAGATTTTACTTCCAAGAGAGATGTCTTTGCTCTCATTCACCTCCCGCTATTTATACTCCACTAGAACATGGGAGTTGAGGTCATCCTAAGCAGTGATAAAATCCCCAAGAAGGCCTCCTTAAAATAAAACAAGACTACTCATTTATTGTCCACTCAAGATCACCTAAAGGCACAAGAGAAGAGAATATGTAAGTGGTCTCTAGGTTTAAAAGGCACTTGTTCTTTTACAATTGAAGCTTTAGATTTTCTATCTACTCTTGAAGACACTCATGTTTAAGCATGAAAAGTTCTTTGGAAATTAATAGTTCCATAAACATAATAAAATGAGTGTTCATCAACAAAAATAAATCAATCGACGTCAACATAAGAAAACCAATAGGGATAAAGCAAGTTCCTTTGATTCATTCAAGATTGAATGTGTTCATTTTAAGTACCGAGTCCAAATGTTTCATAGAAATCTTCTTTGTCCCTTAAGCATTCAAGATTTTATGAGAATGTTCTAAGCCCAAATTGAAATATTTTGTTGCATTCTTCTTTGACCTTTAGGCATTCAAGAGTGTGTTTTGTTATTCTACACATCCATTCCAAAGAAAAACTTGTGAATTCCTTTACAGCATTCAAGATTGTATTTAAACATTCATTCCAATGAAAGGTGTTTAAATTATCTTTAAGACACTCAAGAGTATGTGTAATGTTACTTTTAAATGCATTCAAGAGTTGATTTAGATTTTATGTGATCATTTGCAACATTCTTTCAAAGGACAAATGGTTAAATCATACAAGTTCATTTATCCCATAATTCTAAAGTCATCCAAAGTTTGTCTCCTCCAATAAATAATTAGTTATGTATCAAGAACTTTAAAAATATTAACCAATCTATCAAATATAAAAGATGGCAGAATGCAGGTATAGATGATAAAATATTGGAGATGAGTAACATAGATGATAGAAATAAACTAAGCAAGTTATACCTAATACTTACACTTGTAGACTGCACACAATAAGACATGAAACAAATTGAAACTATAAAATTGTAGCTGCCCACAATGCAGATGATAGATCATTTAGATTTGTAGAGGTAGAGATGACAGTTCACGTAGATGACAGAACTTCTAGTCACCAAAACATAGATGACAGAGTTGAATCCACGGAGACATCAAAACAAGTTTTGGTTTCAGTTTTAAGGTGATGTTGAATGTGTCAATGGCATCTACACTAAAATATGAAGATGATGATCTATGGAAATGAAAAACACCTACATAGATGATGCTAGGTCTGAATAGAGATGACAGTGTGTTGTTTTTCTAGAAACCTCTAAGTTTTTTGATCAAATTTCTCTTGGAATAGGGATGTGGGTCCCACTGAGCATTCCAAAATGTATATGTGAAAACCTAATCTATCAAGAGAACTTGTACATAGGTGAATATTAGTAGCATGTTCATATATACAGATTGAAATAGAAATAACTACTAACTAAATTGAGTTTCACTATATTAAGGCAACCGATAGAAAAGACTCCCCATACAACCTCAGAGTAGCTAAATGAGGGCACCAAAATGATACCTTTTTGGTGTGCTTAATATTAAGGGATGTAGATGTGCTCTCCTCAAACACAACTATTGAATCTTGAGATGATCAAATTGTGAATGATTCTATTCTATATTAGGAAGGAATGCTTCAAGAGGAGGCTATGGAATAAGTCATTCTTAAAATCATTCTAGGAAATGAAGATGGATGCAATAAATAAATGTAAGAGTGTAAATATACCATGAATATGTAAAAAAATGCAAGAAGTAAACAACTACCAAAGGGTTAGTAATAAAATCTCTAAAATCACTAGAAATCTCTAAGCATAAACTAGCGTGATAATAATGCAATGGACAAGGTCAAAATTTCTTAAGACAAGGGCTCTATTTATAGGCTTGAGGGAGACCTTGAGGAGGTGATACCTATGTGTTATCCACATAGGTGCCACAAGGGAGACATGTGGGCTAAAGGACAAGCCATGCAAAAGTCAAAATCAGCATTTATGATTTGGGTGGCTCAAGGTGTGCCCACACATGTGTGAGAAACCTTGGGGAAAGGAATGGGGGGATATGGATGTAAGAGTCCTCTTGGAGAAGTTAGTGAAAGGGAGTATCTAAGGGATTAAATTTTTCACACATGTGAGAAACCACTTAAGGACTAAAAGGGGTTTTAAAAGAGATTTTATGATTAATAAGGTGGGTTTAGCAAGTGGGTAGGTGTTAGCATGTTTCTGATGCTATGGGGGAGTATTGCAGGACATTGTTATGATGTATTTATAACTATGTTTGTCATTGATGAAAACATAGTAATAAGTTTGTAAAAGACTAATAGAGCAGCAGACTGAGTAGCAGACTATGATTTTTGTATTAAGGACAATACATTGTGTATCTACTTATGTGTAGTTACAAGCACATACTACAGTGTGTATTTCTCACATAGGCAAGTGTGCAGAACTTGAATCAATATTGTACAAAAGATATTGATGATTATAAATGATGTAGGAGCATCCTAGGCTTTCCTACAATCCTACATTTTTGGAGGGATTTTGGTTAAGTGTTGATGAGCATCGAGCTTAGATTTTTGTGGAATTATGTTTTCATGGTCAGGGATGTGTTGGAGACACATTGGAGAACCTTTTCTCATGAAGGATAGAGACTGGATGGATTGAGTTGTAGTTTGAGTTATTTTTACCTTGCTGCTAGAACTGCATTTTTTTTTGTTTCTAGGTGTCTATTGTAGAGCATGTAACTAATTTTATTTAAGGAATGAGAAATTGTGCACTTCAAATGGTTCTATCTCTAGTTAAGAGTGCAAGTCCTAATTCATTATAGGTTGGGAGACATGAAAATTCTCTTGGAGTATCAATTTTTGGCAGTTTCAAGAGATAGTTTTCTGTGCATGACTTTTAGGATGGATGCACACTTTTCCTTGGGGAATCAACCTTTGCACATTTAAAGGGTTGTAGAAGACCTAGATATCTTCCCACAGTTCAAAGCACAAGTTCTAATTCAATCAGAGCTAGACATTTAATTGTTGTTGCAGACCGACTTGTGGCATTTAATTTATGTATTTGTATTTAATTTGTGTTCTGGGATGACTTGTGGCTTAGATTTGTATAAGTAGGGGTCTCATAGAGTCTTTTAGTCATGGAGTTGGTATGGAATGAAGAATAGATGTGAATTTGATGATCTAGAGCTAGCGCTTAGGAACTAGAGGATCTCTTGGTGGACCTAAGGTTACAAGTGTGGATTCTTCTTAGTGTTCTTATCTAGTTGTGTATCTGGACTAGCTAACATTGGTTGTAAGTTGGATCTTGCAGAACTAATTTTTTAATTTCTATTTATGTTTATCCCTAACCTAGAAGGCCTATTGATCTCAAATTGGTTTTGCAAATTGAGTGTCAACACACTTAAGATATTTAATAAGTTCATATCGAGCTAGTAACACATGATGAGTTGAAATGATGCAAGTCACTCATGTGTTGAGTCACTCAAGTGTCAAGTGAATTGTTGATGCTAAGAAAGTTCAACTGCCAAGCTAGATAGAATTACATTAAGTGTTGAGCATCAATATTATCAAGTGTTAAGCAACATAGAATGGATCTAGTTTTTTTTAATGGCACAAAAAACTATGTAAACCATTTTTATGTCAAATTATGGATAGATCTCAAAGCTTTGAAGATAAGATCAAATCTATTTGGTTTTCCTATGCAATCAACATGCGACCAATCAAAAAATGGGAAGGAATTAAGTAGGAAAATGAATGAATCTCAATCGTAGATTCATACCTAACTCTAAGCCACCAAAAGTCTTTATAAGGAAGATGAAGCCCCATAATTCATAATGCACGAGGAAGTGATGTGAGTGAAGAATCGAAGGGAGAAAATGGGTGAATTTTTTTGAAAGAATTCAAGGTGACTTAGTAGAAAAAAGAATAGAAAAATCAATTTGTAGAACAAAGGATTAGTGATACAACATTGTTATAATAGATCATGAGGATCAAGATGGACTAAATTGAGATCTGAAATCAGTAATACAAGATTGGTGACATTCCAAGTGAATGTTCTGAAATCCTTTAAATAGGTACACTTCTAACAGGGTATAAAATCCTTTAATAGGGTGGGACTTAAAAATCTCTTGTAAGCCTTTAACAGGGCAGGCCTTTCACATTAAAAATCATGAAAATGGTCAAACTATATAACCTTAATAGGTGACGCTTTATTTTTGCAGTACTGAAGAATTGTGGGTGTCATCCCCACCCCAGTTTTACCTTCTCATTTGGAGGGTTTCTAGGTAATCATATCTGGTGTCAAGAATTTATGTGGATGCATTTACTTTACATGTTATTTCAATATGTTAATGCATGCATTTTTTTAAATTAAAAGTTTTATTGGTTAAAGATTAATACTTTTGATTCACCCTCACCCCCACTCCGCCCCCTAGAAGTATATGTTTCCCATTTTTAATTCCAAAAATTGGTATCAAAGCTAAGTTATCATTAGGAGAAGCCTTAAAACTTAGAGAAAAGATCTTGAGATGGAGGTCTAAAAACAAGGAAAGATTATAGAGAACCAAGGAATTGAGATCTAGCTCATCAAACAATCCAACAAAGGTAAGAAGCTACAAAAACTCCTATTACTAGGATTACAATACAAGACATAGTTGTCATTATTGTCAAGAGTATGGAAACATCCCTGAGAATTGCATAAGAACACACTTTAGTTGGTTGAGTCAAACTATATGCTTTAGTTATTTGAAGACTAGTCATATTAGCAAGCATTTCCCACCAAGGTCAAAGGCACCTAATTCAGAGTTCAACAAAGGAAAAAGGCAAGGTAGATGTTGAACACATCAGAGGAGAGATGAACAAAAAATGGAAAAAGAAAGATGGATGCAACACATCAAATGAAAAGATCACTTCACCTAATAGGTCAAGTGATCACACCTCATCAAACTAAGCTAAAAGAAGGTATGAGGGACTGATATTTAAAATGTTTCATCATAAATCAGTTCCAAAAGAAGTTAGTACTGAAAAAAAAATATTAGCATGAAGAAAGATGCAAGATAATAAGGAAATTTCAAGGTCAAATCTTTAAGTTTTCACATTACTGCCGAGTGAGAAAAATTCTCTTCAGTTGTCGAGTAAAATATTAGTATGTGTTGAGTTGTCAGCCAAAGCTAGTTGGAGCTGAGTCAGTAATAGCTACTAAGTAAGAAAATATTAATAGTTGTTAAGTGAAGGGAAATCTGTATGGAAGCTGAGTAAAGTAGAAATCACATTAAAGCTGAGTTTACAACTGTACATGCACCATGCAATAAATGTTATTTTTTGAAAAGGTATAAGGTCAAATTTCACATATTTTTCATCACTACAAATATAGAGTAAGAGAAATTAGAGTGAAGAAGTGATTCACGAGTGAGATCGAAGCATTTGCATGGATCATAGTGAAGATCAAGCATCAATCCATCAATTTTAAAGGTATTCTTCATCTCTCGAGCTACAAAGTTTCATATTTATTAAAATTGTAGTTGTTAAAATGGCATCAAGTTCAAAAACTATGAAAGAGAAAGAGGCATTTGATGTTGAATTAGTTAGCAATGAGGTTAAACAACCAGATTTCAAGGCCATACCATAAGTTTCTTATAAAAATGACCAAATAGGGGCATTATCTATGATTCCACCTAAGGTTGTAATGGTACAATATGTAAGAAAGTGCTATAATTTCAAGGTAGGAGGAATTGGAGATATGAAAATAAAAAAAGCATACAACAAAATGTGTGAAAATGAGGTGTTGAAGGAAGAATTTAAAATTGTAGAGAGAAAGGGCTTAACTTGTGCCCTAGATTTCCCAACAGTTTTCAAAACCAAATGGATCAAAATAGTTCTGAGTAGAATAAATGATGGTTTTATATGGGTATAGGGTCGACCCATTAAAATTTCAAAGAGAATCATGCATAGGGTTAGTGGTTACCCAACCCTAGCTCAGCCCAAAATATTGAGGAGTGACTCCAAAAAGGTAATTGAGATAAACATGGGGGCTAAGTGGAACAAGGATGGAATGACTATTGACACTATTATAGATCTTCTTCTTGACTTTTCTACTAGGATCATATCACATAAATTCTATTAGTCAAGAAGATTAAATAGTGTTCCTTGTATAGCAGTTGATGTAGGCTATAAGATTGTTAAGAAAGATCATACCTATGATCTTGCAGAACTCCAAATGTAGCAAGTAATTGAAAACCTAGGAGCAATGCAAGTTTGGTTCATTATTGGTATGTATATTTTTTGATGTGCAAAATGAGTTCCTATCTTTTGGAAAATTAGGATGGAAGAGAAATAGATTAGTTACTCTACAAATCAATGACTATATTGAACAAATGGGAGAAAATTTTGATTCAGTAATGACAAGTTACTTTGAAGACTTCAAGGAGTCCATGAAATAGAGGTTGAGAATTCATGTTTCCCTAGTAGAGAAAAATTACAATGATATTTGTTTCCTTGTAGATATTGACTATACTTACATCCAGGTTGCAGTACCTAGACTCAGACAATTAAGGCCTTTAGGATATTAAATTAATATTGATGAAGCCTCAACTACTATTACTGCACTACTTGTTGAAGAAGTTGATAAGACTACCAAATTTTTTGGTAATTATGATGTTGTGAAGTCAAAAGTTGAAATGGAATTAAAGACAACTTCAAACTTAAAAAATAAGGACAAAATGGTGAAGAAACTGAAGGCTAAGTTTGGAGAAGGTACAAGTGACAATGATGAAGATGATGAAGATGATGAAGAGGAAGAAGAGGTGCAAGGTCAAGGACCTCTTAGTTTAACTCAAGTAATGGGAGAAGATTAGGAAGAAGACATTGTAGAGGAAGAAGAAGCTGACAAAGCACTAGCAAAGCCACAACCAAAGAAAAGAAAAGCCAAGACACAACATGTTGCACAACCAAAGGCAAAGAAGATTGCAAAACCAAGTGCAACAAAGCCTATAGCTCCAACAACAAGAGCCATTACAAGGGAGACTACTCAAAAAGCCAAGGATCAAGAAAAAGAGAAAACTAAGGCTACTAAAAAAATTGGTCCAATACAAAAGAAATCAAGAAGAAAATACATAGCACAATTAGAGACAGATGATGAGGGGGCAGAGTCTGAGGACACATGTCAGAATAGAGTAGTAAGTCATGCTCCTAAATTTGATCTTGAAAATATTTGTGATAATATTAGAGATAGTGCAGATTTAATAGGATTGAAAAACATTGAATTTGGAAAACTTGGTAGAGAAGACCAAAAAATGTTAGAAGATTTAGTATATGCCATGATGGAAAAATTAAAGAACACTCCTCTTGAATTTGATAATACAATACCAAAGAAATTGTACACCATTATTGAGAATAAGTGGCATCATTTCCTAAATGTTAAAAAGAAAATAAGGGAATCAACATTAGTACAAGTGGTGCCAGAATTAACAAAGGGGAAAATTACTAAGGCAAATAAGAAACATGACAACACATTTGCACCCAAATATAGAGCTTTTAACATCCTACAGAACAAGATTGAAGACGTTGTCAAGAAATCCACCCAAATGTGGAAGTTAATATATGGATTGACAACTGTCAAAGAAGGTGAAGAAGATCCCTTTAAGGGAAGAAATGATGAGGAAGAGGATGAGGCCAAGGAAGAAGAGATAGAAAAAGAAAAAGAGGATATCACTATGGAGGAGACACAATAGAAGATAGATGAGATGGCAATAGTTGATGAGCAGAAAAAAACAAATAGAGTATGGAAGACACATAAATACTAGAAATGAGCCCTCCACATGACACAAACACACCTACAAAAACCATAAAAGTGGAAGATGTTCCTAGTAACTCACCTCAAAACATCAATCCATTAATTGCAAAGGATCTAAAGAAGATTTCACCAAACCACACTACAAGCAAGATTGTGTGAGAAGCTAGTGTTTGTTGGTGTGGATGAACTACAAAAAGTAGTAGCTGATATAACAAGGGAAAGGTGAACATACAAGAACCACCTTCTACCATCCCTACAACTACTAGTGCTCAACCATTAATACAATCAAATGATAAATCTACAAAGGTTGACACCATTGCAAAAGTTGATATAGTTGATACAACTCAGACTATAGAGGTAAAGGAGCCTACAATAGAAAAAATAGGACATAAAAATGTCTCTATACCTGATGCATAAACACAAGGTGCACTACGATTAATTATAATTGACCAAGAAAAGAATGAAGAAAAGGACACACTCAAGGAGAAGGAGCAAGAAGCCATACAGACATTAGTAAACTTAACAACATCTAGCACTCCTACTAAAGCCCTTTAGAGATCAAGAACTGATGCAACACCATTGCAAATTTAAGCACCAAGCTCTAGCTCATCCAAGGTTGCCAAGGTATTTCACTATGGTGATGCAGTTTTAGATGAAGAGATAGTGATACCTAAATATTACTATGCAACCATGACATTAGAGAAATAAAACTCAAGAAATACTCATAAAAGAGTATAAACAAAGGAAAGCATTACAAGAGATTAAGGACATCTTTTTGGATGCCTTTAGCTTGCAAACCCCTGAAGAATCCAAACCCATATTAGAACAATGATCAGAATTGTGGAACAGGTGACTAATCAACACCAGGACACTAATGCTAAACTTATGGAATGGTCTAAAAAGAAATTTCAAGGGAAATTTAATGAGGAAATATCTGGTGAAATAGTACTATCACAAGTAGAATTAGCTACCAAAATTGAAAAAGTGAAGAAAGTACTTGAGAACATATTCTCATTGTACACCAAATTGTGTAATCCCATGCTATTCACATAAGACACCAGCCATAGGATTCTGAGTTTGGAAAGAAACTTGAAAATATCTGGTATACAATTGCCCCAAAATCTAGTTTAGAGTGAGAAGCATTTTAATTTAGTGCTTCATACATAAAATCAACTAGTTTTGTTAACATCAGAAGAGGCTACCATAAGAGCCAAGTTGATTAATATACAATCCTCCCTTACCCCTCATATGGAAATACTCCAAAAGGAATTAGCATATGTAGAAATAGTATTAAAGAAAGATCCCAATCTTTCAACTTTGGATGGACTAGTTCACCTTGCAATAGAGACAATGATCCAAATAAAGTCCTTAGATTTTACATTAGACAATTGGGATGCTGCTCCAAATATTAGAATGGAAGTCCACATGAACTTTTTGGACAAATACACAATCAGTGTATAGACCCTTTGACATAAGAGTCTAAATAGGGGAGACAAATATGCATGAGGGAGACAAATTATATAGAGGGAGATAACATGAAAGGGAGAGAGCAAATAAAGGGGGAGCAATCAGCAAAATAACATCATAAGAGTAGAAACAGAGTATATTAGATAGAAATAGAGTATCAGTATTTTTGAAGACAAAGAGTATCAGCATGAAGCAAATCTACTTAGAGAAGAGAAGAGATTTTGAGGACATTAGGCACATTAACTCATGGGGAGTTACAAAAGTTTGAACAAAATTTTGAGGTATATAGTCTATTATACAATTTTGAAAATTTTGAAGTTTTGTATATATGTCAAACTGTGTATCTATTATACTTGAGAAAATAAATTTTTTATATATAGTTAAGTGTTTTTGACACTCATATCAAAGGGGGAGATTGTTGATCCTAGATTGGTTTTGACAATTGAGTGTCAACACACTTAAGATATTTACTAAGTTCATGCCAAGCTAGTAACACATGTCGAGTATAATATGTATAGATGCCAAGTTTTAATGAGTGTTGAGTCACTCATGTGCCAAGTCACACAAGTGCTAAGTGAATAGTTGATGTTGAGAAAGTTTAGATGCCAAGCTAGACAAAATTACAATAAGTTTCAAGCATCAGTATTATCAAGTGTTGAGTAACACAGAATGGACCTAGTTGTTTGTGATGGCACAGACAACTATGTAAACCATTTTAATACCAACTTATGGATAGATTCTCGAAGCTTTGAAAATATGATTGAATCTATTTGGTTTTCCTATGCAATCAACATGCAACCAATTAGAAAATTGGAAGGAATTAAGCAAAAAAATGAATGAATCTCATTCATAGATTCATACCTAACCCTAAGCCACCAAAGGTTTTTATAAGGAAGATGAAGCCCCATAATTCATGATGCATGAGGAAGTGATGTGAGTGAAGAATTGAAGGGAGAAAAGGGGTGAATTGTTTTAAAAGCATTCGTGGTGACTTAGCAGAAAAAAGAATAGCAGAATCAGTTTGTAGAATAGAGGATCAAAAATACAACATTGTTATAATAGATCATGAGGATCAAGATGGATTGAATTAAGATCTGAAATTAGTAATACAAGATTGGTGACATTTCAAGTGAATGTTCTAAAATCTTGTAAATGGGTACACTACTAATAGTGTGTAAAATCCTTTAATAAGGTGGGACTTAATAGTATCTTGTAAGCATTTAACAAGGTAGGCCTTTCACAGGGAAGATCATGAAAATGGTCAAACTATGTAACCTTAACAGGTGACACTTTATTGCTACAGTAGTGAAGAAATGTGGGTGTCATCCCCACCCTAGTTTTACCTTCTCATTTGGAGGGTTTCTACATAATCATATTTGGTGTCAAGAATTTATGTGGAATTTATTTACTTTACATGTTATTTAAATATGTTAATGCATGGATTGTTTTAAATTAAAAGTTTTATTTGTTAAAGATTAACATTTTGGATTCACCCCTCACCCCCCCCCACCCCCCCCTCCTAGAAGTATATGTTTCCCATTTGTAATTCCAACAAGGCCTTATAGTAGGGCATATTTCATGTGATTAGTTATATTTTATAAATCAAGTATTGTAATTTGGCATTAGATCTTGCATTGTTGCTTCTTGCTATTGTATTTCTGCTATGTGGTTATATTGCTAGGGGCAAGGACATCTCTTTTGGGGATACTCCTACCTTTCACTACATCAGATGGTATCAGAGTGAAGGTTGTTCCTGAGTGTGTAGACAGATTGTTGAAGATGAGGCAGTTTACACTAGGATTTGCAAAGAAGGTTGATATTGTGGTTGATTGATCTTCTTAATTGGTGGATTTGTTTCTTAGGGTTTGCAATTTTGGAAGATGCCTCCAAGAATATTGGAGCTTAGGAAAATTACTGATCTTAGTGATGTTGTAGAAGAATGGATCTCTGAGAAGATGAGAGTAGAGTTCAGATCTAAGATTGCATTGATGAAGATTGACATGATTACTGAAAATGTAAGTGCTTTAGGTAGTGTACCTTAACATGTGGGTATTGAAGATGGTTATGAGGAAGCTAATAGAGACTTTCAATTTTTTAGATCTAATGGTGAAGACAAAAGTGATCATGTGGAGAAACCTATTGGAACCAGGGCTTGTTAGTTTGCTAGACCTGGATCTTAGTTGAAGTTGAAACATGAGATGGAGGTTTCTAATTTTTTTGGTACTTTGAATCCTAAAGACTTGATTGATTAGATTAGTGAATTGGAAGACTAATTTGAGCTTATGGATATTAAGGATCCACTTCGAGTGAGGTTGGCACAAACTAAGTTGAAGGGACATGCTGCTCTTTGGTGGAAAGAATTGCAAAGAGATCGAGAAGAGGAAGGTGAAATGAAGATCACTAGATGGAGAATGATGGTGACTAAATTGAAGACTAAGTTCATTCCTACTAATTATGAACTTTATTTGTTTAAGAAGTTACAAAATCTAAAACAAGAGGATATGGTAGTGAAGGATTATACCAAGGAATTCTACAAGTTGACTATTCAGTTTGGGTATAGAAAATTGTCAAAGGAGAAGGTAGCATAGTATATTAATGGTTTGAGATTCAATATTCAAGATGAAGTTGGAATGTTGAATATTTCATTAGTTGAGGATGCTTATCAATATGCTTTAAGAGTAGAGGAGAATCTAAAGAGGAATAATCAAGGTAGTTCTCAAGGGAAGGAGAAGAAAGATAGTTCAACACAAGCTAAACTAAAAGTAGAATGTGAACTAAAACCTGCTAATCAGAAAATGAGGATAGGTGGAGGTGGGTTTAGAGGTAATTTTTTCAAGTGTGTTTAAGAAGGGCATAGATCTTTTGAATGATTGATTGGTAAGATAGTTGCTATTGTGAATGAGGTTGAAGTCTAGGGTAGTTAGCCTGAGCAAGGAGAAAGTTTGTTGGCTTGGTGAGTACTATTTGGTGAGAGGGCAGTGGATTCTTGTTAGAGGACTAGCTTTTTCAGGACTAGTTGTAAGTCTAGTGGGAAAATCTACAAGGTGATTGTGGATGGTGGTAAAAATGATAGCCTTGTTTCTAAAGAGATGGTTTAGAAACTTGGTATGAAGAGAGTTAGCCATCATTATCCTTATAGGATCAGCTAGTTGCAAGGTGAGCATGCTTTGGTAGTATTATTGCAAGGTTGTGCTTGTGTTAGGAATGTGTTTATTGTTGAGAAAGGTGGTAAAAATTTTTCCCTTATTCCTTTTCATAATGAGGATCTTGGTAGGAGGAACCTAAGTATTGGTAGTTGAGTTGAGTTGATAGATTATGAGAAGGTTGGAGATCAGCATGGAAAGCAGACTTATGGAACACCTATTGTGGATGTGAAGAAGCAGAAGAAGAACAAGGGAAAGAGTGTACAAGTTGAAGATTTCAAGGATATGTATGTGAAGAACAAGTTTGAGATTTATGTGTTGAATATTAGAATATGTTCTCCCAATTTCTAGAACATCTTTTGAAATATAATGTGTCTAATGTAGGAGAATCCTAGGGCCTAGAGTACTATCTCTAGTTAAGAGCACAAGTCATAATTCATTATAGGTTGGGAGATATGGAAATTCTCGTGGAGAATTGATTTTTGGCAATTTCAAGCGATAGTTTTCTATGCATGACTTTTAGGATGGATATGCACTTTTACTTGGGGAATCAGCCTTTGTGCATTTAAGGTGTTGTAGAGGACCTATATTCCTTCCCATGGTTTGAAGCACGAGTTATAATTCACTTGAAGCTAGGAGATATCATGATTTTGGTTAGATATCAATTTGTAGACATTTAATTATTTTTGCAGGCCAACTTGTGGCATTTAATTTGTGTATTTTTATTTAATTTGTGTTCTCAACTGACTTGTGGCTTAGATTGGAATAAGTAGGGGTCTTTTGAAGTCTTTTAGTCATGGAGTTGGAATGGAATGAAGAATAGATGTGAATTTGAAGAGCTAGAGCTATGGCTTAGGAACTAGAGGATCTCTTGGTGGACCTAAGGGTACAAGTGTGGATTCTTCTTGGTGTTCTTATCCAGTTGTGCATCTAGACTAGCTGAGATTGGTTGTAAGTTGGATCTTGTAGAACTAATTTTGTAATTTTTGTTTGTATTTGGTACTAACTAGGAAGACCTTACAACCAAGCATATTGCATGTAATCAGTTATATTTTATAAATCAAGTATTGTAATTTGGTATCAGATCTTGCACTGTTGCTTTTTTCCATTGTGTTTCTACTATGCGGTTATATTTTTGAGGGCTAGGACATCTCCTTTGGGGATGCTTCTACCTTGCACTACATCAACAAAGAACCACATAGAAATAGAGCATTAGGAAAATAGTTTCTATTGTATGATCGATATAAAGCATTGTATTTGGAATGAAGGGTTGTGTAGTTAACTAGAGGTAATACATTAACCACTAATGATGTCAATGAGTGCATAGATAAAAAAGTCATATGTGTACAAGTATAGGTATAACTATGAGCTAACAAGATTAATTAAATATGTATTTTATTTAATTAATTTATGGTAAAGTGTGAAGTTGACTCAAGGACTTAACATTGAGTGTGGTATAAAGGAAAGATGTTTTCTAAGTTTTACACATGATGAATTAGATTGATGAGAAGAGGTGAATTATGAACTATAAATTAGTAGAGCAGAGTGATTTTCTAATGTGTGTAAGTGACCTTAAGGGTTACTGTTGATGGGTTTAGAGTTCCAAAATTCATTGCATGATCTGAAGATGAAGAATTCCAATGTACTAGATAGAGGAAGAAGTAGAAGATTGTCTCACATCTATTATTCTAAAAGGAATAGTACTGAGATCAATTGGACAGTAGGTTTAGCTACCTTCTTCAACTCCTAACAAGGTTGGAATCTCCTAACAAGGATTCAAAGTCTCCTAACAAGGACTCTTTGTACTAAGTTTTGTAATAAACTCTTAATAGGGTCCATCCTCTAATAAGGAATATTCATATTAGTACATCATTTTGTGGGCATCATTCCCACTGGGGTTTTCCCTCTGATCAAGGGTTTCCCTAGTCAACATATTTGGTGTAATTTTGTATGCACATCTCTTACAGTTATTATTTTACTTTGATTGAATCATTGTGATTGTTTTAAAAGCTTAAAATTCTTATTTAACTAATTCATGCGCCGCCCCCCCCCCCCCCCCCCCCCCCCCCCCCAAGTTATATTGGTGAACTACTATTTCTAACAACTAGTACCAGAGCTTCGGGTTCTTGAAGGGAAGTTTAACAACTTTGGGAGATCCATGGTGAATTTTTTTAGGAAGGAAAGTCCTAGATTTGATGGCACAAATTACTATAGCTAGAAGGATAAAATGACAACTCATCTCTTGTGCATGGGTCCAAGACATTGGCTTGTAACCAAGACATCTAGAAACATTGTAGAATAAGACCATCTTGAAACCTATACTGAGGAACAAAGAGAAGTATGTATGTACAACATAAGGGCAAGAGAAGAAATATTTTCAGCATTACTTGAAGGTGAGTACAGTTAGGTAAAATGACTCAAAACATATCATGAAATTTGGAAAACTTTAGAAGCTAATTATGAGGATGATACACATACAAAGAGGGTTAGATTGCAAAATTCATATTGCACATTCCAAGATGCTAGAATGATGGAAGATGAATCTATAAGAAGCTATGCCAGTAGAATATCTAAGATTGTTGCAAGAATCACATCTCTTGATGGAAATAAATTTGATGATGAAGTGATATGGAAGATCTTGAAAATTCTGACACCACCCTTCAAAATAGTAGCACAAATGACTCAGCTAATGATACCCTATACTAAAAATTTCAATAAAGAAACATTGATTGGTAGATTGGAAGCTGTAGAATTTGATCTAAAATAATCTAGAGAATCAGCAAAAGTTGAGACAACATTTAGTGTAGTGAAGATCAAACTTGGTTTAGCAAGGAACACAAAAGAGTAGGGAGACATTGCCAGTTGTAGCAAGTCTATTGAGGAAAAGATCCAAGAGGGAGTGGCTCTTCTTGTGGAAAGAGAAAAAGATGGTAAGAATATCTTCAAATGCTAGACATGTAATGAATATCGACATTATGCATCTAAGTGTCCTAAAAGAGAAAGAAAGTATAAGAGAAGATTCAAGTCTACAAAACCTAAAAATTGTTTATATGTCAATGAAGAAGAAGAGGAAGAAGAATCTAATCAAAACATGAGTGAAGATGAATTAGGGTATGTAGCTATAAAGGAGGATGATCTTGATAGAGAAATTAGAGAAGAAAGTGGGCTAATTTCACAAGTTGAAAAGAAAGATTGGATCATTGATAGTGGTTGTTCACATCACATGACTAGTGATATGAACAAGTTTATCAAATTCAGAAGCCATGATGGAGGAATTGTTAGAGTAGGGAACAATGCAGCCTATCACATTATAGGAATTAGATCTATCACACTTGATTGTAAAACATACACTGATGATGTTTATTTTATTGATGGACTAAAGCATAACTTGTTAAGTGTTGGACAGCTTATGGACAAAGGTTACCAATTGTAGTTTGGTAATGCCACATGCATTATCAAGAACAAGGAAGGAAAACTACTTGGTACTAGCACAAGAACTATACACTAGTACATTTGACTCAAATTTTTGACCAAAACTTTTGACCATTTGAAAATTTGGGGTCAATTTGGTCGAATTGTGATGAGTTTTAGTTAAAGATGAACCCGTGTTGGTCAAAATTTTGACCAACACAAGTGTTGGTCAAAATTTCAACCAACACAGGTTCATCTTTAATGAAAACTTGAAATACATTATGTTTGCCACCCTAATCTTATTGTATTGCACCCAGAAGACTCGTGCACACCACTTCCTGGTCCACTCGATCAACTGTCTCTGCTATTCCACCGCGGATTCAAGGTAAACAAATTCTTGGGCTGGTGGAAGATAAACAACTGCTCTAGCGGCCTATTGTTTCTTTAGGCTGGTACGAGCCTACCACTGCGATTTATGGCTAGGAGTACGTGGCAAAAGGGTTTAACTTGATGGTATTTTTAACAAAAGGCGATTTGATGGTATTTTCCTTCTAAGTTGTGTTATTTCGAACATAATTTCTAGTGGTGGTTATTCAATTGTACCATTATTTCCAAGTAATCGACCACAATAATTTTGAAGCAGGCAACAAAATTCTTTAGATCTAAAGCGTAGAGTATAGTCTCTTGGTATATTTTTTATATTCGGCATATAGTGAAAGGATTTGCATCATGTCATTCCGGGCATAGATAGTGGGATTCTTTAGTGATATGGCTGTGTATATATGTGCTCACATTAAATTAATATGCAGTCTTGTCATATGCTTTATTATTAAACCTTGTTGATCAAAAGTGTTTGCATCCATCAAAAATGTTCTACAAGGATTTTTTAGCTAGAAAATATGACTTGATTGTAAATAGATGGAGTTGGGATCCATTTCTCCTTCACTTGCATAGGCAACGACAGATTATTTAACCAAAATATATTGAAACTAAAGAAGATTAGTATTGGTATGTTAGGTGATAATCATTTAATATCCACACTAATTACAGATTCTGATAAGAAAATTCAATTTAGAAAAGTTTTACATATCTAAAACATACCTCCACATTACACAAGCTGCAATATAGCATATCGTCCTGACAGGTATGATGCTCAGAAGTTGATTTGCTAGCACAAAATTTCTTAGCTGTAAGGTCAAAAGGAAGCCTAAGACAAACATTTAGGCAAGAAAATAAGGAAATCCTAACACCACTCTCCTTTTTATCTTGGTTAATTGATTTCTCTATCGAGAGAGTAGGGCTACATCAATGCTAATGCTCAACACTCTGATAAAAAATAGAGAAATCTTCATCAGCACATATAGCTACTCAACTATCATAGAATTCTCATCTTCCTTAAATACTTAACACAATCCAAATTAATTTCTTGAAGTTCAATCCACTCCTGCAATGTCCAAGCACATTTCTCTATCAATATTAGCCAGGTTGCTCTAGGGATCAACACTCTCATTGCTTGTTATTTCAAGTTTGGCAGAGAAAAGCTAGGCAATCAAATATTACATTACATACTTGAAAGGAATATACCTCCTGATATGTGCACTTACAGCTCATTTCAGGTCATTGTAGAGTTGGCAGGCTAGAAGAAGCAGTCAGACTCTTAAACCAACTAATTCTAAATGGTCTAGCTCCAAAAAACTTTACGTATAATATCATTATTGTTGGACACTGTAGAGTTTCCTGCACAAGTGTTGCATTCAAACTATTTGATAATATGGTAAAGAGTGGTATTTTGCCTCATGTGATTACTTATACTACTCTTACAATTGGGTTATGCAAGGAAGGTAATATACAGGAGGCACATTTGCTTTTGAGGGAAATGTTTGGAGAAGGTTTGATTTGTGACAAAATTGTACACAGTGTATTGATTGATGAACATCTCAAGAATGGTAATGTAGAACAAGCTTTTAAACTATGGGCAGAAATGGACAAGAAAGAAATTCTACTTGATGTTATTGCTTACACTCCTTTTATGAACAGGCTTTGCAAGATAAGCTACATAAAGCAGGCACATAGATTGAATTAATCGAAGAATTGATTGCAAGTCTGTTTTATTCCCAACTGATGTTTGATGAATGATAGAATGATTTCCTTTGATTTGACAATTTGATAGTTAGTGAATAATGACTAAATGAATTTTGTAATTCATAAATTGAGGAGTGATGATTGTGTGTTGATTTAATGTATTTGGAAGTGATGAATGGTAAATGATCATAAAAATTTTTCTTCTTTTATATATTATTCGTGGAAGGTTCAACACCTATCATAAAAATTGAATCACCACTTTAAATTAATATGTTATTCCCCAACTTTATCTCCCTTGGATGCCCTCCTCAAACAAAACCTCTTCTTTATATCTTACAATGTAAGAGTCACTTCTGTTCACCACATGTGCCCCTTGCATTGGTCACAGCCTTTCACAATTACCACCCTTCAAATAAGGTCAAACTCTTAATCATTGTTGACCAAATGAAGGTACTTCCTTACTATCTTCCCCTCCCTTCTTCCATCAATACTTCCTTAATTCCTATGCTCCCTTTATGCATATCAGAACTATCTTATATCTTAGGCCAGAATTTACTATGGTTATCTTATGATTATCCAGTCTTCCATGCCTTCAAAAGAAGTCTTTCCCCGTTGTTTATATCTAAGTGAGCCTTTTAGACGATGTAGAAGCATTTTTCTACATTTTTTTTATCCTCATCCTCTTTTTATTAGTATTGTTGCATTTATTTTATGCATCTTCATTTATTTTGGGGATGACGTGACATGAATAGTGGATGTATATTATTTTGAATTTTACACGTGCGATCTGATAGATTTTATTATAGGCATTTCTAAATCTCTATTTCAGCATAAAGAATGGTGAAAAAATTGGCAATGACTCTGACATCCCTCTTTGTTATCTAGCAATGGCAAAAATTGGAACCATTCTTAATGAGATTTACAAATTGAGCCAAGAATAGTCCAAGTGTCTACAAGTGGGTGCTGTGAGTAGACTATGCAAATTCAGCTCTATTTCCTTCCTTTTGCTAGTGTTCGGTGCAGGTTTGCATTAATGTAGAATACTGCACAAGTAGTGACTGATTGCTATCACTGAGATCCCCTCTCAAGTAATAAAGAATTGCACCAAGTTTTCTAGCATACATTTCCATCTACAAGTCACCTATGCCTCGTATAACTCTTAAAGGTTTTGGCATGTTAATTGTAGCCAATCTCTCTAAAATCTTACTTTAATTTGATCTTTCCATTAAGATTCCTTAACATATATAGTTAGAATGTACAAAATTCCTAACCTCTTAGCTATAGCTCCCTAGAGACTATCAATTCTTTATTCTACTTTAAAACTTTCCATATGTGATATTGAATCTTCTATAGTTATAGTATGCCCAAGAAGGTATTCATGTCTACATTTTTACTTTACATTCTTCTTGAAATATAAACATTAATAATTCTTCCTATAAGATAATCTTCAAAAAGACTAAAATTTTGAGCCTAGATAGTAACATACACAACCTAGAAATAATAAACCTTGAGAAAATTGTAATGACATCATTTACTAGTATCTTGTAGATCCTTTTTGTTAATAAAAAATGGTAGTGCTAATCACCATAGTTTTTAAATAAGAAAAGTGACTAAATACTCTAGAAGAAGAAACCATTGCATCAATTGACAATAGGATGGACAAAACCAAAGAGACTGAATTTAATGTGAAAATAAAATATGTAAATGGAAAAAAAATCATCTGCTATAATATGAAACTATCTTAACAATAAGCTTTGAATTTTTGTGTCTCAAAAGTCAAAGCATATGAAAGTGATAATTTAATAGTCAAAGGACTCTACCAGTAAAACAACTAAATTTTGTATGTTCTCTCTCCCTTCTAGCATGTAGCATGATGGTAGAAGATATTTCTTCTATTTAGAAAATTATAACACTTTCAACTATTTTATGAATTCTAAATTATCAGATCAAACTTACAAATGGACAAGATGTGGGGCAATTCCAAGTATAGTGACATTTGATCCATTGGAGCCAAGTTTTAAATTACAATTACACTTACCAAACCAATCCATGGACAAGAATCATTATAATTTATGAGATGATGTTCTTCAGCAGTTGTAATTAGAAGTTAAATTCATGTATCTCTAGGATTCGAATACCAAAGGAGGGAATCTTATTCCTTAGTAACCCCATGATCTAACATGACTTAAGTTCAAGTGGGATAGGATGAGAGGTTAAATTCATAGTTCTGAAATCCTTTGCCTAGGTACACTAGTTCAACTATAGGACAATCCTAAGATGTTGGATACACCTCTAGTCAAGGGTCACACCAAGATGACAAGAGTTTTAGGATTTGACTGATAAGGTGTAGGACTCTTATGCTAGTGGCATAGTAATAGAAATGGTTAAGTTTATCGTAGTGCCTATGTGGTAATATCGTGGTGCCTAAGTGGCATAGTAATTGTAATGTGCGCCAGTCACTTCCAGGAAACTTTACAATGCAGATCTTTACTAACATTTAAGTATACTATAAGTTGATCTCTTGTGATTGTAAAGGCTTTTGGTCTTTTTCAAAAGTTCCCCAAAGGATACAAAAATTGTTTTGTAATTGGAACCTTTAAACTTCTAAATCAAGTAACGGAAAAAATGAGATTGACTGTTTCTGTCTGTTTATCCATTGTGTAATTTTATATGGAGTATTTGGTTTTCTTCATTATCTAGCAAGCACCACAAAACTTTTGAATGAATTAATGTCTTTGAATAAATGAATTAATGATGGTACTTTTGATTCTCCAGCTCTAGCTAAATCAAGTTCTAAAAACTCAAAAAAGGCAAATGGTTCTGATGGTGTAGCTATAAGTCTTACATTCAAAATCAACAACAAGGTTTCGTACAGAATAGTACTAAAAGGTGTGTGTGTCTTTTTGGGGTTCAAGTTTCAAACTACAAGTGCACATATTTGTATATTAAATTGGCACCTTCTATGCTCAAATGGTTGCTGATCTTTGTTTCATGGCTTTCTATTCCAGCACATAGTGCAATTGTGCTGAAAGCAGAAAGTATAGCAACCTTCAAAAGGCGTATCAATAGAAGGACCAGTATTATTGTTGTCTTGATCTTATCCATTATTCTATACTAGGTGTGTTTTTTTGGTAGAAGGGTGGTACTGCACATTTTGCAAACATCTACGCCTTCTAGAAATTATAGGATCATTTTAGTTACATTTGAAAACATTAATCAAGAAAAACCATATGTGCAGATATAAACATTAATCACATGATGTCCAATTTATTTGTAGATATATTTTCCTATGAAGAAAGACCACGCCTCACAATATGAAAACTAAACAAAATGAGACAATGGCTGCATTGTGGGCTCAGTTTCGAAGAAAACCTAATAAATGTTATTGTCCTTGCAAGAAGTGTAAAGGCTTAAAGACTCAAAGAATTCTAATCACAACAACCCAAAGTCATTGTCGGCAACATGGTCATGTTGAAGGGGGCCATGATTTTCGTCCATTTCTGAATGTGGATTTCCTACTGGAGGAAGATGGAGGTGTGAATATCCAAGCTGAGGATAACACTCTCATGGAAGAAGATGATAATGTGCCAGAGGACATGATTGAAGAAGATGGTATTGGGGCAGGTGATGAAGAGGCTCACAATGATGGTACTAGCAAATCTGATAATGATGATGAAGATGGTCTTGATATACCTTTGCTTGAGAAGGCACACGAGCCCTTATACGAAGGCTCCCAAACAACTCTACTCTCGGCTATAGTGTTGTTGGTGAACTTAAAGGTTATGAATGGTATATCTAATGTAGCAATGTCACGTATGCTAAGGTATGTCATTTTTTTCATTTTCAATGTTAGCATACAATTACTATTCATTATATTAACAATGCATATTTGTTGTTGTAGGTTGATTAGTGAGTTTTTGTTACCACCATCAAACATTTTGCCTCATTCGTACCAAGAATTATCTAACATTATGGATCAGATTGGAATGAAGTATTAAACAATACATGCATGTCCCAATGATCACATTCTATATCATAATTTATATGAATTTACAGCAGAATGCCCTGATTGTCATAGTAGTAGATATCGGTCAGATCAAATAACAAAAAAAGTGCCTCACAAGGTTCTTCGGTACATTCCCATTATTCCACTTCTTCAATGGTTATTCAGGTGTGCTACCTTGGCACAATTTATGGATTACCATGCACGCAATAGAAGTCAAGATGACATTATGCGAATGCCTACCAATGGTTTTACATTTAAAGAGATAGAAGAAACATGGTCACACTTTAAAGAAGAACCTCGTAATTTGAAGCTTTCATTGGCAGTAGATGGTGTCAATCCATATGGAGATATGAGATCTGTTTACTCAGTGTGGCCTATTTTTGTTATTAATAATAACATTTCTCCTTGGATGTCCATAAAGAGGGAGCTCATAATGTTGTCAATGATTGTGCTAGGTATTTTTATCATTTTATAGTTATCTAAATTAATTTATAAATAGCGCATGAAAATGGTCATAATAATAATGTAATTTTTATGTTCATTCAATTGCTAGGTAAATACCAAGTGAAAGATATGAATGTGTATATTGAGCCCCTGATTGATGAGTTTTTTAAGTTATGGAATGGCATCACTATGTATGACATCTCTAGACTAATAGGACATCGACAATTTCAATTCCATGCAATGCTTGTATGGACAATACATGATGCCCCTGGGTTAACTCATTTTTGTGGTATGTTATATTGTTAATATCACATATTTTTGGTCTATTATGATGCTTACACATTACTATCAAATGTTTAAGTTGTGCATGATAATTGTACATGATCCACTTCTACATGATCTTGTAGGTCTTCAGACAAAGGGAAAATTTGCATGTCCAGTTTGTGGTCCGAAGATGAAATCTTGTCATTCGAGAACTTTAAGAAAGTAGGTGTTTGATGAATTTAGACACTTTATCCACAGTAATCATAGGTATCAAATTGTCGAAAAACATCTTTTCAATGGGAAAGAAGAGACATCATCAAGGCCACGAAGAATGACACCTCATTTATGGAAGTTGGAATATGATCGACTAAATTGTCAAGGTAATATCCAATTTGTTGTTTGAAGTTTAAAATTTGTATTTTGATATTGTCTTATATTTACTAATGTTGTAATTGATGCTTGTGAAGGTCGTCAAGGCATCAATGACCAACTTCCTAGAGGAATGAAAAGTTATCCTACTCAATTTAGTAGGTTACCATACTACAAGGATCTCCCAATTGCGCATTTGTTTGATACTATGCATATTGGAAAGAATGTAACAGAGAAACTATGGAAAATGTTGGATGGAAGGTGTGATAGAGAACAAATTGCCAAAATTTGTACTGACATTCATGAATCCAATCATGCACTAAAAGCTTCCATTGAATCAAATAGCAATGGAGACTACATAAATACAAGCGCCCTTCCTTGGTTATTAACAGAGCAACAGAGTGATGCATTAAAAGAAGTCATAAAAAAAAAAAAAAATTCCAACAGGGTTTGCTGCAAATATAAGCACTCTTCTATCAAAGAAAGATTATTTTGGGCCTGGGTTGAAAACACATGATTGGTATACCTTCCTCAAGGTAAGTCATGTTCTCCATTTATAGTATATTTGTAAGATTTAATGTACGACCTATTGCATTATTTAATAATATATTGAAATGATCATTTTTAATGATTGCAGTTTTTCCTACCTCTATCCCTTCCACAACAGTTTGACAACATTATTAAACAAGTTATATATGATCTTGGAAAATACATAAGGTTAGAAGTGTTTTTTCTTAGATTTGTAGATGTCTCTTAAATATATTGTATAATTTTATTTGAAATCTTGTTTATGTGGTTTTGTGTGTTGAATCTCTTTTAGGTGGTTATCATCTAAAGAAATTGACAAAAAAGACATAAAATATTGGAAGAAAAAAATTCCACAGCTTATGTGTGAAATGCAAAATTGTTTACCTCCAACCTTTTTCAATGCTCAAGAACACTACCTCATACATCAAGTTGAGGAGATTGAATTGTGTGGACCTATACAAGCTAGATCAATGTGGATGGTTGAGAGGCACTTGAAATTTATGAAGGGCTTGGTTTGACAAAGAGCACGTCTTGAGGGTTCTATGATAGAGGGATATATGATATACCAGACCATGGTGTACATTACTAAATATCTTTCAAAGTTTGCAGTAGATATCCATGTAGATCGCATTTGGGACCCCAACTCTAATGAAAAATTCGAAGGGGAGTACCTGAGGGGGAAAGGTAGATTGAGGGTGACAGGTAATTATAATTTTTTTTTTTTTAGTTTAATAATTATTATTCATTATCAATATATATAAGTTGTTCCTAACTGGTGTAATTGTATTCCTTATAGTTGGTCATGAGTGGGATGCACTGCACTTGTATATTGCAAACAATCTTGATTGGATGACGGTATGGATTGAGCAGTCTCAAGAAAATGGTTGCTCATTAACATGGGATGGTGTTGTATCATTGGTTAAAGAAGCTCATCGTAATGGAGATCCGAATTTTACAAAAATAGTACTTGATCTAATATATGGCTTAAGAGATACAAAGGTATGCATAAGATTAGTAATCATCACACATAAGTTCAATATCAACTCACAGATCGATGCAAATATTCTTGACATGTTTGAATAATTGCAGGTCAAACACCACAAAGCTATGTACTACCATGGCTATAAATTCTGCACCAAAAAGTTAGATGAAACGAAGAAAACATGTGATTCCAGGATAACTGTTGTCTTTGTGGGCACCAATATTTCTTCTAGAACTGACATACATCCTCAACGATCTGAAAATCGATACTATGGCATTTGGGATGATATACTTGAGTTTGACTTTAATTCATTCAAAATAGTTCTATTTGTTGTCAAATGGTTCAGGTTACAACTGAATCGAAATGATCCTGATAGGACTGTTATTGAACATGATAGTGGATTTACTATGATTAATACAAGGTCATTTGAGCCAGTCGGAGATGAGCCCTATGTTCTTCCAAGCTAGTGCGAGAAAGTGTTTTATTTTGGTGTTCCACAAAAACCAAGTTGGTCATTTGTTGTTAGACATGACCCAAGAGGAAGGACGATAAAGTATAATGTGATCGAAGAAGAAGAAATTGAAGAAGCAAAAGAGGAAGTAAATGATTATAAGGAACAACAGTTACCCAGTGGTGAAGATGAAGAAGATGGTGATGATTTTGGTCATGCTAATGATAATGGTGATAATGATAATGATGATGTTGATGATGATCATGATCATGGCGATGATGGTGATGATGATGATGGTGATGAAGATGATGATGATGGAAATGAAGATGGTGATGATGATGATGATGATGATGATGATATGGATGAAGATCATGATGATCAATGAAATGTCCAGCTAGGATCAATGTCAACTATGATGGGGTTTTGTATGACCAAACTTTTCTTTGTAAACCATATGTGCACATATAAACATTAAGTAGAACATGTCAATTTTTTTTTAGATATACACATTAGTTACACTAAATTTTTGACTTAAGACAAATGATTTACATATACAATCTACTTTATTATTAATATTTTTTTTTGGTAAGTCTATTACTTTAATTTCACTGTTGATTTCTAAGAGTTACTAATTTTTTTCACAGGGCGATATGGATGCACCATCTCAGACACCTTTAGTAGATGTAAACATTAAATATTGTAAATTTAAATGTTAATATAGAAACAAATGTCATATTATTATTTTCTTTTCTTTATGGCTTTGGAGTTGTTTTGATGAAATTTTACTGATATTTAATGTCACAAATGATAGGAAAAAGCTAGAATGACTGCTGATCAAATGTGATCTGAAATACAAGCTTCATATCTACATAACATTGCCCTTAGTACTGACCCTGTGGTCGTCACCCAAAAAATCAAGCAAAGATACATTGATGAACTTGCTAACATTATCATTGAGGGTGACAAAAGTGAGGAGAAAGAGGCACTGAGAATGGAATTGGGCCGTAGAATCCAATCTTTGCAGGTAAGCAGTAATTCAACTAAAGCAATAATAGAAGTTCAATAGATATGAATATTTTATACTATCTTATGGATCTTGATGTCTAATTTTATGTGTACTTGTATAGACATTTGTGCCATTTGTGACATCACATGGTGAACATGGTGATGGTCATTGCGCACAACCTTCGTGTAAGTAGCACTTTGTTTTCATCAACATTATAACACTTACTTTTTTTTTGTGGACATTTCTAGCTAGTATCTGATTTGATCTTTATCCATTGCAAATGTCTTTGCTAACAATATTGTATTCCTCAGCTCATTATGATGTGCGGACTCCTCCTTCGGTTGTCGGTCCACTATTGCCTAGTGCATTGTCGGCAACAAGGGCCATACAAACATCTTCATCTATGCCCACTAGAACTAGTAAAACCTTGTTTTGCTATATTTTGTAATGTATTTGTACAAGTTGATGAACAACGAAGTAGCATATCAGTGCTTAAATGTTGTCTACAGAAGCTTGCATACACACAAACACATGCATACACACACGACGCATACATACATACATACATATATTGTACTACATAGGCAAGATTTTGTGCTACTTTTTGAATTAATGTTTCAGATTCACATGGAAAAAATAGTCTAACCTTTGAATCCAAAAGTAAACTGAAACATCATTTTAAAAATATATTTTAATTTTGTATTTTATGTTTCTCTACAATGTATGTGCATAGATACTTTTATATTCTTGAACTGTCACTGTGATAACAGACCATGGACCATTGAAAGCTATCCTAAACATAGATGATTAAAAATCACACATTATCTTATCATAAACATAAACAATAATATATCATGAATTCTAAAAATATGGTATCTTTAATACACTATTTGATTATCCTGAATTAAATCCTTAATGGAATGCGAGGAAAAAACATTTTTGCTAGTCAATTTCTTCAATTTGATTATATCCATAAGTATGCTTTAATTCATTTGGTGTCTACTTTAATTGTCATGATGTTTCAGTTGATAGACTAGTAATTGTCATGATGTTTCAGTTGATAGACTAGCAGAGAGCAGTACTGGTGAAGTTGATCCATTTCCTGGAGTAGTTCATGTCATTAGTACTGGTTCATATGAAGGGACATTATTGCTGAATAAGAAAACTATTTTTCCGTTAAGAGAATGAAAGCTTCCAGGTGCTTTAAAATTGTTTTTATTTGAAGTGTAAAAAAAATCTATTTTTATATTACTCGTTTTAGACTGATAAATCCTTTATGTTTTTGTAGGTAATAATATTTTCTTTGAAAATCTTTTTCATATGACATTGAGACTATTTGGATCCACCATACGTAAAAGGTACATAGTTTCATATCATTTATACATAATTTTTCTTTTCTTTCATTTACTGTAATATATTAAAGCTATTGATCTAACAATCTATTTGTTTTTAAAAAGGTGGAATTTACAAACCATGGAATTAAAAAATCAGCTCATTGCATCTTTTGACGAGAAATTTGGAAAAGACATGTTTGACAATGGCCTACTTCTCAAAAGAGCAACAAAGCATATAAAGACTGTAAGGGATCAATATAGAAGGGCTCTTAAGGATAACCCAAAGTACGACCGTCCAGCTATGATTCCACCAATGGAGTGGAATGAAATAGTAGAAGATGCAAAGGAGAAAAGGCTATCTGAAGATAGAGGTAATGAAGTAGCATAGGGCAAAAAGAGGTATGTCATGATAGTATTAAGTACATTGTAATCATGCACTAATTATTCATATTTGTAAATATATAATCTATGATGTTTGAAATTGTTCATAGATTGCAGGACACATCCGTGGCTACAAAAGCGAGAGTAGAAAAGTTTGGCCAACACAAACTTGGCTCTGGTGGCTATATGAATCTCCAGTCTCGAGTTGTAAGTAGGAGCAACGATATGAAATAAATTTTTTTAATATAATGTTGCAAACAATTTTGTTTAGTGAAACCATACATACAAAACTGATGATATTAAGCAAAAAATACAAGGCATAGAATTCAATGTGGAGGTCACAGATGAAGATAGAAAACTTGCCTTGAAGGAAGGCTATAAATTCGTGGCTACATGCCTACTCAAAGAATCTATAAGCCTTGCTCAAGAATCTAGTTCACCAAATGATATCTCATAGGTAAATTGGTTAGATGAAAAGTAAATGAAATTGAATAGTTGATCCTTTTCTTTTTTGGTATTAGTTTTGAATGTAAATTGACTACATAACAATGTGCATAACATTTTATTGCAGCCTTCATATCCTACGATAGAACCTGCTCGTGACGAAGGCCATAATGTGCATTATAGTGGTGGAGGTATTAATTTTCTATTGGAAATTAGTTATGCAATCAAAAATATGAAATGTTCTCCTTCCATTTATTGTCCAAGCATGCTCTTATCGAAACATATATTCTATGCTCATTGTGCAAATATTTTAGAAAATGTATTGTTTAAAGACTACAACCTCTTCAAACTTTTCTCCAAGTGAGGGTTCCATGGTAATAAAAATATAATAAAAGACCACTTATTAGCATCCTCAAGAATATGCATCTCAAATGACATGAGAGACTTGACTTCCTAGTCTTTAAGATGTGTGTATCTTTATACTTTATAGTTGTCGAGAGTCTTTTTGAATATACACCATCTAAGTTCAAATATTGGTCATAGTTGAAAGAGGATTATAGACTATAATCACTATGAAGCAAGAGTTATGGTCCTATACATTATATGACAAAACCCTGCCAGGAGAAGGCCAAAAATATTTTGATTGATTGTGGTTGTAGATTAAATTACTGCATATCAAACACAAAGTACTGATATTAGTTTGTGAGCCATTACCACCAGGTCTTCAGATCATTGAGGCTATTTTACTGTATGATTTGAAAATCCATAACTATAGTTTTCATCATTGGAAGGTGTGTCTGTGTTGCCGCTCAATTCCATTGCAGTGTACATGAGATTTTGTTTGTTTGAGCTGAGACTTTTCTCTTGGCTATTTGTTGTTTATTAAATCATAGTAGTTTGCATTTCTTGTATTATGTATTTAGGGTATTCTTGAGCAATGAGAACCAGGTTTATAGATTGGCAAGGAAATTTATTATATGATCTGGATCATTCACATAGTTTTGTTCTTATTTCTCTAACACTACTTTAAAGATTATCTCTGGTTGCTAAAACATATTCATTATTTTAAAATAGGGATCTTTAAGCTTTTGATCAGTAGTTGATAATGATTTCCAACTCTGTACTTTGATAAATCATTTGTTCTGACAAATCTCATAGAGTAAATATTGTGATATTGCTATCATGATTTAACTGTGTAGTATTTGAGTCAAATTTATTGACTCATATTTCATGTGCAGTGCTCAAAATGAATCCATCACTCATGATAATATTTTTTTGAATATTTCAGAGCATGTTGAACATCATGTCGAAGGAGTGGAACATGTTCCAAGTGTTCAACATGTTGACGTGGTGGCGGATCAAAATGTTAATGTACATGATGTGGCATTGTCAGGTAAGAAAAATGCATGTTATGTTGTACTAGTACTTAATTATAGACTGGTAACAGTTAAAAAAAGAAAAAGAGTATGCCAATTTATCCCATTCACTTGTTCTTGCAACAGAGCCCCCTTTAGTGCAGCAGCCTCCTGCTCCTGCAAAGAGAAGGAACCATCGTAATTTGACATTACACGTGCTAGAAGAGGAGGAGAATGATGCAGATATGGATGCTCCTATGACCACTTTTCTTAAGAGATCTCATAAAAACAAAAAGAAGAAATGATGTTTTAAAAATCTTCTTTCAAGAACCTTGTTGGATAATGAAAGAACTTTGTTTTAAGTAATTATGTATGAATGATGCGTATTAATACTGATTTTTATCTTATGTTAATGAATATTGTTATGTCTTAATAAAGTCTTGATTAGTATTGTGTATTAATGAATTTTATATCATATTAATGAATGTTATGTGATTGTATTGATTGAATGTTATGGTTCATTAATGAATTTATTTATCTTATATGTGGCTTGATTTAACCGAAAGTCTTAGAAGGTATTTTTTAGATCTGTAGAATTGAAACCAACTGAATTTTATACCTGTCTAAGAGAGGAGAGATAATTAGTGGATTTATTGCTCAATAATGAATTAATATCTCTTGTTTGATTGTGTTGTCTCAACAAAATAAACAAATCTTGATCGATGTAGTTGTCCATGCTGTGAATGAAGATTATGTAGAAATGGAAAATGATTTTACAAGGCTCGGATTTCTGGCTCTTGGTACAGATGTAGCTCCTATTGTTCCAGCATTAGAAGTGATATGGCAAAATTCTGTTGGGAAAGGACTCGCTGACTTTAATTTTAGGAGTGTTACTGGTAAACTTATCAACACTTATTCCAACCCTTGCAATTTACTGCAATTTGTCTCATTTGGCTTCTGAGTAATTTTCATTATTGTAGATCATCAATTTTCCTAGTTTGTTTTCTTTCTTTTAATACTTCTGATGCTCAAGCCTCAAACTAAGCTTAAGAATATTAGTCAGTATTCACTATAAATTAGAGACAATTCTATGCAATTTTTGGTAATAATTTGACTTGCCCTTGACTCTTGGTAACCTATGAATTAGCATGCTATGGTAAATACTATTAGTGTTCATGGTTCAAGTTTAATGCCCACTCTTGCCAACTTTTTTCTAGTTGCTCTTCCAAAACCTACATCTTGTTGGATTTCATCTTAAGTAATTTTTTTTCTTCTACTAGAGAGTAGAAACCATAGTACCGAACAATTCTGAAATAAGCATACCAAGTGAAATGTAATATTATTATATTCAGGATTAACTTGTTCAATTATACAATTTGAATATCTTCATATTTAATAACAGATATCTCTACTAGCTGTTTTATTAGAGACCTTAACTCATTTATATCTTTTGATGTTGTCATAACTAGCCTTTTTAAGCTCAAATAACTCTTTTAATGAAAAGATTGTTTTCTGTGCTGGTGACCCAAATAATTTGTATGGTTGATGCCAAATTATTTTTGAAGTCTTTGATATATCAATGGGCTATAATTCTAAATCTGCTATATGAGATGTAATGAAAATTTTTACTTAATCGTACCTTTATTTCTAATGTTTATTCTATCATTTATGATTTTTCTGACTCTATAGGTGCTTTATTGATCCTTCGACTTTGCAAGCATTTATACATCAATTATATTATTCTTTTCAGCTTTCTGTCTACAAAACTTAATGACTGCTAAATTTTTTCATTAAAGTGGTTTACATTGTGAGAACCAAGATATCTGGTAGCCTATATTTCCAATGCCCATATCAATTTTCTGGCCTTGTGGGTGCTTTCATTGTTCCATTGATTATTCCCTAAACAATTAAGCATCAACTAGATTTTTTCATTTTAGCTTCCCCTTGTGCAAGTCTTATGTATGCTCAAATTCTTTCATAGAAATGGTTGCCATTCAAAAGATATCTGGCACAATATCCAGATTGATTCGTGAATAAAAATAGCTTTTGTCCATGGCTCAACTAAAATTTGATTGTCTAATGCATGATAAAAACTGATTCTATCTATAGATCAAAACACTGAAAAACTTCTTAGTTCTAGAAATGTGTAAATAATACAAGGGTATATAAGATTGTGTTTATGATATATAATATAAAATTCTACTTCGTTAATATGATTTAGTGAATTCAGTCCTTTCTAATGATCATTCTATTGATTCATATTATTGTTAGCAAGAACAAAATTGTGAAAACAAGGAGCAGCTTCAAAAGGTTACAAGAAAAGTTGGGTATGATAACTGCCTCTGAATAGAAAAGTTGGGTATGAGCAAGCCCAATCCCCCAATAGCATATAGATCCATCAAACCCAATGATACATCTCTAGCTCAGCACTATCGTGTCATCCCTAAAGTCCATTCAACAAGTACTTGGAAAGATGAGTATTTCTCTTAAATTTGCATCATCTGCAAGCATCTACTGTGTTCATTGCAAATCCTCATCTTTAAATAGGGAGTGCTCAGTATATTCTACTACGCCTTGAAAGAAATCATCTCAATGTTGATTGTACTAGACATTCGATGTGTAGAATGTTCCTAGAACATTGTATCAATAGATTAAGCACATCATGTGACATTTCCTTGAAGCAACCATATTCAAGCATCATGTGATCCAAACTTTGATTAATCTGCAATGCCAAAACAAACATCAAACATCGACAGTGCCCACATTTGGTGTTGACTTGAGCACTAACATTAATCAACCATTGGCATTCTAACATTCCCAAGTTGTGGTTCCCATGAGCATTAACATCAAACACTCTCCAATATCTCTTCTTGGCATTTTCCATCTTATCTCCCTCTGATGTTCAGCAACATTGAAGTGCAAACAAGAATGTTGAACATGTTTTGCATCTATCACAACATTGATAATTGATTGCCTAACTCGCCTGAGTTTTGTAGTGTTCAACAACCTAAACATGGATTGGGAGCTACAAGTGGTCCCAAAATGTGCCACAGATGCTAAGACATCCATGCGAAGAGTGAAGAAGCATTGTATATACATTCATGAGTGACATAGACTTTTGATTCATCATTGAAGCTTTCCATCCTATACTATGACCTACACAAGTACACGTCCAAACATTGATCTCACAACACTATGCAGGAGATCTGAAACTTGGGACATGTGCTCTCACTTCCTTGTCTCACCACCTGTGCTCCAAATATTCATAAGTTCAAGTTTATCAGCAATCCATTCTTTATTCAACTTTAGTCCTTTGAAAGACCCCTAAGATCGAGTGGCTCTAATATTGCAATTTTAAGAAGGTGTTGAAATACTTCCTCTAATGTTAACGCCCTTCTTCCATTATCACTTCATGAAGTTATTTTCATATAGGACAACTAGAATCCTTTTCACCTACCAATTGACTATCCTACTGTAACTTTTATGTCTCCTAGATTTTGCTCTGATACCAGCTAAAATGAGATAGTTGATTAAGATGATAAGTATTGTTCTGCAAATATGATGATCTTCGAACTGTAGGAAGTATGTCACATTTATTGATTTCAATGTGTATCTTCCCATCAAGAAAGCATATATATATTATATTCAATAGCAATTTTAGGATTGGTCATGGCTCTTAATTGTGAAAGGTCACGATTAGTTGGTGTTCAGTAACTCACTGAATCCAATATAATTGATCCATATACAAGATATTGAATATATATATTATGCACATGATTCAACTTACTTAGATATGAAGCTGGTATAGTTTTAGACTTTTTATGAAGATAATCTGACCGAAGCTATCATATATCAACAGATATGAATATCACAACTAGCATAGATGTCACTTTCAACTTAATGTTCATAATTCTTCCTACATAAATGTCATTGCAGTTTTTGTACTCACCCATTATGTTTCTTTATGAAATCAATTTATTTGCATGCTTCTCAAGTCACCAATGCTGCTCATCAATAATTTATCGTGTAAGGCCAAATCCTATGAAATTTTACCCTTCGCCAAACTATATGATTGAAGATCAATGCTGGAGACAACAACTTTTTAATAATTCCATAGTATCAAAAAATTTCTACGCATCTACATGTTTGTCAATTACGCACTCCACTTCTTTATCAATGGTATAGTTAGTTGATTAGTTGCTTCATCATTGATTTCTCTAAAGTCTATATACATGGTGTAGGGAAAGGGCTCTGACGATATAGGATAAGTCAATGTTTTTGTTTAGTATTGATGCTTTTCCAGTTTGAAAATCTCCTACTTTGAATGGCATGGCTAATGATCATTGAATCACCTTTCGCATTTACATTGCATACACCAAGTTTTTAATATGCATTAAGACTGAGAAGGGGACATGTCCCTTTTTTGAGCTAAAAATATTATTATATTAGCAATTTAGTTAAGTTGACCAAAAGGTAACTATAATTGGAAAAACTATATTAAACTAGGTTGGCTTTCCTACTTATTGGACTTACAAAGTAATGAAATGTGAAGTTATGTCATATTTCTTGGCTTAAGTCTGACTGGGTTATATGTTCATTATACAATTTAATCTTTCATATTATTATTTTGTGTGCTTTATTGATTATTACAATAGCATTTGGGTGCTTTTCCAATATTTTTGTTAGAAAAGTAGAGCACATAACAATTTGCTTGATGCATTGATGTCGTCTTTTCTTATTTTAGGAAGTTCAACCATCAACATTAGGAATTGGGCCATTTTTCAGTAGTGCCCTTAACTCTGCAAGTACAAAAAAAAATTTAGGCTATACACTTCCTTCAGTCAATGTAAAAGAAGAATCATTTGCAGAGCCTCTGATAGGTCAAGTCAATAGTTCAAGCACAAGCTTTAGTTGGTATAAAAGTAACAAAGCTAGAACAATCAACTTGGTGACATGACTCGGTGGGCTTGGCAAGCCGACCTGGCGTGCGTACTTGAACAGTAGACTTGGTGAGCTAACTTAAAGAGTCAACTCGTTGAGGTGACTCGGTGGGGGTGACTTGGTGGGCTGACCTGGAGAGTTGACCTAGGGCAAACTTGGTGAGAAAACTTAAAGAGTTGACTTGGTGAGTGTACTTGAATTGTCAACTTGGCGAGCTGACTATGCGAGTTGGCTTGGCAAGTTGATATGGCGAGTCAACTTAAAGTGGCAACTTGGTGGTGTAAGTTGGTGAGATGACTTATCGAGGCCACTTGGTGAGGTGACTTCATGAAGCAACTTGGTGAGCTGACCTACTAAGTGTACTTAAAGACTAACCTTGATGAGGTGCTTTCGTGGGGTGACTTGATGACAAAACTTGGCGTGCTGACCAAGTGAGTTTACATGGTGAGCGAGCTTAGACAAGAAACTGTATGGGGCAACTTTGTAAGCAGACTAAGTGAGCCCACTTCGTGGGGCAAGGTGGTAAAACCATTGGGTGAGTCGACTTCGTGAGCTGACTTAATGAGTCAACTCGTTGAGGTGACTGGGTGGGGGTGACTTGATGAGCTGACCTGGAGAGTTGGCCTAGGGGGCGGACTTGGTGAGAGAACTTAGAGAGTAGACTTGGTGAGCATACTTCAATTTTCAGCTTGGTGAGCTGACTTGGCTGGGAGCCGGCCTGGCGATCTAACATGGTGAGTGGGCTTAAAGTGGCAACTTGGTGGGGCAAGTTGGTGAGCCAACTTAGCGAGGCCACTTAGAGATGTGACATGGCGAGCTGAGTTGGTGAGTAAGCTTGATGAGTAGACCTAAAGATTGACCTTGTTGAGGCACTTTGGTGGGGTGACTTGATGACCAAACTCAAAGAGTCAACTTGGCGAGCATACTAGTGCATTTGGGTTCATTTTTAGACCTTCATTGATCAAATTTTTGACCAAATTTGACCAACCCATTGGTCAAAATTTATCTGGTTGAAATTTTGACCAACTCACTGGTAAATTTTTTTTAGGCATTTTATAAAACAGTCACATGTCTTGCGTATGATATGACATTTTGCATGTATCTTGCACTCTCTCTCATCCGGCTAATGATGGATTATGTAGAGTGATCTGAAACCATGATGCTAAACAACACACAATCAAATCCAAAATGAACATGCACTACAAATGGATTGTGGAAATCTGATATTGGTAAAATTGCATGCATGTCTACTAGGAAAATCACAACTTAAACATATATTTGTCCTAGTAGACATGCATGAAAAATTAACAATATCAGATTTCCACAATCCATTTGTAATGCAAGTTCATTTTGGATTTGATTGTGTGTGTTTTTTAGCATCATGGTTTCAGATCACTCTTCGTAATCCATCATCAGCCGGATGAGAGAGTGCAAGATGCATGCAAAATGTCATATCATACGCAAGACATGTGACTGTTTTATAGAATGCCTGAAAAAAAATTTACACCTTTCTGTTGATAGAAATTTCTACCTTCGTTGGTCGAAATTTTTGACCTTTATTCGTCAAAATTTCTACCTTTTTTGGTTAAACTTTTTTGACCTTCATTGGTCGAAATTTCTACCTTCATTGGTCAAAATTTTTGACCTTCACTGGTCAAAATTTCTACCTTAATCCACGAAATTTTTAACCCTCGTTGGTCAAAATTTCTACCTTGCTTGGTCAAAAAATTTGACCTTCATTGGTGGAAATTTCTACCTTTATTGGTCAAAATTTTGACCAATTCCTGTTAGAACTTGCAAATGGCAATTGAGGTTTTTCGACCAACGTATTGGTCAAAATTTTGACCAACATAAGGTTGGTCAAAATTTTGACCAGAAAGATTTCGACTAATGGGTTGGTTGAAGTTGGTCGAAGTTTGGTCAAAAATTGGGTCAAAATTTTGACCATTAATGATTGAAAAATGGTCTCAAATGTACTAGTGATAGGTAATGTATTTCAATTAAATTCCACTAAAATAACATGCTTGGTAGCTAAGATTGACAATAGTTGGTAATGACACAAAATATTTTGTCACATTAACTTTAATAACATTGTAAAAGCTAGTAATACACTTGCTTTGAGAGATTTACCTAAGATCACTAAGCCCACTAACACTATTTGTAAGGAATGTATCTTGGCTAAGTAGAAGAGAGTCTCATTTCCTAGCAAACAGTTTTGTACTACACAAAAGCTAGAATTGGTTCATACATGTCTGAGTGGTCCTACAAGAACAAGAGTATACTATGGAGAAAGGTACTTTATGATTTTTGTTGACGATTTTACTAGAATGATGTGGGTAGCTTTTCTTCAAGAAAAATCAAAGGCATTTGAGAAATTCAAGATATTCAAGAAAAAAGTAGGAATTAATCTAGAGTTAAAATCAAGATCCTAAGATCTAATAGAGGAGGAGAATTCTAGAGAATTCAATATCTATTGTGAAGAGAATGGTATCAAGAGATAACTATCTTCACCCCATACATCTGAGTAGAATGGGATTACTGAAAGAAGAAACAAATCAATTGCTGAAGTAGCAAGAGCTATGTTATTCAAAAATGATGTACCAAAAACTTTTTGGAGAGAAGTAGTCAATATAATAGTATACACATTGAACAAAGTGCAGATTAGGAAATGTATGGACAAAACACCCTATGACCTATGGTTTTGTCACTCACCATTAGTCAAATACTTCAAAATATTTGGAAGCAAATGTTACGTCAAAAGAGATGATGATATCGGTAAGTTTGATGCAAGGAGTGATGAAGGTATGCTTCCTGGCTATTCATTAAAAAGTAAATCTGACAAATGTTTCAACTATAGAACAAAAACTATAGTAGAGTGTGCAAATGTTAATGTTGATGAAAAGTTTAGCACTAAGGAAAAGATGATGGATTATAACTCTGATGGAGACAATTATTCTAGGATGACCAATAGACATAATGAATTGTTTCTCAAAACTAAAAATGACTTGCAGAATAATGTGCAAATTGAAGTAGCAAGAGAAGAACAAAGCACAATACCTAAAATAATTTTTGAAACAAAAAATCCTACCCCAAATAGGCATTTGATAAGAAATAATCCTACTAATCAAATAATAGGAAGTAAAGAAAAGGGAGTAATAACAAGGAGCAGAATTAATGAACTATGTCTAATGTCTCAAGTAGAACCAAAAAGTGTAGATGAAACAATCAAAGATGATCATTGGATAAGAGCAATGGAGGAAGAACTTTAGTAGATAATTAAAAATGACACATGGGAATTAGTTCCTAGACCCAAGGAAAAAAATGTGATTGGCACAAAATGGGTATTCAAAAATAAAATGAATGAATAGGGAGAAGTAATAAGAAACAAAGCAAGACTTGTATGCAAAGGTTACTCTCAGCAAGAAGGAATTGACTATGAGGAGACATATGCACCTACAGCTAGAATGGAAGTAGTTAGAATGTTCCTGGCATATGCAACAAATAAGAATATTAAGGTATATAAAATGGATGTTAAGTCATCATTCTTGAATGGAGAACTTGAAGAAGAAGTTTACATTCAGAAACCAGAGGGTTTTCCTTTAATAGTAGAGAAGGATATGGTTTGTAGACTAAATAAAGCCTTGTACGGATTAAAGTAAGCACCAAGAACCTAGTATGCAAGGTTGGATAAATACTTAGCAAAGCTTGGATTCGATAAAGGAAAAACATACAGTAACTTGTACTTGAAAGAAATAGAAGATTATTTGTTGATAATTATTGTAGTTGTTGATGACATCATTTTTGGAGGAAATGATGAAGCCAGTAAAAAATTCTTAGAAGATATGAAGAATGAGTTTGAGATGAATATGATAGGAGAAATAATTTTTTTCTTAGGATTGCAAATTTTTCAGAACAAAGAATGTATCTTAATTCTTCAGACCAAGTATTTGAAAGATTTGGTGAAAAGATTCAATCTAGAAGATTGTAACCTATTAGAACTCCTATGGTAACTAGTCACAAGTTATCAAGAAAGGATGAGACACCTATTGTTAAATAGCAAAAATATAGATCTATGATTGGAGAACTGTAGTATCTAACTCATAGAAGACCAGATATAACTAATGCAGTTGGAATTGTGGCAAGATTTCAAGCTAATCCTAAAGAATATCAACAGTAAAGAGGATATTTGGATTTCTAAATGGTACATTAGATTATGGAATTTGGTATGATAGAAGTAATGAATTTACTCTTTGCACTTATATAGATGCTAATTGGGCTGGAGATAGGGATGACAAAAAGAGCACTAGTGGAAGAGTATTCTTCCTTGGAGGAAGACTAGTTTCTTGGCTCAACAAAAAGCAAGATTGTACTTCACAAAGAACTGTAGAGGCAAAGTATGTTGCAACAAAAAACAACTATAATCAAGTCATATGGATGAAGTAGATGATGGAGGATATTGGAATTACATTCACAGAACCTATTATCATTTTCTATGATAACACAAGTATTGTTAACATGTCTAAGAATTATGTTTTGCATTCTAAAACTAAGCACATAGCCATAAAGTATCATGTGTTGAAAGAGAAAGTTGTAGAGAAAGAAATTAGATTAGACTACATCAACACTAAGGAATAGATTGTAGACATTTTCACAAAGGCCTTACAAAATGATATTTTTGAGTACCTGAGAGGCATGCTTGGGGTTATGCCCCTACCTAGCTTAGAGTAGAAGTTTCAAAAGTACATCAGTCTAGGGTACATAGCACCATTGTTAGACTAGACTGAATGTTGATGCTTCCTCTATGGGGGAGTATCTGTAATGAACAAAGTTAGCAAAGACTCTTGGTAATTGATAATTGGTATACAATAATGTCTTTAGACACTTGTGTTGTTTATAGAGTTATATCCAAAAGTTGTAAAGCAACAGACTGGATTATGGTTGTGCTAATAGATTATTGTATGTTCAATAAATTGAACCATTTATATACTACCTTTGACATTGATTTTGTTGGTGATCAAAATTGCATTTCCATTTTGAGTACCTAGTCCAAGTTTTGAGCCCCTACGAATGCTTTTCGTGCATATGTTCCTGCCTATTTTTTTATGTTTCTAACACTCTTCATTCAGCCTATCCATGTATTTTTTAATGATAATATGACATCTTAAACCATTCTGTGAAGTCCCATTTTGAGTTGTCTTCAGTTTTTCTTTTTTCTGCCCAATTGTCAAATAGCGACAGGAGGGAATGCTTGCCTTTGAATATCTTTTACTTGGTTAAGATTCATGACCTACCACTTTGAGGATGTTTAGTGTGCATAACAAAGACTCTATGTTCCAGGTTTCAAGTACTTTTGAATCTGTTTGACTAGGTTTAAAACCCCTCAAATTTGGTCAATTACCTCTATTGTAAATCTGCATTTTGTTCATAATTTCGAGTAGCCCTGTTTGAAAGACTAGAACTTTTGACCAGTTGACTAAAATAATAAAATTCCTTTTGTATCATATTTTAGGGGTTAGAGACTTTTTATACTCTAGATTTGAGCTTATGATGAATCCGTTTGATCAATTTTCAAATGCGATTACATTTGCAAGTTTTAAGGTTTCACTGGTAATAAGAAGTGCAGATCGATTGGGAGCTTTGTTCGAGATGTAATATCTTTGAGATCATGATTGGTGGGACTAAATGGTTTGTTACTTTACATTCTACTCTAAAAATACTACAAGTGTGTCAATTTTCAAGTCTTGACAAATCTGTCTGCACACTTTTCTAGTGCCTTTCCATTTGGAAAAAAATTATTTTAATGATGTTCACTATCCTGCAATCCCAAGTAGCCAACTTCAGACCTTTTCCAAATGCGCCTCATGATTTTTCATGAGCCCGAATCATAGAACTAGACTCTATTCATGACAATGTACCAATGCCCCAGTTTCCAGATCCTCAAGTGCCTATTTACCTAGTTTTCAAAGGTCAAAACCAAACATTTTCCAGTTTTCTAACATGTTTGTCTACATGCAATTTTAAGGAGGCATGTTCGGAGGTTGATATCTTTTGACCCTGATGTCATCATGCGTTGATATTTGGCAAGATTGCTGAATGTTTCAAAGAAAATAGGGATCTTGAGTTTTAGAGCTTGGCCATGTGTTTCTATCAGTTTTTGAAGCCAGGCAACAGGCCTCCTAACACAATTTTCACAGTGGTGCGAAAATGTTTTAAAATGAGTTTTAATGATGATTCACAGCCCAAATTTAATTTTCAGACCGAGGAATTTCAAGTTTTAAATTCATTACTGAATTAGTGAAGAAGAATTGATCAAAGTTGGGGATATCCTGAGTGTAGCCAATTGAGGCTTAAATATACTTGAAGCCCAATTTCCTTTTTAAATTGTTTTTCACAATTGATTGTGCATATTTAAGAGAAAGGCATTTCCGTAAGGAATTCAATGCTGATAAGAAGAATGATAAACGGTAAGCATCAAATGACTTTGACAGTGGTAAGCTGCTGAAAATGAAAATTTGGGAACATGTGTCTTGCAAGAGAGAAAAAGAGCAAATTTGTTGAGTTTTTAAAAAGTTCTATACAAGAACCAATTTGAACAGTCATAGATAGAGCATCAGTTGCATAGGGAGATTAAAATTCAGGGTCATCTCTAACATCCAATATACTTTGGTTGTTTGGATACTTTTTTGATCAGTGTGAAGTCTATCTTATTCTTGAATATTCTGCAAAGAATGAGAGCTCCAACATTGTAAATGTTTTAGTAAAAACTAATGGAAAAAAGCTCACCAGCGGATTGTGGCTTGTGAATCCTTCCCATGACAGGAAGCCTATGGTTTGCAGGCGAGCTCCACAATATTAAAATGAATAGATCTCCATGGTAGTAAGCAGAGGAAAGGAACCATTTAAGGTAGCAGGACAACACATGTAATGAAGAAGAGATAAGTATTGCAAAACAGGGCACATCACTTTTAAAAGTAAGCAAAATCTTTGAACCTTCACGCAAAGTAGGTAGAAGACTCATGGTTTGAGGGAAGACCAAAACTTTTCCATGTATAGGGGGCAATTGAAATCATAGGCAAGGAAGATAGGGGTAGCTCATGCCTTTGATGCCAATGTCTCAGTGCTACGCATGTGGTCCCCACATTTTGTAAGTGGCAGGTCTATGTCCACGTAATGTGTAAGAAGTCATAGTCACAGGGGAACAATTAGTAAGCTATAGGCTCCATGGCTTCAAAAATAGAAGTATCCACATTTTTGCAGTAGTATTGAGAGACCACGTGCACAATAGGTTGAGGGGAGTCTAGCATATATTGGTGCAGTCCATGCAATGAAAGGGGGAGGCCATAGTCCTTGTTTGGTAGAGGCCCATGAATGGTGAGAGATCATAAGATGAAAGGGTATTTGAAAACAATAAATTACTTGTTCTTTTACATTGAGGATGTCTACTCCTCATTAAAACCCATCCCTCTTTCCAAGCTCAATCATTGATTTTATATGGTGAGTAGAAAGGGACGTATTTGCTATGGATGCCTTCATTTTTGTGGGGTTGGTCTCTATTTTTTATCCCACATTGGGGGCACGAAAGAGTTTTTACTATTCATATACTCAAGCACTCGAAAGGTAACATGTCTTCTAAGATGCCAGGTTTGTGCATGTGGAGGGACCTGCCTACCCGACTAGTATGCTAAGTCAAACAATTTTGACTTCCCAAGTATGAAGAAAGTTATCGTGAGATCTTGGAACCTAATGAGGAGGGTCGTGATCCTACGATTCGTTGAGTGATCGGAGCACAGGAATGAAAGGCCTACAATCTTACAACTATCGTAAGGTCATGGGAGTCAAAAATATCTTTCATGATTATATGACGAGGCCCTTGCCATAGGGTCGTAAAACAAAAATTGTAGCCCTCTGATGCTACGAATTAATTAATTTAATTAATTCAAATGCTTATCATTGCTCATCATGGGATTGAGATGCTTCAGATAGTATATATATTAATGCTACCAATCGTGTGATTGGAGGAAGAAGATTCTATGGCCATGATAATATGATTTGCCATAATCGTAATATTATGGGGTAAAAGTTGAAAGATTTCAAATTTCAAAGATTTTCAAATGTTGCCTGGGTATAAAAAAGAATTGAAGAATGGACACTTAACATTGGTCAATTGTGGAAAGATAAATGATTTAAAAAATCAAAATTGCAAAATGATGTGAATGCAATTTTAAAGATATTTGAATCATTTTTAAAAGTTATATATAGTTCAACTATATGAACTTAAAAAAATTTCAAGTTTTACTTGCTCTGTTCAGTCCAGGAGGCAAATTTTTGAAATGATCTCAAGGGGGCATTTTTTATCCAAAATAGGTAGTGTAATATATCGTCAGAATTGGAAAAGAGAGAATTTTCCATTTTTGAAGTTAGATTTTGAGCAGGTATTAGCCAAAAGCAGCTACAAGAGGTTTTCTAATTTTGGGGGCTTCTTAGTGAAATGTGCAATTTTAATGTTGTAGATGAAATTGCAATCAGATATAGAGATATTTTCATATGATTTGACTTCTCCAACAATTGTAAGGATGAATTGAATGTTTTTGATGCAGTTGGGAGCAATTATGTTTCTAGCAACAACACAAGTTGATTTTCATGGCAAAGCAATTGTGACATGTTGAAATTAGATTTTTGGAACCTCAGTACAGATTGTTATGATTTCTTGATATTTCTTCATGAGATATTTGAATATTTTTAAGTGGGGATATATCAGATATTTTGGCATCATTTATGGTTTACAATTGCAGGTAGATGAGGAAGTTCAGTTTTAGCAACTTCAGATTGAAGACTCTTTCAGTGGGACAGATGTCAATTTTAGATTACATTTCCTGGAAGATCTTCTCTCCTATATATCTTCTTTTTCTACTTATTGTAAGGGTTCCAATTCTTTGGAGATTTTAGGAGGATTGTGAGACCAGTCTAGTTCCAATTTCTTGAGATTTTCTCACAGTTGTGATACCAATTTTCTTAGTGTTATCCTATTGCAAACAACATATTGTATTCCTTTTGAGGCATTGGTTATATTACACAGTCATTCTTTGTGTATTTTTTGAGTTTTGATATGTAGATGATGTATTGTTTTCAATGAAATTAATACAAGAACTTCAGCTTTCTTAGTTTCATTTTGATTCTCATCTCCTTCTTCTGTTATCTGTAATGTTTTGTGTTTGAGAATGAAGAGCTTGGACTCAGTTGCAATCCTTTTAGATTGTATGTCAAGATAAACTTGCTAATAGAACAAAAGTCCATGTAAATGCTTGCTTATATTGACAGGATTGTGGGTTACACTAGAAGGATTTCATCATAAGTATGAGAGTTGTTATGAAGATTGATGTCTATTTGCAAGTCAAATAGATAGATCATATGCCTGAATATATGAGTATACTTCAGGTATCCATTTGCTTGTTAAGGTTCAGTTAATGCCCAATGGATAAGGAACTGGTTAGCTTGAAGGATACATGTTCTCTATTGTTGCATACCCGAGTTATGCTGTGAGATCAAAACTTAAAATGAACATCAATTTCCCTTTTTATGTACTGAAGAACTAGAATTATGGGTCATGGCTTGTTTTCTATTTCTTTCTTCAGTTGTAATCAGCTATGGCAATTAGGAAGTTTATCAACAAATCATAGAAGATATTGACCATTTCTGCTATAGAGGGTAATGTTGCATAGAAGAGTATCAATTTAATAAGATAAATCCCTTAGGTTTTCCTACCTTGGCTTAGCAGAGCCTAAAGTGAAGTGAGTCCTGATGACTCTGTTAATTGGTCCAAAACTAAGACTTAGCATTGCTAAACATAGGATTTAGCTCATCCTTAGGCTTGTCCCTAGTCTTTGTTTCATGGTATTAGGTTTAAATCCACCTGATATGTTCTATACCAGAAAGAACTCCAAAAAAATGATGACTCTGTTGGGGAGTATTGCAATCTAAAAGTGATTCAATACAATTATAAGAAAGGCATGTGCAAAGTTTGTTATCAGCAGCAAGTTCATGCTGAAGTTTCATGCCTCCCAATGATGTTTTATCCAGGACAACAATAGCTTTGAATATTGAAGAAAGGTTTTATTTTTACTAATGTTTCCATCATCAGTAAATTTAGCTAAAGTGTTTTCAAAGTGCTATAGTCTTAGAGTCAAGAGTGAATGGCATGGTTTGTTCTCAGTTTTTCAAGATTGTAAATCTATAAGAGTGGTTTGTCCTACCATTGAAAGTCTAGTTCAAATTCTATCAAGTGACAAATCTTTATTTATTTCTCATTTATGAGTGGCGATTCTATCTTTGTACCAGTGTATCCAAGTTGATTTTATGTTTAAATAGTTGAAGGAATTTCAGTTGTAGGGTAGCTTTGAAGCTCTTATTAGTTTCTTGAAAAAGAATTGTGCTTGACTAAGGTTCAATGTTGTTTTAGGTTATGGTAAAAATAGGTTTTGAAGGGACCTTGAAATGCTTTCACATCCTCAAAAAGGAAAAAGCAAGATAGCCATCAGGAAAAGAGTCCTTAAACCTACTAGAAGCAGCACCAAAATCAAGTTTTATAGGGACCTAAAACCATTTACATAGTCCATATAAAGTACCCAAGTTTTACAAGGACTCAGAACCTCCAATATAGTTTTAAACTAAAAACCAAAAAATAGGACCAAACACAAGAACTAGATGTAACAACCAGCAAAAAGGACCTAAATAGGAACCCAACTAGAAAAGAAGACCCAAAGAAACTATTGCAGTTCAGCAATCATCTTAACTGCCTCCTTACCAATCATAGCCATATCCTGGATGGAGTTAGTGCCCAAAGAAGTAGCAACAATCAAGGCTTTCTTCCTTGATCTCTATCTTGTCCTCTTTCTAGGACCCTCCAAATTTATGGTTCCTTCATTTTCTCTTTTGCCCAAGGTTAGCCATAGTAGCACAGATGCTTGAAGTAACCTAATACATTTTTGTTCCACTTTCCTTGATAAGCATTCTAAGATTCTGCTCATAATCCTTAAGTTTTTGTGGGATGTCTCCCATTTGTACCTCCAAGTGTTTGATAATTTCTCAGTTAGCCTCCTTGTTATGTTGCAAAGTTTCCACTTTCTTCTTCAACCCCATTATTTCATTATAAATCCAAGAATCAACTTGGAGGAAAGAATCAACTTTAAGTTTGGCATAATGCAAGAATGAAAGCTTGGTTTCCCTCTCCGCGGAGTCACCCATGTCTTCAGCAATGGCATGTGGTCGGGACACAACTTTATCAATTTGTTCCTCCCCAACCAACGAATTCTCCTCTCCAGTCTCCACAGGGTCATGTTGACTAGGGACCTCCTTATATTGTCCCTCAGTCTCCTTTGTAGGGGTGGAAGCCTTCCCCATGTTATCCTCCTCACTCATAATGGTTGGCTAATCAATTAAATTATCCTTATCTTTATCACCTCCCCCCAACACAGTTTGAGTACCCTCATTATTAGACTTGTTCTGTTTCGAGTTATCCTTAGTTGTTTCTTCCTTTTTCCCTTTTTCATTTTTGCCTTTTGTTCTTGAATAAATTTCCAGGTTAGAGCTAAACTCCCCAACATCTGTCCCTTCCTCTTCCTCTGGGACATCCTTATCTAATCCTTTAGTACTCTCTACCTCAAAATCCTCTTCAACAATTTGTCTTCGAGAGCTAGAGGGTTTCAATTTTGCCTTATCTTTCTCTTTAACATTCTCATCAATTTTACATTTTATGGACTGAGAATACTTATGTTTGCCAGGGGGGGGAGATGAAGCAATGGATTTATTTTTACAAAAACCCTCTATGAGCAATATTAGACCTTCATGTAAGATGGGTTGTGACTCTTTCTTTCTATGGGCATACAAGCTTTGAAGCAAAGAGAAATGCAAATAGAAAGGAAAGGAAATTTTTTCCTTATACCTAAAATGGTTAAGAAGGACAAAGTGGAATTTGTGCACTCTTTTATTCCTACCATCAAGGATAAAGTACTCATGGATACAACCAAGCACATCATGCCAAATATCTTTAATCTGTTGCACATCAAAGAAGTCTCCATTCTTCTCCAATTGCTTCTCCTTAGCATCCGTCTTCGAGAATTTTTTGTAGGCCGCACTGGAAATGCTGGTCTATTTTGAGAATTTAATACCTTCCATCGAGAGCCTAGTAACCTTGGCAATGAATTCCTCAGTAAGCTTCATAGTGACTCTGTGGAGAGTAACTTTGTCATCTACCCAATTTTTGAAGAAGTTGGTGGTGACATGGGATTTGAATCCATGCAAACACTATAGAAAACTAACCACCTTCCCTCTCTAGAGAATCTTCCAAATGTCCTACCTAGCCTTCTATTCATCACATTTTTTGGGCTCCTACTTCCTCAGTTCACCCCCCATTTTATAGAGCGAACAAAAAAATAGAGACACCCAGATACCTATAGTAGAGAGGTTGAAATGAGACCAATTTTTTGTAACTCAAAATCGAGGTCACCTTTTTGATGATACGTGTAGAGAGCACATAACCTTCACATGAATGTACCTCCTTGGGGAAGGTAATCTAACATTCATAAGGCCACTCCCCCAAATCATTAAATTTCTAATCCAAGCAAATCTTTCCCACTTTGGAATGAATAGAATCATAATTAATAATTTCTTTAAGATCCACGAGCTTGTTTAATTCATCAAGCCACCTGACCTTATGCCCCATTTGAACCGCATGATTGGCTATCCAGTCAGCGGCCCCATTGGCTTCTCTATATGTATGGGAAATGACCACTTTTTCAAATTTTTGAAATAAGGTTTTGATTTCCATAATTGTAGCCTCTATAGACCATGAGATAGAAATGATCTCTAAGAACACCTCCACATCCTTCTCTTCTTGAGTTTCCCTTAGTAGCTCCATCAAAGTTCCCTTTGGTCCATCCATTAGGGGGAACAAAACATTTTATGATCGATGTAGGATTATCAATTTTAAACTTAGATCCTTGAGATCGTAAAGGGTTATCAAGTTGGAAGGTTTGACCAAAATTCCTCTAGGATTTAAAATTCTCCTTGAAGGCTCTGATGATATTCTGACCAAGCACCCATCCTGGAAGATCTTTATTTTTGAATATTTCATTATTTCTTTTTTTTCAGATGCCCCACCAAAGGTGAGGGAGGGTTAATTTCCAAAGAAATTGAGCATCAGGATCCTTTGAGGGGTAGCTCCAACTTTTGAAAGAAAGATCCACATTGTTTTGATGGACCCATGTCATGCCCCAAAAATTCAAAATCTCTGTCCAAACTTCCTAGGTATAAGAGCAACTCAAAAACATATGATCTCTATCTTCAAGTCCATTTCTTCATAAAGTACACCTATTAGCCACATTTATACCTCTTTTTTGAAAGTTGTCAAGGGTCAAAGTTTTTTTTTGGAGAAGAATCCAAAAAAATATGTTAATTTTGGGTATGAGACCCTTAATCCAAGCATGTGACTAGAAAGGTTGATTACCCTTATGCTTTGAAGCAAAGATAAAAGAGACTTATTTGAAAGTAGATCACTATTGTGATTTATTTTTCCTTTTAAAGAAGATGGTGGTTGTACAAGGTTTTCATCAGTGTGAAAGAGTATCAGCTCACACTAGTGCTAGAATCAATAGAGGAAAGTTTGCATCAACACTTAAGGTATTTTAATTTTCATGAGTTTCATTTTCATGAAAGTTTAATGTTAAAATCAGTACCTCTATTCAGTGAGTTTTAGCACTAGAGAAAGAGGTGAATTTTTTATTCAAAGATGGATTCAGACATCAGGTCTGAGGTTAGTTTGCAATTTTTTGATAGTTTGACAACTGTAGTAAGTAATATTGATATGTTGAATAAGCAACTTCACAATATGATTGTAAGTATAGTGAGAGGGAAAATGGGAAATCTTCAGGGTCTAAATGTTCAACAAGTTTATATAATGTTTAAATCAGTGATCAGTATGATGCCTTTGCATTCTAGACCAGAAGAATCTTCCCTAGCAAGTGTTTTCCTAGATGTTATAATACTTGATTCAGTTAATTGGCTGGAACCTATAAGGTTACAAGAGCTTTTACAAGCTGAGAATTTTATTAGGGAGATGGAAAGTGATAATGATAGTGTTTATATTATATCTCCTAATGGTGATAATACATGTGCTAAAAGTCAAGGTAATCATGAATGTAATGAATCCATAAATAATGATAATCTATTTTCTGAATGTGAAGAGATGGATTCAGCTTTTACTGAATCAAAAAAGTGCAACTAGCATAAAGAAGATCGATATGAAATTAAAAATGAGTCTTTTGAAAGTGAATATGAGTTTGAAGAGGTTTGCAATAGTAGTAGAAGTGTTGATTTCCATGATGAGAATGAATGTTATAATTCTAATATTTCAAATTTTTGTACTAATGTTACTGTTTCTATGAGTTCTTCATGTCATCTAGATAATAATCACAGCTAGGAGAATATTTTTGAGGAAGTCTTCTTGAGCCCTGATGAGATTTCAGACTTATTGGCTTGTGAGTTTTAGAAATATGTAAGTACTTCTAAGGATGTTTGTATTCTCCCTCATAATTTTTCTTCATTTGGTCAAGTCACTTCCCCAATGTTTGATGTAGAAAAAGATACAAAATCTAAAAGATCTTTATCAAATTTTGGAGGTGCATATAGTAATACCTCAGATTTATGTGCACATGATGATTTGATAGATGCAGGGGATGTGTTTCAAGGGAAGTTTTATACTGTGTCAATGTTTTCTCATGCTGGTGATTGCAATGAAATATGTTTTTATACTTCAGATGAAGAGGAAAACATTAAAAATAATATTGTTGATTCTAATTTCCCTTTTATTACTGATTGTTCATGTAATAATGCATCTAATGATTTCAAGGTTCCCTCTAACAGTTTGTTAGATGAAGATAAAATTTGTGATCAACATATTTTGGATCAACATTTTCAAAACAATTTTTCAAATTTGGTAACTGACCATTTGTTTCAGTGTGAAGAGTTTTCAGCGATTGATAAATTTGATGTAATGAGTAATATTATTGTGAAGAGGTAGGAATCAGATTTTACATACCCTTCATACTGAGATACACAAGGTGAGCTGCATTTTATTGACATATGCAACTTGGTGAACGAAGTGGAATATGAATACTTCGTGTTTCCTCTTGATAGCATAAATCCATCATGTGTTTATGATGGTTCTCAATTTAATTTTTATAATCAAGAGCATGTTGATTCATAATTTCATAGTGAGCAAGATGAAGAAATTAATTCATATTTTAATATGCACTATGAAAGTGATGGTGATAATTTTGTTTTGCCTAACAAAGTGAATGGAAATACTGATGTGTTGGGTAAAACAAAAGTGGGTCAAAGTTTCAGTTTACTTCAGGGAGATATAAATGAAAATCAAGTATTTGACAGAGGTAGGAACTTTGAAGAAGTTGGGGTGGCCCGAGCTCACCAGCTTATACTGTTAGAATAGTTTTCCTTGTTTTCAAATTTTTTCTCAAAGAAAGTTTTTGAGTGGTCTGCTTCATCTAGAGATCTAATTTCTTTCCATTCTTGCAAGGGGCATACATCCCCAGATAAAGCCACTATTGGTGCTCAAAATTGCATTTCCATTTTGAGTACCTAGTCCAAATTTTGAGCCCCTATGAACGCTTTTTGTGCATATGTACTCGGCTATTGTTTTAATGCCTAAGTGGTGTTTTATGTTTCTAACACCCTTCATTCAGCCTATCCATGGTTTTGGTAATGATAATCTGACATCTCGAACCATTCTGCAAAGTCCCATTTTGAGTTGTCTTCAGTTTTTCTTTTTTATGCCTTAGTGTCAAATAGCGACAGGAGGGCATGTTTGCCTTTGAATATTTTTTACCTGGTTAATATTCATGAGCTTCCACTTTGAGGATGTATAGTATACATAATAGAGAACCTATGTTCCAAGTTTCAAGTTGTTTTGAATCTGTTTGACTAGGTTTCAAACCCCTCAAAGTCGGTCAGTTACCTCATTATAAATCTGCATTTTGTTCATAATTTCAGGTAGCCTTGTTTGACAGACTATAACTTTGGCCCAGTTGACCCAAATAATAAAAGTCCTTTTGAATCATATTTTAGGGGTCAGAGACTTTGTATGCTCTAGATTTCAGCTTATGATGAATCCGTTTGATTAGATTTCAAATGTGATTCCATTTGCAAGTTTTAAGGTTTCACTAGTAATCAAAAGTGCAAATTGATTGGGAGCCATGTTCGGGATGTCATATCTTTGAGTCTGTGATTGAAGGGACTAAATGGTTTGTTCCTTTACATTCTACTCTAAAAATACTACAAGTGTGTCAGTTTTCAAGTCTTGACGAATCCGTCTGCACACTTTTCCAGGGCCTTTACATTTGAAAAAAATATTATTTTACTGATCTTCACTATCCTACAATTCCAGGTAGCCAACTTTAGACCTTTTCCAAATGCGCCTCGTGATCCATCATGAGCCCAAATCATAGAACTATATTCTATTCATGACAATGTACCAATACCCCAGTTTCCAGATCCTCAAGTGCCCATTTACCTAGTTTTCAAGGTCAAAACCAAACACATTTTCTAGTTTTCTAACATGTTTATCTACATGCAATTTTAAGGAGGCATGTTCGTAGGTTGATATCTTTTGACCCTGATGTCTTCATGCGACAATATTTTGAAGGTTTGCTGAATGTGTCAGGGAAAATAGGGATCTTGAGTTTCGGAGCCTAGCCAAGTGTTTATGTCAGTTTTTGAAGCTAGGCAACAGGCCTCTTGATTCAATTTTCACAGTGGTGCAAAAATGTTTTAAAAATGAGTTTTAATGATGATTCACCACCCAAAATTTATTTTCAGACCGGGACATTTTAGGTTTTAAATTCATTATTGAATTAGTGAAGAAGAATTGATCAAAGTTGGGGATATCCTGGGTGTAGCCAATTGAGGCTTAAATATACTTGAAGCCCAATTTCTTTTTTAAATTGTTTTTCACAATTGATTGTGCATATTTAAGAGAAAGACATTGCCATAAGGAAGTCAATGCTAATAAGAAGAATGATAAATGGTAAGCATCAAATGATTTTGACACTGGTAAGCTGCTAAAAAGGAAAATTTGGGAACATGTGTCCTGCAAGAGAGAAAAAGAGCAAATTTGTTCAGTTTTTAAAAAGTTCTATACAAGAACCAATTTGAACAATCATATATAGAGTATCAATTGCATAGGGAGATTAAAATTCAGGGTCATCTCTGACACCCAATATACTTTGGTTGTTTGGATACTTTTGTGATCAGTGTGAAGTCTATCTTATTCTTGAATATGCGTTGGATACTTTTAGCCCACCCGCCCGGCTAGTATGCTAAGTCAAACAATTTTGACTTCCCAAGTATGAAGAAAGTTATTGTGAGATCGTGGAACCTAATGAGGAGGGCCATAATCCTACGATTCACCGAGTAATCAGAGCACAGGAATGAAAGGCCTATGATCTTACGACTGTCGTAAGGTCTTGGGAGTCAAAAATCTCTTTCCCAATTATACGACGGGGCCCTTGCCGTAGGGTCATAAAACAAAATTTCTAGCCCTTTGATGCTATGAATTAATTAATTTAATTAATTCAAATGCTTATCATTGCTCATCATGAGATTAGGATGCTTCAGATAGTATATATATTAATGGTGCCAATCGTGTGATCGAAGGAAGAAGATTCTATGGCCACGATAATATGATTTCTTTGATCATAATATCATGGGCTCAAAGTTGAAAGATTTCAAATTTCAAAGATTTTCAAATGTTTCCTGGGTATAATAAAAAATTGAAGAATGGACACTTAACATTGGTCAATTGTGGAAAGATAAATGATTTAAAAAGTCAAAATTGCAAAATGATGTGAATGCATGAGTTTTAAATTTTAAATATATTCAATTTTTTTTTTTAAATTTATAAATTGTTCAACTATATGAACTTAAAAATTTTACAAGCTTTACTTGCACTGTTTAGTCTGGGAGGAAAATTTTTGAAATGGTCTCAGGGGGGCATTTTTTATGCAAAATAAGTAGTGTAATATACCGTCAGAACCAGAAAAGAGAAAATTTTCTATTTTTGAATTCAAATTTTAAGCAGGTATCGACCAGAAGCAGCTATAGGAGGTTTTCTGATTTCGAGGGCTTCTCAGTGAAATGTGCAATTTTAATGTTGCAAATGAAATTGCAATTAGATATAGAGATATTTTCATCTGATTTGACTTCTCCAGCAATTGTAAGGATGAATTGAATGTTTTTGATGTAGTTGGGAGCAGTTATGTTTTTAGCAACAACACAAGTTGATTTTCAGGCCAGAGCAATTGTGACATGTTGAAATCAGATTTTTGGAACCTAAGTATAGATTGTAATGCTTTCTTGATATTTCTTCATGAGATATTTGCATATTTTTAAGTGGGGATATATTAGATATTTTGGCATCATTTATGGTTTTCAATTGCAGGTAGACGAGGAAGTTTAGTTTCAACAACTTCAGATTGAAGACTCTTTTAGTGGGACAGATGTCAATTTCATATTACATTTCCTGGAAGATCTTCTCTCCTATATATCTTATTTTTTTGCTTATTGTAAGGGTTCCAATTCTTTTGAGATTTTAGGAGGATTATGAGACTAGTCTAGTTCCAATTTCTTGAGATTTTCTCACAGTTGTGATACCAATTTTCTCAGTGTTATCCTGTTGTGAACAACATATTGTATTCCTTTTGAGGCATTTGTTATATTACACAGTCATTCCTTGTGTATTTTCTAAGTTTTGATATGCAGATGGTGTATTGTTTTCAATGACATTAATACAAGAACTTCACCTTTCTTAGTTTCATTCTAATTCTCATCTCCTTCTTCTGTTATCTATATTTTTTTGTGTTTGAGAATGAAGAGCTTAGACTCGGTTGCAATCTTTTTAGGTTGTATGTCAGGATAAACTTTCTAATGGAACAAAGGTCCACGTAAATGCTTGCTTATATTGACAGGATTATGGGTTACACTAGAAGGATTTCATCATAAGTATGAGAGTTGTTATGAAGATTGATGTCTATTTGCAAGTCAAATAGATACATCATATGCCTGAATATATGAGTATACTTCAGGTATCCATTTGCTTGTTAAGGTTTAGTTAATGCCTAATGGATAAGGGACTAGTCAGCTTGAAGGATACATGTTCTTTGTTGTTGCATACCTGGGTTATGCTGAGAGATCAAAACTTAAAATGAAATCAAAACTTAAAAAAAATATCAATTTCCCTTTTTATGTACTGAAGAACTAGAATTATGGGTCATGACTTGTTTTCTATTTCTTTCTTCATTTGTAATCAGCTACCATAATTAGGAAGTTTATCAGCCAATCATAGAAGATATTGACCATTTCTACTAGAGAGGGTAATCTTGCATAGAAGAGTATCAAGTTAATAAGTTAAATCCCTTAGGTTTGCCTACCTTGGCTTAGCAAAGCCTAAAGTGAAGTGAGTCCTGATGACTCTGTTAATTGGTCTAGAACTAAGATTTAGCTTTGTTGAACATAGGATTTAGCTCATCCTTAGGCTTGTCCCTGGTCTTTTTTTTGTGGTATCAGGTTCAAATCCACCTAACATTAGAGAGAGCTTGTACTATGAGGGAGAAGTGTTGCAATTGAGGATTTAGAAAGATCTGATTGATAAATAGACTCGTTGGTATTCTTGAACTAGATGTTTTTCATCTATGTTGCCATCAATGCCAAAGGGAAGATAGTTAGCATGTATGTTGATGCTATGAGGGAGTATTGTAGAACATTATTATGATGTATTTATAACTATGTTTTTCATTGATGATAACATAGTAATAAGTTTATAAAAGACTAACAGAGCAACAAACTGTGATTTTTGTATTAAGGACAATACATTATGTATCTACTTATGCACAATTACCAACACATACTGATGCAAGAGCATCCAAAGGGATAAGGGAAATCCTATGTCACCCAAAAAAATGTACTTAGACTTAGTTTTTGCTTCATGTGTTTTCATTTCTGGATACCCATTTGGGTCTAATAAAGGTTCCAACTCTCATAGTTCCACTATTAGTGTTCTAGGTTAGAGTTTTTAATCACCTTGGGATACATGTAAATGTCAAAAAAATAAGAGTATGTAATTGAGCCATCATTTTGGTGAACTAGAAGGTATAAACTATTTGACACCTCTTGCTCTCTCTTCCTGATGATGGATCACGTAGTGTGATTCGAAACATTGATGAAAAATCTCCACACAATCTATTCTAGAAAATTAGCATTATAAATCATGGATTGTGGAAATATGATTGCATTAATAAGGTATAAATTGGCCAGATGGTTTTCATTTTAATTTAGAGCATTCCAAAAAAAGAATCAAGTCAAAAGGCCCCACGGTTTGAAAGTTATCATAGTTTTTTCAATTTCTGGAGACATCCTAAGAATGCTTCAAAGTCAAGTTAGGGGAATTAAATGACCTTGAATAGGGAAAAAAATGGGGGATGAGTAAAGCTCATCCATAGGGCTATAGAGCACTTTGAGAGCTTTCCAGAAATGTAAATAGTTCATCAATTGGAGCTACGATTCAAAAGTTATTCCTCTCAAAAGTTTGGTTACCATTTCTGGATTTTTCTAGTTTTGCACCAACTTCTAACGCAGCTTCTAGAGCCTTCTACTTGGTTGATGGATGCCAACTAGTACTTCCTAGAATGTATTCCTAATCCTTAACACTTTGGGGTCTATTTAAGGAAATTTCTAGCATTGTAAAAGGCAGTTCAAAGTGGAGTTTGAGAGGAGGTACTAACAAGGGAATTATCTCCAGATTTATACTATTGTAAGCCCTTAGGGCATGTTTTGAAGTCTATTTTCTCTGTACTGAATGTATTAGCATATTTACATAGTTAATAAATAAAAATTCCCCTTTCTGTTGTGTCAATTCTATTATTTGGCTTGACCCTATCAAGTGGTATCAGAGTGGGTTTTCCTGAGTGTGTAGACAGAGCACCGACTATGAGGTAGTTTGCAGCAGGACTGTGTGGTTGTGGGTTTGAATTAAGAAGATGCCTCCATGAAGAGAGCATGGTGGAAGGGATAGAGCTATTAATCTTGAGGAGGTTAGAGCCCTCCAAAGGTAGGTAGAAGAATTGCAGAGGAGCTCTGTAGAGGAACAAATGTTACTGCAGGTGACGAAAGTGAGGACAACAATGAAGAAGAAGAAATTGGACCAGAAGGGGAAGTTGATAGGGAAGTTCTAAATCAGGTAGAGGAGAGCCTTTTTAGGGCCATTAGTAAGTTTGGGAAAAGACCTATAATTCATGTGGGTGTATTTTCAAGAAATCGGACACTAGATGAGTTGATTGACTGGATCAATGAACTAGAAGAGTACTTTGAGTATGACGATATCAGGGATCCAAATTGTGTTAAGTTTGCAAAGGCCAAACTAAAAGGACATTGCAAAGCCTAGTGGCAAGAGGTTCAATTGAAAAGAAATAGAAGAGGAAAGGAGAAGATCACAAGGTGGGATCGCATGGTGGACAAACTAAAGAAGCAGTTCATTCCTATTGACTACAAGCTTGATTTATTTAAAAAGATGCATGGGTTAAAGCAAGCAGGAAAATTAGTCTAGGAATATACAAAGGAGTTTTATCAACTTTTGATTAGAGCAAGGAATTTAGAACCAAATAAGGAGAAGGTTTCTCATTATATTAGTGGGTTGCGACCTAGCATCCAAGAGGAATTAAGTCTGGTAAGAATGACTAGCATTGAGGAGGCATATCAGTTTGCCCTACAAGTTAAAGAGAAGCTAAATAAAAAGTTTGAAGGAAGACAAAGAGGGCATGGTCAAGGAGGAAGGGGTAGTGGTAGCTCATCTGGAGGTCAAAATGAAACCCAAAAGAAAAATGAAGATGTGGGTACTAGTAGGAACTAGAGGAATGAGGGTTTCAACCGCTCCCATGATCAAGACTTTTGAAATCAAAGAGGAAGAGGTATAGGACATGGACAAGGAAGAGGAGGCTTCCATGGTACCTATTTTCATTGCAATGAAGAAGGTCATCGTGCCTTTGAATGCCCTCAATGACAAGGAAGGACAGATAGGAGAGCTGAGCATCAAGCTAGGGTTGCTCATGTGGATGAGGATGTACAATCATCACATTCAGAGGAGAGACTTTAGTAAATGAAAGGGTTCTAATAAGTGGTGAGATTGAACTAGGACAAAGGAGGAGCTTATTTCATACCAGGTGTAAGTGTGAGGATAAATTTTGTGATGTGATCATTGATGGTGGTAGCACTAATAACTTGGTATCAGAGGAGATGGTCTCTAAGCTAAAGCTTAAGAGGGAGAAACACCCCCAGCCCTATCGGATTTCTTGGGTGAAAGATTATCATAAGGTATGGTACAAGATTCACAAGCTAAGGTACAAGATTTACAAGCTGTACAAGAGGTATTTACAAGCTTTAGTAGATATTGAATATTTGGCTGGAACACCAAGGGAACAAGCAAGTGTTTTATGGGATGGTGGGTGAATGGATGAGGGATAGGATAGTGATAGATAATGGATTAGTCTTAGTACACAAGGTGCCTAAATTACAAGGTTTTCACCAAGGTACCTATCCAAGGTGCTTGAATTGCCAAGTTTTCACCATTGGATGCTTATTTCTCTTTACTATTTTTATTTTTTAAATTTTATTTTATTTTTTAGAAGCTGGGTATACCAAGGATCTTCAAGCATAGAACTTCTTGAGATGAATGATGTTAGTAGGATCATTCAAGAGTTCTCCTTTTGGTGTAGATAGCTAATAGGCTCCAGAGCCAAAGGATGCAGTGACAACATAAGGACCAAGCCATGTAGGTTCAAACTTGCCTTTCTTTTCTCAATCAACTTGGACTTTCATATTTTCTTTGAGGACCATGTCGCCTGGATATAAGTGCCATGGAAGTACTTTCTTATTGAAATTCCTTTTGAGATGAGTTTGGTAGACTATGAGATGATCATAGGCTTGTTGTCACTTCTCATCTAAGAGATCTAGCTGGGTGAGTCTAGCTACTCGGTATTCTTCATCTGATATTTTCCCTTGCAAAGATATGTGCAAGGAGGGAAGTTAAACCTCTATGGGTAGTAATACTTTGACACCATAGACTAGGGAGTATGGAGTTGTTTCTGTAGATTTATGAAAGGAGGTTCAATAGGCCCATAGGGCTGGATTTATTTGTAGGTGCCAATCACAGCCGAAATCATGAACAACTTTCTTTAGGATTTTGAGGAGGGTTTTGTTAGTTGCCTCTACTTGGTCATTACCTTAATGGGAAATATGGGCTAGAAAAGTGGTGATGGATGCAGAGGGAAGTGCATAGCTCTTCCATGTTGAGATTTTTAAATTTACCTCCATGGTCGGTGAAGATGGTGGATGGGATACCGAAGCGACAAACAATGTGGTACAAGATGAACTTGGAGACCTGAACTCCTATAGCTGAGACTAGGGGGACTACTTTCACCCACTTAGTAAAATAATTTGTAGCTATTATTATCCATTTATGTCCATCAGATGAGAGAGGTGTGATAGTTCCAACTAGATCAAGGCCCCAACATGCAAAGGGCCAAGGTGGTACAATAGGTTGTAGATCTTGTGCTAGAGTGTGCACAAGATTTGCATGCTGCTGATATGGGAGACACTTTCTGACAAAGTCACAAGAGTCTTCTTCAATAGTAGGCTAATAGTAGCCTGCTCTAAGGACTTATCATGCTAAGACAATACCACTCATGTGGGCACCACAAAGTCTAGAGTGTACTTCTTTTAATGCCATCGTGGCCTCATTTTCATCTAAACATTAAGAGAGAGTATCATGATAACCCTGATGATATAGGGTATTGGCTATGATAACATAGCAGGATGATTTTTGGATGAGTTTTTGGCATTGGGTACGTGTGAGGTGAGGGGAGATGATACCATCTTTAAGGTAAGCATGAATCTCATGGTACCAAGGGGATTGGGGACCAACCAAGATACAAACATGGTTTAAGTCATCATTTGCATAGGCAGGTGTGAGGAGACGCTTGACTAAAAACTCATACTGCGTAGCCACTTGGGGAATTTCCAAGAGCTAGCTGATAGTGGCCATAGTGTCTGCTGCTTTATTCTGCATTCGAGGCACTTGTGTAAACTGAAGCTTTATAAAATGCTAGGTTAGCTGATCAACTAGCTCTTTGTAGGGTAATAGCTTTTCATCTTTGGTTTGATATTCATTTAGGGCTTGCTTGATGATGAGCTGAGAATCACCAAAGATTTGTAACTCAGTGATGTTTCATTTTGCAACTATCTTTAATCTTACTATGAGAGCCTCATATTCAGCTATATAGTTGGTGCTAGGGAATTATAGCTTGAAGGCTTTTGGAATGTAATCTCCCTGAGGTGTGACCAACAATATTCCTACCCCTGATCCATGAGATGTGTATGAGCCATCAAAATAAAGTATCCATGGGGGTTGTTCTTTAATTAGACAGATATGCTCATTTGAAAATTCTATGATCAAAGGATATGTATCTACTAAAGATGCATCAGCTAGGTGATATGCTATAGCCTGCCCTTTGATTGCCTTTCTTTCCACATATTGGATGTCAAATTCGCTAAGGAGCATAACCCATTTGGCCAAAAGGCATGTAAGTGTTGTTCTAGAGAGCATATACTTGAGACGATCAATTTTGGATTATAGTTGGACAATATGACTTAGCATGTAGTGGCGAAGCTTTTGAGTTGATAAAACAATTGCGAAACAAGCTTTTTCCATAGGAGTGTAATTGAGTTCATAACCAACTAGGGTTCTACTGAGATAGTAGATGGCTGTTTCTCTACCATAGTCATCGTGCTGTGCTAGAAGTGCCCCTAGAGCAGTAGGCATTGCTGAGATGTACGAGATCAAGGGATGACCAAGAACTGGTGGAACCAAGATAGGGGGATTGGCATGTTATTACTTGAGATGATCGAAGCTTTGTTGATATAAAGGATCTCGCTTGAAGTTTTCATCCTTCTTCAGTAAATGTGCAAATGGCGTACCCTTATCTGCCAGCTGGGAGATGAAGCGTCGAATAGATTGAAGCTTTCCCTAAAGAGTGGAAAGCTATAATAGTGTCTAGGGAGGAGGCATGTCTAAGATAGCCTTGACCTTCTTGAGGTCAATCTCTATGCCTCGTTTGAAACTATAAAGCCTAGAAGCTTGCCAGATGTGACCCCAAAGACACACTTCTTGGGATTTAGCATGAGATTTTATGTGGCTAACCTATCAAAGACTTTCTCTAAGTCAACAAGATAATCCATGAAGGTATGATATTTGACCAAGATATCATCCACATAATCCTCCAAAATGTTATGGATAAGATCATGGAAAATGGTTTTCATAGCTCTTTGATAGGTAGTCCCTGCATTCTTTAGGCCAAAAGGCATCATGTTGTAGCAAAAGGTTCCCCAAGGGGTAGTGAATGTCGTCTTATGCTGATCTTCTAATACAATATTGATTTGATTATACCCAAAAAATCCATCCATGAGGGACAAAATTTCATGTCCAACTATAAGATCTACAATCATATCTATGTTGGGCAAGGGAAAATCATCTTTTGGACAAGCTTTGTTAAGATCTCTGAAATTTGTGCAGATTCTGATGTCACCAGAAGGCTTGGTGATGGGGACCATGTTGGAGATCCACTCTAAGTAGTTGATAGGTCAGATAACCTTAGGAGCTAACATTCTTTCTAACTTAGCTTTCACCAATAATGCCACCTTGGGGTGCATTTTTCTAAGCTTTTGTCTAACGGGCTTGATCTTTGGATCGACTGCAAAATGATGAACTACAAGCTTTGGATCAAGTCTTGGCATGTCTTGATATGACCATGCAAATTATCCAATGTTCTCTCTTAAGACCTCAAAGAGGAGGTCAGCTTGGTCTTGTGATAGGGATGCAGTAATGTGAACAAGTTTGGGGATCTCTAAAGAACCGATGTTGACTTCTCTAGTATCCTTAATTAGAATAGAAGACACCTCTAGTCGATTATGTTGAGGAGGAAATGCTAAATCCTCATTTTCTACTTGTGACTCTAGATTTTCTTGCTGAGGGGCTCTCTTCACTACCTTAGCTAGTCTCAGATTCACCTTAGTTCCAGTTTTGGGTGTATCAGAACTAGGTTGGGGATTTTCTCCAAAATACCCCTTGGGATCTAGCTTATAGATATAGGTAAAATCTGGCTTTGTTTTCTTGTGAGTAGTTTTTGCTCCCATGAATCTCAAAAGTGCTTCCTTTGATGTGAACTCATCAATGTGTATGATGCTTGGTTGGTCCCAATCTATGAGTTTTGGATGGGTGAGTGGTAGGTCAATGAAATGGATGGATAGTTCTTGGAGAATAGAGTCTCCCAGGGATATTTGGTTTGGGATATCATCCTAGGCTCTCTTTTCAACTTCCTCAGGAATGTATTCAATTTCGACAAGGTTGTGGTCAATGTTTGAAAAAGTGTGACTATCTGTATTGGTGCCCCCAGTTGTGGGTATGCCAAAGCCAAGACCTGACTTTGTTTCCCACTTGTGTGCTTCGATGGGGCACTACATGCACTACATGCTTTGATGGAGCTTATGTTCATAGGGATACTTCTAGATGAAGTGATCAAGGCATGCTTTATTTCTTGGAGGTGCATCCTTATGTAACCAATTGTTGATATCTGGAGTGAGCTCCTCATGAAGAGGGATTTTTGAGGATACAAAGGTTGTTGGGCCAAACTGTTTGTATCGAGGAGGTGGAATATCCTTAGCTTTGCGATATGTTGGTCATCCATGGGCATGTGAATAAAGTGGGAGTTCCCCGACAAGAAATGCATCTGATAAACTAGACTCTCCACAGCCTTTGTTATTGATCTTCATGATAGATAGGGTAGAGGCAAGGATGGTTTCTGGGTCATTACAAGTGTGGGATGAGCTAGTGATGGCTATGCCGATATCAATTCTAGGGAAATGGTTTGCATATAAAGCTTCAACCACATTGCAGTAAGCAAAGGGTTATGTATTGGCATGGATGGTTACCTCAATGCCCTGATGCAAAAATTTGACGCACTAATGGTAAGTGGATGGAATGGCTTTCATGGCATGAATCCATGGACGACCGAGGAGGATGTTGAATGGTAGGTTTAGATCAATAACATGGAAAAGTGTTTCTTGGATGACTGGCCCAACTTTGATTGGCAGCAAAATAGTTCCTTCTGTGGTTCTTTCCCAGTTTTCATAAGCTTTGATGGTGATAACCTCACTGATGATATCCACCTCAGTATACCCATCTTGTTTTATGAATTTTAGGGTACAAATATTCAAGGCTGATTCATTATCTACTATTACTATTTTTATGACAAAATTGGATACCATGATGGCTATGCGAAGCAGAAGGGTGTGATCTGGCTCGACCATGGGTATGTCAGTGGGTTTGAATGATAGGGCACATGAGGAAGATAGGTGTCAAACGAGATTACGAAAATTAGTAGCCTTGATATCTGAAGGGACAAAAGATTCTATGAGAGCACTATCAAGAATTTTTTTATACATAGGACTAGTATGGAGAAGGTCTAAAATGGAGATTTGGGCTAGCATGTTCCCAAGGTGTTCCAAGATATTGTATTGGCTTTTGGACAGACCTGATGATACTGCTAGGGTTGATAGTGCTGATGGGACTGATGGGGCTATGATATTCAATCTTGCTCTTCTAGTGGTGACTACACACTCATTGTTTGGGCCTTGGATATTGATAACATTGAAAAAAGGCTCTTTTTCAAATATACAACTGATAAGGCTACCATAGTCTATGTAGGATGAAGTGTGGTCATTGCTCTTCCCATGCTATTGGTTTGGCTAGCGGTTGTTGGTGTTGTTGTGGTTGGTTTGGATAGGTGCTTTTCTAGGATTTTGGTTGTTGTAAGGAGGAAAAGAATTTTGATAGATCTATAAGCCTACATTAGGAGAGGTTTGGGCACCAACGGTGATTTCTTTCTGATCAATGAGGTCTTGCACATAATCTTTCAGTTTCATGCATCTGAGGGTGGTGTGACCTTTTACCATATGAAATTTGTAGTACTCATTGTCTTTGTACCATGCAGCTTTGAATTGGCCTGGGTCAATTTGCTGGGTAGGAGGAAATTTGATGAGGTTTTCCTTAGTCAATTTCTCAAAAATGACATCCAATGGCTCACCAAGGGGTGTATAGTTTCTAGGTGCAAGTTGGAACTTAGGCTTTGGTCCTATAGCTATATTGATGGCATTAGCTTGATTGCTAGACCCTTGAAAGTTGGGTCTTGGATTGTGGCTTTGATAGCTTTGGTGATTTTTCTATTGGTAGTTGATAGCTTGTTGATTGTTTGGTTGATACGCTGGGTTGGACTAATTTTGGGAAGGACCAACAATATTCATATGTCTCATATTGATAACCCCATCTATTGCAGCATGCTTGTTTTTGTTCCAATACCTAGACTTGTCATTGGAATGTGATTGATTTTGGTTGGCCTCTTTGTAAATCTTGACCACATCATCTTTAATGAGTCCTTGTTCAAGGATCATTCCTTTTTCTTTGATATCTTTGTAGGTCTACAAACAGTTCATGGTCATGTGCTGAGCCAAGCTAGGATGGGCATTATCAATAAACATTTTCACCAAATGGCATTCTGGTAAGGTGCAAGATATGCGGGTGGTAAGGGTTTGCCATCTTTGCAGATATTCGGGAAGGCTTTCCCCACCTTTTTTCTTAGTGTGGACAAGGTCAACTGCTGATAGCTCTATTTAAACAAGATGGGCATATTGGGCTACAAATGCCTCAGACAATTCTAAAAAGTTTTTAATTGTGCCATATGGGATTCTATTAAACCATTCAAGAGCTGGTCTGGCCAAGCTTTTGGGAAAGAGATGCAAGAGTAAGATGTCACCGTATGCCACTTCTTGGTAGCGCATGTAAAATTCTTTGATATGTGTGATAGGGTCTCCTTTTCCTTTGAATTTGCCAAACTTGGGTATCTCAAAGTGTTTGGAAAATGGTGTCATGGTAATGGCTCTGTCAAATGGGTAAGGACACACATTCTTAAACTTGAAGGTTTTTGGATCATTTCCCTCCTGGATGTTCTTCAAAGCTATCTTCATGGCTTCCCATTCTGAGTTAATGGATGATGGCTGGGGTGCCCCTAATGTAGGAGTGCCCTGAGGTAGGTATGTGTTAGATGGGGCAATAGAATATGGATTTCTTTGAGGTATGGGCTAGTAGGGATTGTACATTGCTTTGGCAACTGAATGGTTGATGATGGGTTGCTGAGGTGGAGGTGGCACATATTGTTGCATGTGTTGCGAGGCTTGCTACTAATATTAGATTTGAGGTTGGGATTGAGGAACATAAGTTGGCTATGAGATAAATGGATTGCTTTGTGGAGGTAAGGTATAAGATGGTTGTGAAGCTTGGTGGAAGGATTTGGGAGCTTGTGGAACTTGACTTTGGTTTTGAGGAGTTTGACTAATATATGTGGGTTGTGCCCCCATTTGGGAAGGTATCTGCATGGCAAAAGAGGCCAAGTATTTGGAGGTTGGTGGTGGTGGGTTTCCTCCTAGAAGTGGCATAGAAAAATAGTTGGTAATAGGAGGTAATGGATTAGTTGGTGGTGGAGATGGTGGGAATTGAAAGCTTAGGAATGGAACTAATGGGGTTTGATAGCTTGGTGGTTGGATTTGAAAGCTTGGTAGAGTGATGGTAGGAGCTTGGGTCACTTGAGAGCTTGGCAGAACATTGGTAGTAGCTTGTAGGGTTTGATAGCTTTGTGGAGTGAGGGTAGTAGCTTGTGGATTTGTGGTTGATGGCACTAAGCTCCAAGGACCTAGTGGAAATGATGGAATTTTTTTCTGAGCTAAGGTAAACAAGTTGGGGGTGATGAAAGGTTGATTACTTGGCCCCATGGGTGGCATCCCTATTGTATATTGTTGAGGTTGGCCAAAGATACTAGCACTGATTTGGAAGATGGGTGGATTTGGAAGGTTGGGTTGGAGAGAAACAGTAGCAATAGTGAAGGGAGTTAATGGTGAGGTGTTTTGGGAAAAGATAGTTTAGAGTGGAGTGGTATGGACCAATGGTGGAGTGGTGGTGGCTGGATTGGCATGCGGAATGGAGATTTCAACTTGGGTGGAGGATGGTATTTTTTGGGTATGTTGGATCCAAAGGATTGGCTTGAGGGTCTTCTTTTGGCACATATTGAGGATAATTTGAATCATAAGATCCTATTGGGAGTGCTAGCCACCCAAACAATGGGTGAGATGGATCTGATAAGGGATGAGGTCTTCCAAAGTCAAAGGCTCCTATGTTGTCCCTTTGAAAGTTAGCCATGATTGTTTCTTTGTTCTTGTCTACAATGGTTCTCACCAATATTGCATTTTTTGGTTGGTTCATGAAAGCTTCAATGTTAGTAGGTGATGCTATAGTGTTCTCTAGGCTGAAGGATGGTTGAGTGCTCAAGGGGAGCGATGCTGTTTGATCCAAATGATAGGGCTCCATCGTTTCCTTCTTCTTCTTGGCTAAGCGAGTGATGGGTGGCATGAAAATGTTCCTAGGGATGAGATACAACAATGCCGATGGATGCAAAGGGGGAAGGTTTTTTCTATGCAAATGATTTCCTCAGTTGAGGCAAAGCTATATGAAAAACCTAAGAAGGATTGGGTTGGGGATTCTAACTTCAAAGATATGTTGCCAAATCATGAAAGGTTTTCTTTCCTATATGCAAGCTTGGTGGTGATTGTGTTAACTTAAGGATAGACTGACAATCCTTTAGGAAAAACACAAGATTGACCACTTGTGGATCCCAATCTTTAGCTCAAGGTGGTGAGGGATAACAAGTGACAAAAGCTAGATTACCCTAGAAAAAGCTTTGTCAAAGGGATAAACTTGGTGAGATTGGTGGATTTGGAAGATGTTAGGAATGGCAAACTCTTGACAAGGTAACAACAATACTGAAGGCTTGGATGTGAATTTTTTGATTGCTGGCTAGATGGTTTGGTTCTAAATGAGATGGATGAGCTAAAATGCTTTAAAGGGATAACCTAGAATGGTTGGCTTTCCTACAAAAATGACTCTAAAGTAAAACTTATGCAAGAAGATGTGGAAAAACAAGGGGGCCTAATCATAGAAATCATGCCTAGTTGGTAAGACATAAGCAGGGTTAACTCTTAGATGCTTGCTAAATCTGATAGTGCGATGTAACCAGGCATCTTGATAGGTTTCATCAACTACTTTGTCCTATGCTTTGTGGAGTTTGGCAGTTCGAGGGCTTGGTGTTACTTCCTTTCTCTTGGCTGAAATTTCTTGGTATGCTTGAGAGGACTTGAGTTTGGCTTTGTGAAACTTCTGTTTGAGTTTGGATTGTTCTAACATAAATTTCTGAATCTGTTTGGATTTGAGAGATCATGGTTGTTTTGCTTCAACTTGTTCAACTTCAAAAAAAGCCAGTGACTATGCTAAGTGTGCCCTAAGCTAGGATTGACCAAGTTTGGCAAACATTCATTCAACAAGTAAAAGATCAAACAATAGATAGGAACAACCAGATAGAAGTTTTTGATTTTTAGAATGTGATATGTGCACCAAGGAGTGTGTATATTCTACAAATGTTTTGATCAATCACTTCAAACACATTAACATCTTAGATAGTTGTCTACAAGGCTGATAGTTGGTTTAGCTAGGGAGTCCTCGATATACCCAAGGTACATGAGGCCCAAATCCATAGATGAAATAAAAACAATGTCACAGCTGAGAGGAGGGGTAACCCACTTCTCCTCTTTCACTTCTCAAGGGTATAAAGTTCCTTGAGGCTTAGCCTGAGTGACCGAATTTTGATCCCAAGAGAGGTGTCTCTGGATTCACCTCCCGATCTTTATACTCTGTCAAAACACTAGAGTTGAGGTTGTCCCAAGGGGTGATGAAATCTTTATTTCAAGTTATGATAGTAGATAAGGTTTTAGTGACACCTCCAGCTCCAAGTTGAGAAGAACATGTTTAGAAGGAATCATCATTATAGGGGGAACCAAAACCAAGGGTTATTGGTGAGCCATCAAAAGAGGCACAGGTAGTAGAATGTATACAACAACCTTCTTAGGAAGTTGAGGATCAAACTATGAGATTTATAGAAAGTGAGACTACAGAAGAAGAACCCTCACAATAGGAGACTCCAAGCAAGAGTGATAGAGGTAAGGAGGTAGTTGAACAAATCCCTTCATCATCCAGAGCCAAGGTTATAGAAAGACATATCCCAAGATGGTTTCAGAAAGAGAAAATGAGGAGTGCCAAGCATCAATTCCTTACTTCAGAGGATGATATTTGTGACATTACAGAGATTTTGAATAAGCCCGACTCTCCATTACATGATGCAATGCCATTTGCATTCATTACTACTACTTGGAACCAATGTTGAGATAATGGGTGTTGCACACATTGCATAATATTGTTATATTTTATTTTTTTATTATGTAATGTTGTACCTAGATGGACGTGCAACATGTAAAGATTCCCATGGAATATTCTTGATAAGTTGTATTGTAACATTGTGAAAATATTTCATGTAATTATTTAATATTGGGGAAAACAATTAAATGCCCAATATTAAATGTGGGGTCAGTGGGTTAGGTAGCACATGTTTTTAGCACATAGTTTATGTAATACCACTTAGTGGTTTTGTGAGACTTGCTACTATATAAGTAGTCACAAGGGTTGTTGTTGTAGAGAGACTGATAAGGAGAAGACAAAAGGCAAGAGTCGAGCGGGACAAGGCTTGACAGGTTAGCCAAGGGAGCATTTGTGAAGGTTGGAAGCATGGCATGGGATGTGTGGATTCATGCTTGTTCACATAGTTTGCTTGGTTGTGGCTATGGCCATGAAGGCTTCCATGGTTGTATGGCAATGGTATTTTTTGCTGAATAATACATGATGATGGATGCTTTTGGAGACTGGGTTTTTTCCCTCAATGAGGGTTTCCCAGTGTATATCTTGTGTCACAATTTTGTGGGTATGTTTTCTATCCTCTTGCATGTGGATTTTAATTCCATGTTTATTTTAGATCTATTATGGGTTATGTGGAAACGGTTATATTCTTTATTGCCAAGTTTCCTTACAAGTGTTATCAGAGCTATGGTTTTATTATTGTAACCCTAGATTGAATCCATGGGAATGCATGAGAGGATAAAAGAAAGGACAAGATATATGAATGATTTATTGCAGATCTAAGGGTTTTGGGTTTGCTGTTATGATGGGATGTTAAAAGATTTGGGCATGTGAAATTGTTGGACAAAAAGATTTTTTCGGATGTTTCATTTAAATGAGGGTTTTGGGGGGTAGCTTGCAGAAATGACCTCCTGGGTAAAAATAGACCTCACCATTGGATCCGGGTCAACATTTCCATAAATTTTGATATATAATATGCCCTAGTTTGGCCATGTTAAGAGGAAATGAAAGAGTTTTTTGGTTTCAGCCAATGATAGCCGTCAAATTTAATCCCGTCGGAATTTTCGTCACTGAAAAAATTAAAAATTAAAAATCGTACCGAAAATGGTAAAAAGACTATCTTAGTAAAATGGCCATAACTTTCTCTCAGAATATCAGATTTTAAAGTTCTTATAGGCGTTGGAAAGCTAATTTAGAGCACTACAACATGGTGTAGGTTTGGTTCTATGATTTTGAAATTTTGTCAGGTTTTAAGAGCTCTAAAGTCAGATGTTGTTTATTTTGAGCACGAATTGGGGCATAACTTGGGCATATGGAGTCGGATTTTGGACTTCGAGTAGTCAACAGAAAGCTCTTGGAGAGCTCTACACATTGGTTTAGATTTAGTGTAGGTTTGGCATGATTTATTTGTTGATATATTGATCTGAATAGTTTATAAGTATATTTTGACTATGGTAACATTGTGAGTTTATGGCATTGGAGATTTAAGATTTAATGTCATTGTATACTCAGTTCATATTTCATTTTGGTCTCATGATGATATAGTTATCAGTGTTTGGTTTGGATATGCATGATGACTTGTTGGGTCTACAAGTTGTCCAGTGTTGTAAGCGGTCTATACTTACAAGTTGCATTTATAGCTTGGTTATGGGTTATCTTTACCCATTGATCTTTCATTATTGATGCATATTCAGATTGGTGGCTTGGATTTGGTTTGTCTATGCCCTAAGTCACATGATTTTATCTTCATGTAGAAGGGATGAGATGTTGTTACCAGGTACAGTCATGGTGGAGGATTGTGGTTGACTATTTTATGCTGACAGGTTGGACATATTGAGAGCCAGATGCTCGGTTCATGGATGTGATCATGGTGCCATGGATTTTGGCATGACATGATTGGTTATACAGGTACATCCTTGATGTTCATTAGCTTGGATTTCTGATTCAGTTATGGTGGTATATCTTCTTGGTTGAGGATCATGGTTATTTGGTTTCTTTTGAGGAGCTCATGATGTGCACTTTGAGTTCTTTGATGGTTTGATGCCTTCATTAATTCTCATGGTTAGAGGATGGGTTTTCATCATTATGTCATGGATAGCTTGGATACACGGTTTAGTGGGAGCTTGTGACAGTGATGGGGTGACAGTGCAGGTTTAGCTCCTAGTTTGGTTTATATCTTTTTGGTTTGGAGAGGATGGATTTTATGATGCCATAGGTGACTTGGTACCACGGTTGAGTAGGAGTTGTTGGCATTGATATATTTATTGAGTGTTTGCAGATGTTGGAGGTTTGTCTTAGACCCTGTTGCTATAGAAGCGTCTTTGACATTTGCATGGTGCACTTGTTATCTTCATGGTGTATGAAGATGGTTAGATCTTGAGGACTCATGGAGTTCTTGGTTATCTTCATGGTGTATGGAGATGGTTCTTCCTGGTATGTGGAGATGGCTTTCTTCATGGTGTGTGGAGATGGTTGCATCTTGAGGACTCACAGGGTTCTTGGAAAAGGTGTGGTTTATGCTTTTATTTGGCATGTTATCCTTGGTATGAGGATGGTTTCTTTATTATGTCATGGTATACTTTTGATACATGTTTAGAGTTGTGACATGTTATAGTATGTTCATATGGAGCATGTTATCTCTTTAGTTGAGATGGTAAGATCATGTTGTCATGTTTATGTCCCTGAGGCCATGGTTGGAACTTTGACATTGATCTTGGTTTAGTTTCTTGGTATTGAGTACACTGATCATAAGATGGATACTTCATGATATTGCTATGTTGCATTTGGAGTTGGCATAGATTGATTGGTTATAGATGCTCATGGATACTTAGAGACGGTGGTGACGCTAATTTCTCTTGGATTAGAGAAGTATTTGTTGGGACGGTTGATGGTTTCAACAAGAAGTCCGAGGGGCAGTCACCTGATATGGACTTGAGAGGAGATTGTTCTTAGATGAGTCTTGGTTGGAGACTTGGGTATCTTGATGAGCATTCTCATTCCCCACTCTTGGTCTACTCGGCAGTTTGCTACTTGAGAGTTATAGCTCATTTTTTCTCTCAGTTGCATTATATTTATGCTTGTCTTTCATGGATATGGATCTTGAGCTATGGTACATGATTTAGTTCTGGAGGGTTCATTTGAGAGATGGTTTAGCATTGGTTATCTCCATGTGCATATTTTGTTATGTTGGTTGAGTTTGGGAGATGGCTTTATTGGGCATATTCCTTGGATTAGGAATGGTTATTCCTTGGTTTAAGAATGGTTTTATTGTGTTTGATTTGCTTGTGAGAGGCTTACTTCCATGATGAGTTATATGGTATGGTTTGGGTGTTGTTGAGGCTTCTTGTTGGGGTTTTATGGAGGAGATCATACTTGCACAGTTTACATCTATAGGTATGTGTAGAAGGACATGATACAGGTTATGATTTGCATGGTTTCTCCGGTCTTGGTTATCTTCCTGGATGTTTAGTTTTTCCTACATTGGATTTGAGATTGGTTGGAGATTGTGATCACTGGTTTGTGCTCATGTATATCATGTGAGAGATGACATGGTTATTCCTTTATCTCTTTCCTCTATTGGTTGTGGTGAACTTGGGAGAGCATTGGAGACTTGTTATGAGAGTTGTTCTTGCAAGATATCAGTTTATGTATTGTGGATGTCCTTGATGCTACATGGATTCACTTCTTTGAGATGTTGTGAGTGGATTGGTTATATATTTGACATTATCTTTTGCAGTGGGAGCTTCTTGGTATATATGTGGCAGGTATTGCTCTTGAGGCTTGTGATTGCAGGTTGCAGATTGGATATGTCGATGATATGAGATTCACTTGTTATACCTTTGAGGTATGGATAGTTGGATGGGTTTGGCACTTTGTTGTGGGTGCTATTTTAGCTATGGATATTTTGACAACTACGGATACATGCGATTACCTTTGGATTAGGTTATTTGTGCTTGGAATTTTAGTTGGTACATGATTTTATGATCTTCTAATGCGACAGGTTGGGTGGCTTTCTCTTTGGATGGCTTCTATGTATGTCCAGTGGGAGTGGCATAATAGGAGGTGAGATCATTCATGTTCGAGATGCTGGATACTTTGATTTTGTTGTGGGTACCAAGATGGAGCACTTGGTGTATTTTGATCCATGATGGTGGATGTGTTGGGAGGGATTGTTCCCTTGTTCATTTATGTGGCTACGGATTGACCCTATGCAATGTATACAACAAGTGGGTGATTGTTGAGATAATGGGTGTTGCACACATTGCATAATATTGTTATATTTTATTTTTTTATTATGTAATGTTGTACCTAGATGGACGTGCAACATGTAAAGATTCCCATGGAATATTCTTGATAAGTTGTATTATAACATTGTGAAAATATTTCATGTAATTATTTAATATTGGGGAAAACAATTAAATGCCCAATATTAAATGTGGGGTCAGTGGGTTAGGTAGCACATATTTTTAGCACATAGTTTATGTAATACTACTTAGTGGTTTTGTGAGACTTTCTACTATATAAGCAGCCACAAGGGTAGTTGTTGTAGAGAGAGTGATAAAGAGAAGACAAAAGGCAAGAGTCGACCGGGACAAGGCTTGACAAGTTAGCCAAGGGAGCATTTGTGAAGGTTGGAAGCATGGCATGGGATGTGTGGATTCATGCTTGTTCACATAGTTTTCTCGGTTGTGGCTATGGCCATGAAGGCTTCCATGGTTGTATGGCAATGGTATTTTTTGCTGAATAATACATGATGATGGATGCTTTTGGAGGCTGGGTTTTTTCCCTCAATGAGGGTTTCCCAGGGTATATCTTGTGTCACAATTTTGTGGGTATGTTTTCTATTCTCTTGCATGTGGATTTTAATTTCGTGTTTATTTTAGATCTATTATGGGTTATGTGGAAACGGTTATATTCTTTATTGCCAAGTTTTCTTACAACCAAGACTTATTTGCACAAGTGGCTGACCCACTAAAAGGTACCAATGAAGAAGTTGTTAGCCTTCAAGACTATGAAGTGAAGGATATCATGTTAGGAAAGCCTCCACGGGATACTTCCCGAAAAATGATGACTATGGGAGTCAAGGAGGTTCTTAGCCATATGGAACAGGATGAGATTGAAATCAGAACACTTTGAAGGAAAGTTGAGATCTTAAAAGGATATTTAGCTAAAGTTATTAGTCCTCTTGATTCTGAATGCCATGAGGAGACTTTGAATACCATTCTTAGAGAAGGGGAAGGTGTATGACTTAGTCCATTTTTGAGAGCTTGTCAGGATTGGTGAGACAACCTTGAGGATAGGGGTGTTACTATAATCACATGAAGTCTAAAGTTATTACATGCTACACAAGAGAATGTTGATAAGATCATGGCAATTTTGAGGTAGGACTTTTGTATTATGGATGAGGTACATGTATGGAGCAAGGATTTACAAACTCTATGAGTCATAAAGGGGAAAAGGTACCACATTCTGATTGATGTATATATTGGAGAAGAGTTAGACATGATAGATGATTGGATAGAAAATATTTCAAATAGAAATAAAGTGATGGAAACATTACATGATGAGATACATAGGCTCAAGGACCAAGCTCGAGAGCGAATTTTTGGAAGCAAAAAAGTTGTACAGTGATGCATGCTTGGATATTTTTGAAGATGAAGAATGATAGAAACTTTTACCAATTAAGGTAGTTGTGGAAAATTTTAAAAAGACTTTAGAGGAAGCATCTAGTGATGAAGACATCAGACAAGCCTTCAGGATAGAGGAAGCACTGTTAGAGTTGGACACCAAACTTGGAGATTTTGTAGAAACTTGAATTGAGGTGGACAACTATAGATAGAAGTTCAAAGAAAAGTATGAAGCTTTGGATCTTCTCGATGCTACTAAGATTACTGATATTATAGAGAAATTCAAGGGCAAACATCCAAACATATCTTTCGAATAAAGATGAGCAAAACCCAGATGCTAGAATTTCAATTTTGACACTTAGTAAAATTTTTAGATTTTGATCCAGTCGAGGTCCACAGGTCCACAGCTTCACAATTCAAAGGTGCACTGATAGTTGACTACCAGTTTCAAAAATAGCACTTTCCATGCATTAGGAGCATATTTTGATGACAAGTTAAGATGACACACATCAAGTGAAGGGCCAACTTCTAGTTTTGGTGTCTTCATGCACTTCTACTTCAACTGATGGCTTCCTCCTACTTTCTCTCTCATGCTTTCATTATTTTTGACATGTAAAGGGCTAATACATCTAATTAATGAATAAAATATGGATGGAGTCCCTCTAAGCACCAGTTAGATTATCAATTTGTATATATTTAGTTTGTTTAAATGTTTTAAAAGCATTTTATTGCATCAAGATATCTCTCACTCTCAACACAAATTGAGGATATGATTTCTTATAAATACCCCATTGTAAAATGTAACAAAGGTCGTAGTTATTATGCAATAAAATTATGCTTTTGGTGCTGGCATTCAGAGTGTAGTTATTCTTGCTGGAATGTGTCATTTTTTTGTGAATTTTATTCATGATATTGTGATTGAGCCAAAGGTTTATTGTGTTGTTTCTGGTTCTGTGATCTTTTAGTTCTAGTGTTTGCTATAGATATATGAATTTCATTGATGTAACAAGCTTGAGAAGAGATCACTCGATTTGTGTCTACATAGCTTTTTGTCTCGCATGAGCACACTTTCTGTGGCCTTGCAATTTGATGAGGAGTGAAATATCATTCAATTTGTTAAAGATTCTCATCGACAATTGCATCAGTGGATTCTAGGAAGCGCTGCTCCTGTTTAAGTGTTGCTCCTATTTTTATTAGTTTCCTACTGATTTCTTCAAAGGTTTAACTTGCAGCATGTTGTGTTCTATAGCTTATGTCCATTTAGGAATTTCAATTTCAAGTCATTTGATTTCATGTTATTTTTTTTCAGTTTCATTATTTGCTTTGCTAACCCCCTATTAGAATAGGACCTCATAGTAGCTACATTGCTAGAGTTGCATTCATAGAAAAAAATAGAAAATACAAAAATATTATTCTTTTGGTGTGATATTTTGAGACAGCAAACAGATTTTACTTCAATTCCAAGGTAAAATAATTTTTAGAACTAGCAAAGGCCTCCTCGTGAACACTCACATTTATCTTCTATTGAGAAGATTTTGGTATGTCACAAGACAAACATTGAACCTTGGAGTGGATCCTTAAAAAAATTTCTTTTCAAGAGAGGAATTACACTATAGATTCCTATCGTTGACCTCATGCAAAATGAATGCCCAACAAACACTAATAGAGAACAAAACTAGAGAGATCAAAAATCTCCCCCTTTGACATTAGTGGTAAAAACAATTTGTCATGATTACATCATTACAATATAATTCAAAAAATTATAGTACTCCCCCAATGCTTATGACTCGGTCCATACAGGATGAAAAAAACTTTTACATCATACTCATATATACAATACATATATTACATGACTCAAATAGTCTGAGGTAGCTTTGTCATACCTTTGATCTAGCTTCTACTATCCATGAATTCTCTAAATGTTATCATTTGAATTTTTTCTAATTTTCTTCTATCCCCCTTTATTTTGTCACTCATGTCTACTATGGGAGTTGGAAAGATGGAATCAAACCATATTTATGAATGAATGTCTTATGAGTTTGGATGATCATGGATAGAACATGATCCCATGTGATTTTTACTGATTCCAAAATTTGAATCTTGATCGCCAAATTTGTAACTAAGTCAATCAAGCTATCAATAGTAGACAAATTATGATATGATTTTACTAGATCCTTTGCTAAAACTAACTCACATTGCATTACCTCCAAATGAAGTATTAACATGGATTATATGGAGAAAATTTGGCCCTCATTCAACTATCTACTATGTTTAGCTCAAGAAACCTCCCTTGTGCAAGCAACAATATGTTGTAATACATTGAAATTAATCTAATTGATTGAAAGATAGAATTCCAAAAAGTTTTCAAATCAGCCTCAATCTTCTGAATACTAGCTTGAAATTTATTGGTGAATTTGGGTACATCACAAAGAATATTGTACAGATCTTGTATTTTCTTCACAAGTTCTTCTAGATTTTGTACAAGTGATGAGAGTTTAAATTTTATCAATGAATTTATAGTAGAAACATTTTCAAGAACCTTTTTCTGAAACTTCATCTCCGACCATGCCATCAATTTCTCATTTGTTTCTATATCCTCAATGTTGACCTTTTCAACAATTTGGACTAACTAATAGATAATAAGGGCCTATTCATTAATGTAATGAATGCCAAATGCGTCAAAAAATAGGTATTTAATATCATGTAACCATTTTCTTTTTTGTTTCTCTCTTCACATTTCCTCTTGTCTCTTCTTTCTTGCCAAGATGTCTTGAAAGGTTACTGTTTTCTCAAATGTAAGATTCTTCAAACCCCAATATGGAAACTCAATGACTTTTTTGAAGGTAATAGATTTACTTGGAGAGCTTATCTTCTTCTTCTTCCCTTTCCCCTTTTTAGGAGTGTTGTTGCTCGACACAAGGCTAGAGTGGGTGAAGGGGTTTCACCACTCAATCTAACTTTTGCATCAGTGCAAGAGGTAGAAATAGAAGAACTTGACATGATTTTTACTATAGGAGCTCACACCTATTGTTTAGATGTTGAATCTAAAGTAGTTGAGGCTGGAGTGTGAGCTGTCACACTCGACTCTTTCTATGAAATATCTATTTTATCTTCTTCCTTCTCTTTTTCTTTTTCCTCTTTCTCCTTATTTCCCTCTACGAGAGGTCCTAAGACTTGTGGTCATTGCTGACCTGTAGTAGACTAATTCCTTAATTGCTTCTTTGTCCTTTGTTGGCTCCTCAACACTTGTATGAATATGAGGAGTAGGGTTTATAACTGGAACTTGCATTTCTCCTATTTTAGGATAATCCATTTTTTTTTTTATTAAATGAGTTTTAGGTGTGGTTGATTGAATAGGGGATACATTACCATGTTCCTATGACCTTGACACACATGTGTCTTCTCCATCTGTACAAACATCTTCAATTGTTATAGTATCTTTTTCACTCTCCTTGACCTTTTTCTCGACCACTTCTTCCAATGTGTTAAGGTCATTGTATGCATCTTGTACATTATCCAATTCTACATCTCCAACACCCTTACCCTTATCATTATCACCCTCATTAGTTTCTTTACTAGTGGTCAGTCCAAAAATACTTTACGGTCACAATTTACTTTGTTTTACAATGTATTCAATTTTATGTTGCAAGACCATAAAAGCTCTATATTTAGGAACAAATCTATTCCTATACTTCAATTTTTTTGTAATTTTCTTATTTATTATCTTAGGCATAATATTTGCCAATGCTCCTTCTCTAATCTACCTCTCAATATTTATACCATGTTGTCATTTGGGATCAATTCTACTATACAAATCATTTGGAATATTATTACCTATCTCTATAGGGGTGGTCTTGAACTTTGTCATCATGTCTAACATGACTTCTTCTACATTAGACTTATCAACTGCACTTAAAGTTACATACTTTATTAATTTAAAACATGATAATCCTACAAAGTTTCTAATGTTATCACATACCTCGTGAATTGATTTTGGCTTAGTATGTATAGCTACTTGGCAGTGACTTGGTTCATCAAATTATGTTTTCTCTAAACCTTCCTCATCATCATCTTTCTCTGTGATCAATCTTATTCTCCTTGGTTGACCTTTTTTCGTAGGAAATTTTATTTTTTCTGCATTTGCACCATTGGAACATTCACTTGGTTTGATAATTATTTCAACACCCTTTCTTAATGGTGGCTTGACACTAGTTGTTGTCACTACCCTAATTCTTGGTTTGAGTGGTGCAGGAGGAGAGAGGGGCTTATATATTACTTTCTTTAGAACCTTCTTCACCTTAGGATCTATGATTTTTACTATCTTGGCCTTCTTTTCCTTTGGTGGGACAAGTTCTAGGGCTATACAATTCTTCTATGTACTTTTAAACTCATCCTTCAATACTCCTTCATCACCCAACTTCTAATATGCCAATACAATTTCATAGTCTCCCACTTCACTAATCTTACACATGTAACAACTTTGTATAGTGTGTATCATGATAACCCTATGTGGTATTGATGATAAAACACCCATTGAGTCTCCTTTCATAGAAGTTTTAGGAATAACAAAGTATTTAGGTGGAGGATAAGTGTCACTCTTCACCAATTGAACATTACTAACCACTTCGCCTTGATTCCTTGTTGCTGATGATGATCCAAATGCATTCATAATATGTTACATTCTTTAAGGATCCCTTAACATTGAATCACATCTAAAATAACTATTAATGAATCCATCTAAGACTACATCCACATGAAATAATAATGAAAAGTCCAATGTTCATACATTACATTTTTTATTGCTCGATCATCCACTTTACATGTCACAGGGTATGAAAGGCTTAAAAGAATATACATATGTATAAATAAAGTACATCATCATTAATGATATAAACATCCATCAAAAAGGATAACCATTTAACACAAACATAACTAACTAAGTGCACAATTCCTCCCAACTGTAAATAGCATCATTAGACCATCGTGGGTCCTAGCCATCCCTCTGTGTGTAACATTCCAAATCATCGAAGAGATCATCGATATTATCAAATAGGAATGTCAATACTAGAAACATACTACTTCATATGCATAAAGTAATCTAACATGCAAAATAAAGCATAAGATAACATCATCTAACATATGCAAATCATCAATGTAAGGATACATGTCCACCATCATAATCCATGAACAAAATGAAGATAGATGCCACAAAGAATGCATCAGCCACAGTGTTTCAAATGAGTCTCAAATGATAAGAGTGGAAAAGCACTACCACCCGATCGCATGGTACCTAAATGGTCCACTCCCACCGCACTGAGGAGATGATCTCAAGTCCCAAACATGCTATCAATCACATAGCACAAATACTTTCTAATTCCAAGAATCCTAAAAGTATACTAACTCAAAGGTTCCAAACACAAAACCAACATCTAATCCCAGAGGCACACAAAGACATGTAGGAAACCTACTATGCAAGCAGGAAAGTGTCATCGCACGGATCATGCTAGAGTTACCCTGGTAGTCTCTCAATAGACCATGGCCCCCTAATGATCCCTATGCGGCCACTAGTAGCCTCTCATAGAGATGAGGCATACTACGGAATACAAGATCGCAAACAAGTGTTCTCTCTACTCCCATCCTAGTCTGTACTAGCACTCGAGGCATGGGCAAGAACAAAAAAAATTATCTTTTTAGGTTCATTAAGTCAGTATTTGGTGTGAGTGTTTTCACTTATTAAGACAACTTACAATGAGTTACCCTGGCAGGCTCTTAGGGCCCCGACCGCCATTGCAATCCACTTCCTATCACTACAAGTAGATAACCTACTCTATCCTCAAGGAATCAAAAATCACAAATACCAAAAGATAATCCACAATATAATCATCAAATCTCCATGAGCAAAAGAAAAGCATCCATAGATAATCATGACCATAATAGTTCTCTATTGGCAACTGAAGGTATCCCTGATAATCACAATAATCATTGGTTCTTAACAAGCAACCAAAAAATATCTCAAGTAATACTAATCGAATGACTCCAAAATGGTTGAGTCAAAACATGTCACAACATGAAAACATCAAGAAATAAATCAACACTTCAGTCCCATCATGGCGACTGGTAAGTAATCCAAGGGTAATTGATTGATGACTCCAAAATGGTTAATTGTCTCAGATACATACACTTCAGCTTCATACAAGAAGACTGATGAGCAATAACAATCATAAATACAAACATCTCATAGAGCATATCATTACATTACCATGGTTGGGTTTATAAAGAATCGAGATCAAAAGACATCATCATGACATCACAATCATAATCCCCGAGCCTCTGGTAGACATACTATAACTGGTCAACACTAGTCGACCCAAAACCCAAAACAAGAAGCATGGAGAAAACACAATGCAAGCACATGTTTTGGTTTACTAAAATTACATAGTTGAATAAAGTGTGAAGGTTTCAGTTTTTGTTTGCAAGTATACTTCAAATTTATAGGTTCTTCATTTAATCTACAAGTCAACCCATTTATCTTTTCGAATAAAACATAGTATTATGCCTTCATTATTTTAAAACAATTTCTTAGAATAATTCGAAGATAATTACTTGTCTATAACATTTGCATTCTTCCTCAAAATCAATGTCATCAATCAATTTCCCTAAAAGCATCTTCCAATATTTAAATTTTAAGATTAAGACTCATCACCTTCAATTAAGTAACCCACAAATTCCCTAAATTCGTTACTATCGACTAAAAAATTAAAACTCTATTAACAATTAAATTTAATTAATTCTATGATTAAATTAACTAGTAACTATGTTAATAACTACAAGATTATTAGCTGATGATAATTGTTGTATATTAAGAGTCAACTATGTTCCTTTCCATTAATGTTCAAATTAATACTTTAATATTAACCAGTTATAATAAATCCCCAATACCAAATATTAATATGTCAAATAAATTCCTCCTATGTACGTTGATTGATAAATTAATTAATTATTCCCCTCCAATTATTAACCAATTCAGATTGATTAATATCTTTTACAAAACTTCAATCATTAATTAATCTCCACTAAATTAACTTTAATCGGATTAATTGATAACTATTTAGACCATTTATACTATTATTTATTAATAATTTGTTAGACCCAATGAACATTAATATATAATAAACTCATCAAAACTATTATTAATCGATCTAGAGAAACCTTACATAAACTTCATTAGTTAATATTTAACTAACTCTTAGCACAATTAAAGTATATCAATAATTTATTTAATAATACATAACGTATTAATAATAACATAATAATTCAAATCATAGCAATGTTATAATATAACAATGACTCCTTATCATTTTAATAATACTTAATTAAATCTTAATCCAATATCATTAAAATTTAAGTCTCTTAATTTAAATCATTATAATAATTATTGACTAAATCATCTTTTAAACAACTATTATTAACATAATATAAATTACCATCTCTTAATTATTTAATATATATTAAATAGTATTTAATATACATTAAATAAAATTAATATTAAATAATATAAATTCTAAACAAACTAATTTACATATAAATTAAACTTTGTTAAAATAATATTAAACATATATTAAAAGTCGATTTCATATTATACAATAAACATATAATAAAAAAATTTAAAACCACACATTACATATATATATGTACCACTGGCAGTACGCAGAACCCTGCAGTCACAGGGCCTGTTGTGATAGCGGTATAGAGTACCACCTGTCATCACAGTACCTGCGACACAGGTACTCTGCACTCAAAGGGTACGGGGCGCACGTCCATCCCCCCCAAAATTTGATTAATTTTTTTTTATAACATTTTTTAAAAATGTTTTCCCAAATACAAAATTTGGTTTTTCCAATAATTATTATTATTTTTAAATACGTTTTCAAATAACGTTTTTCAATTGCGACAATTTTAAAACAAAATAAATGTTTTCTTTTCAATAAACATTTATATATATGTATATTTATATGTATATATGTATATATACATGCAGATTATTACCACGTATTATAGCATCTACACACACACACACACACACACACACACACACACACACACACACACACACACACACACACACATGTATGCAGATTTGTATAATTTTAAAAGAGAACAAATACATAGTTTTTAAAACAAAAAGGGCTTTCTAAATCTTAAGAATTTCCTTTTAAAATAATTGTTCTCTAAATTTTACCCATTAATCCTTCTAATAGGTTTGACTATAAATTTTTAACCCTAGTCCATAGAATTCTTAGACCTATGCATGTGGGGTGTTCTCACATAAAGAATTAAATATCCATGACAAGATTAAAACAACTGGAACATTCACACATAGAATCCTCAGAAAGCATTCAGGAGACACAAAGAAGACAGGAAGTGCAAGAAGCAGAAATAGCATAGACGGAAATCACAAGTGTCTACCTGGACACTGATGCTAATTCTCTCCTCTCTAGAATCCACAGAGCAAGCTCCTTCCTTCTCCAACATTCCTAGGTCCTCAAAACACGCTTCCTAAGCTTCTAGGAGTGCCTAAATATAAAGAACTCTCAAGAAGCACATAGAATGTCTCTAGAAACAACTAGAAGGTGTTGACAACTAAGCATGAGTCTTTTCCAACCTTCTAGATGAGTCATAAGGTTGTAGAAACCATGTGCTTAACTTGTGCGCTAACTCCTATGTTGTTGACATATGTGCAATCAAGAGGTGCATTTACTCCTAAGCAAGCTTATAAATTTTATTTTAATTCTTTTATTACTTTATTATTATCAATTTTAATCTCTAATTTCTTTTATTTACTTTTTTTCTCAATTAATTCTCATTTAATTAATTATAATCAAAATATCAAAAGATCATGATATTATATTAATTTTTTCAAAATAATTAAATCTTTTAATTTAATGACTTAATTAATAGAAAATTCACCAAAAATATCCAAGATAAAATATGAAAACCCATCATAAAACAATCCATACAAAATTAGTCTAAAGGGTTAAAATCATGAATTATGTCCTCTGACACATTTAGAAGGTAAAATATATTAGATACTTGTCCTACCTTTTTAAGAGAAATGGTTTAAGGGTTTAGGATTTGGACTTGAGAATTTATCTCCCTTCTCTTACCATTGAGACAGTGCGATAGGGTACGCTAATCCTGGCAATTCAAGAAAGTTGATACTCAATACCTGCAACTTGCATAAAAACCATACATGTACATTATATATATATATATATATATATATATATATATATATATATGCTAAGCTAAACAGACAATGGTAGGAAGTGGTGCATCGTGTAAATCCCGACTAGCAGGTGACTATGACTCCCTTCCTTAACCACATCAAAAATGCCATACATAAGAACAAACACACACACCATACACATGCAAGTATGGGGTAAGTATCCATAATAAAACACGTGTGATAATAAACCATCTAACTAATCATAATAACTGAAGGCAGTGTAATAGTCATCATGCATCCATGAAATGTAGAGTCTAAGTAATCTCATCACATATAAACTGAATCCATAGCACATTATCTGATAGTCTCAAAACAATGCTACTAATCATCAACACAAAACTAGTCTAACAGAGTTTGTCCATGATAGCAACAATGCGACCTAGGGGCAGGCACTACATCCACCCCCCTAGAATTAGGCTTACTCCTAGAAGCCTAAAAGAAATGTAAAGCTAAGAACTCATTGTGCAGGTCCCATTGGACCCTTTCCCTTTATAGGAGGATGTGACTCCACTGAGTATACTCTCTGGGCTCTACCCATGTCACTAACTATAGGTTTTGAAGCTGCAGGTCCCTGGCTGGAGAAGTGAGGTTTCCCTTGAGGGCAGTAAGATGACTTGTGTTCGTGTTGCCCACATGAGAAACATTCTCCATTGAAGCTCCTCTAAAATCTAGGTGCACTAGACTACTGGAAGCTACCCCCACTAGGATAAGACTAAAAACTTTGAGATGGCTGATCATACTGGTTATGCTTGTTGCGCTGAGCATTGTGATAGTTCCTAGTATTAGAACCATCGCCACCACTTTGAGCTGGAGGGTAAGTTCCTCCCTACCACTGACTACCCCTAGAAGGAGGTTTCCTATTGCCACTTTCTCCTTGACCACCCTTCAACCCTGATGTTGAAGGTGCTCCCACAAGACCTCCATGTCCTAGGTTCACACTTTTCTCTACAAGGACAACTCGATGTACCACATCCTTGAGGGTTTTAGGTTCAAACACCTTAACACCCCCAATTAAATGGTTGTTCAAACCTCTAATGAAGTGCTGAGTCAATTGAGATGAGTTGTTATTGAATCCTAAAAATGACATGAGCTCATAGAATTTACGCTCATACTCCGTTATAGTCATAGAATACTACTTGAGGTTATGGAACTCATCTGCCCTTTGTTGCTTCCATTCTTCTGGTAGGAATCAATCATAGAAACTCTCTAAGAATAGCTCCCAAGTGACACTGTTCATATCTATACCCAGCTTCTTTTCCTCAATTTTGCACCAAGTGGCCCCAAAATTCTCCAAGTTGATAATGGTGAATCTTGCCTTAACATTACTGTCAAAGTCTTGCATAGAAAAAATCCTATCAAGGGCAATAAGCCATTGTTCAGCCACATATCTAAAACCCTACCCATTAAAGGGCTTGACCTTGGATCTTGAAGGGTCCTTCATCTAAGTAGATACAATGGATCTCTGTCGATCCTTCTGAGGGCTCCTAGACCTAGGTCTATGCTCTTGTTCTGACTAATGTGCTTTATGCTAATCATCAATAGGAGGTAAGTGATCAAGAATAGTCTGTATCATCTATCTTAGGTTAACCTCCTCAGACTCAGCTTGGTCACCCTTATGGCTCTCTTCCTGCTGCTTACTAGCGTGCTCTCCTCTACTCTCTTCATGAGCAGATTCATCGTAGATAGACTCATGGGCACTGATAGCTCTGCCATGACCACAGCCTCTTCCATGGCCTCTACCACGGCCTCTAACATAATACCTAGTCCTAGATACCATCCTACAAAAATATCTAGAATATGAAATACTATTTCAACCAAAAGACACATGTTCTATAAAAGACCAAGTTCAATTTCAGTTTTACCTATGTTTAGGTTTAAGTATGATTTTCAGTTTTGAGAACTAAGTGCTGCATATGCAAGTAACAATTTAAGTTATGTTTTAGTTCACCTAGTTTCAAGTTTGAAGAGATACACATCATAGTTTAAGGTCCTAGTTTTTTCCAAATACCCAGAGCTCCCAATTTAGAAACTCGAGCTCTGATACCAAATGTAACGCTCCACCAAGGGATCCAAAGAATTAACCTAAATTTTCACTAAGTTTGGCAACATATATATATATATTAATGAAAGTAAAAACCATTTACAACATACATATAATAACAGAAGCAATAACAACAATTCAAATGAAAGTAAACATAGCATTCATAATAGGTTACATTCTTTAAGGATCCCTTAATGTTGAATCACATCTAAAATAACTATTAATGAGTCTATCTAAGACTACATCCACATGAAATAATAATGAAAAGTCTAATGTTCATACATTACATTTTTGATTGCTCGATCATCCACTATACATGTCATAGGGTATGAAAGGCTTAAAAGAATATACATAACATATTAATAATAAGATAATAATTCAAATCTTAGCAATGTTATAACAATGTTATAATATAACAATGACTCCTTATCATTTTAATAATACTTAATTAAATCTTAATCCAATATCATTAAAATTTAAGTCTCTTAATTTAAATCATTATAATAATTATTGATTAAATCATCTTTTAAACAACTATTATTAACTTAATATAAATTACCATCTCTTAATTATTTAATATATATTAAATAGTATTTAATATACATTAAATAAAATTAATATTAAATAATATAAATTCTAAACAAACTAATTTACATATAAATTAAACTTTGTTAAAATAATATTAAACATATATTAAAAGTCGATTTCATATTATACAATAAACATATAATAAAAAAATTTAAAACAACACACATTACATATATATATGTATCACTGGCAGTATGTAGAACCCTGCAGTCACAGAGCCTGTGGCGATAGCGGTATAGAGTACCGCTTGTCATCGTAGTACTTGCGACACAGGTACTCTGCACTCAAAGGGTACGCGGCATGGGTCCGTCCCCCCCAAAATTTGATTAATTTTTTTTAATAACATTTTTTAAAAATGTTTTCCCAAATACGAAATTCAATTTTTTCAATAATTATTACTATTTTTAAATATGTTTTTGAATAACATTTTTTGACTGCGACAGTTTTAAAACAAAAACATTGTTTTCTTTTCAATAAACATTTATATATATGTATATGTATATGTATATGTATATGTATATATGTATATATACATGCAGATTATTACCATGTATTATAACACACACACACACACACACACACACACACACGTGTATGCAGATTTGTATAATTTTAAAAGAGAACAAATACATAGTTTTTAAAACAAAAAGGGCTTCTAAATTTTAAGAATTTCCTTTTAAAATAATTGTTCTCTAAATTTTACCCATTAATCCTTCTAATAGGTTTGACTATAAATTTTTAGCCCTAGTCCATAGAATTCTCAGACCTACACATGTGGGGTTTTCTGACATAAAGAATTAAATATCCATGACAAGATTAAAACAACTGGAAAATTCACACATAGAATCCTCAGAAAGCATTCAGGAGACAGGAAGTGCAAGAAGTGGAAATAACATAGGCAGAAATCACAAGTGTCTACTTGGACACTGATGCTAATTCTCTCCTCCTTAGAATCTGCAGAGCTATCTGCTTCCTTTTCTAACGTTCTTGGGTCCTCCAAATATGCTCCCTAAGCTTCTAAGAGTGCTTGAATATAAAACTCTCAGGAAGCACCTAGAATGTCTCTAGAAACAACCAGAAGGTGTTGACAACTAAGCATGAGTCTTTTCCAGCTTTTTAGATGAGTCATAAGGTTGTAGACACCATGTGTTTAACTTGTGCACTAACTCCTATGTTGTTGACATATGTGCAATCAAGAGGTGTGTTTACTCCTAGGCAAGCTTATAACTTTTATTTTAATTCTTTTATTACTTTATTATTATTTTTATTATTATGAATTTTAATCTCTAATTTCTTTTATTTAATTCTTTTCTCAGTTAATTCTCAATTAATTAATTATAATCAAAATATCAAAAGATCATGATATTATATTAATTTTTTCAAAATAATTAAATCATTAATTTAATCTTTTAATTTAATGACTTAATTAATAGAAAATTCACCATAGACATCCAAGATAAAATATGAAAACCCATTATAGAACAATCCATACAAAATCAGTCTAAAGGGTTAAAATCACGAATTATGTCATCTGACACATTTGGAAGGTAAAATATATTAGATACTTGTCCTACCTTTTTAGGACAAATGGTTTAAGGGTTTAGGATTTGGACTTCAGAATTTATCTCCCTCTCTTACCATTGAGATAGTGAAATAGGGTACGCTCACCCTGGCAATTCAGGGAAGTCGATACTCGATACTTGCAACCTGCATAAAAACCATGCATGTACATACTATATATATATATATATATATATATATATGCTAAGCTAAACAGGTAATGGCAGGAAGTGGTGCATCGTGTAGATCCCAACTAGCAGGTGACTACGACTCCCTTCCTTAACCACATCAAAAATGCCATACATAAGAACAAACACACACACCATACACATGCAAGTATGGGGTAAGTATCCATAATAAAAACACATGTGATAATAAACCATCTAGCTAATCATAATAACTGAAAGCAATGTAATAGTCATCATGCATCCATGAAATCCAGAGTCTAAGTAATCTCATCACATATAAATTGAATCCATAGCACATTATCTAATAGTCCCAAAACAATGTTACTAGTCATCAACACAAAACTAGTCTAACAGAGTTCATCCATGATAGCAACAATGCGACCTAGGGGCAGGCACTACATTAGGGCACTCATAGATATTGTGTACTTTGTTAGGTGGAATTCAACTATCTTGGTTGATATTTCATCTTTTAACCTGGGCTCCACTATACACTCAATCAATACCATTTAATTCAATCAGCACATCAACTTGGTCATTGTAAGTATTTGGTCCACATTGCAATGCTCAATTAATATAGATAGTATTATTGATGCTCAACACTCAGTAGTGTAATTGATTCCATCGCTTAATTATTTTTTCAAAATTTTGTTCTAATGCATCTTAACTTATGCAAAAATTAACTTTAGCACACTTTATTTGTTAGGAACTGATGCATATGTCATTTGAATGTGTAGTTTGTTAGATACCTTTCTAGATCAGTTTGAGGTAGTGTGATCACCTTCTCCATTAGATTAGGTGATCTCAACTTCACTTGTTCTACCACTTCCAACTTCTACCTTCTTCTTCTAGTTTTGATTCATCTCCTTTTTTTTTTCTTCTACATCCACTCTGACTTTTCCCTTGATTTGTTCATTGTTTGGTGTTGGTGCTTGAGTCCTATAGTTCTTGCTCACATGACTAGTCTTGTGACAACTTAAACAAACTATGCTTCCATTCAACCATTTCTTGTAATTACCTTTGAAATGTGTTCTTATGCATTTTTTTTGGAATTTGACCATATTCTCCACAATAATGACAACTATACCATTTATTTTAATCCCAATTGTAAGAGTTAAGTTTCTTAGGTTCATTTTCTTTCCTTTTGGTTGTCTAGTCATATTTTGCCTACAATTTGCACTCTTGTGCTCTATGTCCATACTTTTGACAACCATAGCAATATCCCTCAAATCTAGGTGCAGTAGGTATTACTAACCTTTGATCTACATTCATGTGCTTGATGACCTTGTTTCTTGCAATTAAAAATAGTTACCAATAAACTTAGGTTTAGGGTTTTACTTACTAATCTTGCTTCTGTAAATTTTTATTTTATGTCCCAACATTCCAAAATATTCATGACATGTAGGTTTTCTTTTTGGTTTTGCATTTCTTTTCTCTCCACTCTTGGATGATTCTCCTTCTTTAGTAGATGAGTAGTGCTTAATATGTCCTAATCTAGAGGTATTTATGGATGACCATGGTGGTCTCATCAATTCTTCAAAGTATCTTATAGCTTCACTAGTTTTCTCCATTTTCTCCAAGAGTTTCTTCTTAGATCTTAGCTCATTCCTTGATTGGCCACTTTGTTATCTTAGATTTGAAATCTCCATGTCTTTTCTATTCAGCTCCTAATTTGCAAGTAGTAGTTGATTCATCATGTCTAACTGAGTGTGTTGAATACAATTATTTTATTGTATTTTTTCTTTTATGTTACACAAATGTCAAGTCTTTACTGAGTAATCAATGTTAGTCAAGCTCACTTGGGCATTGAAGGAAGTTTCTTGTGTATGTTGAGCATTCCATGAAAGACAACACAAAACCAGTGTTAACTAAGCTCACTTGGTTACCAAAGAAAGTCTAAAGGAAATCCTTTTTTGAGTTAGTGTTGACCAAGTTGGCTCAGCTAATGAAAGATTTTATTGAATCAACATATTAGATTTGACAATTTTGTTGGTTAGTTCTAGCTGACTCAAGGGATGAATATTTTTTTTTTGAAAGTGTATTCAAGTTGACTTGACAAGGTAAATAATAGAAATATAAGCCCAAGTTGAGGATTAAATTTTAAGAAGAATGGGATTGAAAATGATAAATTAAGGAAGAGAATTGGAAGTATATCAGAGTATCCAAGATGACCAAGCTGGAAAGAACATTCTGATCAAGGAGAATTAAGTATACAAGCTAGAACAAAGATCTAAAATTAGAAAAGCAAGTTGCATCAGCAATGAGGTCAAGTCATTGTTACTCTCTAATAATTGTAGCAGTGAATCAAATCTCTTAACAGAGTTAGCCTAACAACTATTTTCCAAATCCTATAACAAGGTGGCATTTCTAGATTGAAGTGTCCAAAGACCTCTAACAAGGCCACTCCAAATAGGATGAACTAAATCCTTTAATAGGGTCACACCTAACAGTGTATTTTGTAACCTTTAACAGGGTTGGCTCCTAATAAGGCTCACTTCAAAAGAGTAAAAAATAGTAATTAGTTGTAATTGGTGGTCTCCCCAAATTGAATTTCCACATTAAATCTTGGTGTCTCTTGTGTTCATGTTATTTTTTGTTTTGTTTCTAAAACTAAGTTAATTAAGGTTAAACACACTAAATATCTTAAGAAGTGATTATCTTAGTGTTCATCATGTGACAATAATTCTTAGTGTAAACCAAGTGTTTCTGTGTTAACCAAGTTACAACAACATTTCAATTTTAGTAGAGTTTTGTTTTTGTATTGTATTGACATCTTAATGGATCTTGTATTTATTTTTGTAAGAATTTGGTATAGCTTTGATACCATGTAAGAATTTTCCTAATGCAAAAATAAAATTCTCAGATCAAGAAGCTCAAGAGATAGCACAAGAGAGACAAGATACGATCAAATGAGAATGGATTAATCAGATAATTGGATGAATACATCATAAAAGTGCCTTGTATATAAAGGCAATAAAGATGACTAAGAGTCATGCAAAGAGATAAGAAACAAATAAGCACATGTCCACCAAGAGTGGATTATCCTCCATTGTGCATGAATGTACATGCAACAATGAGAGGATAAGAATGTAAAGGTGTATCTCATAAGGAGATGCAGTAGACAACATGTGCTCAATTGGAGCGCAAACTAAGATGTTGTCAATACGACAACTCATATGAATATGAAAACTTCTAGGTATCTATATGACAACTAATATGAATATGCATTAAAATAAGTAAACTTAAGTAAAGTGTAAATAGTAAACACTTATTTATACCAACACCCCCACTTAAGTGCAACTTAGGAAAATGTACTTAAGCTCACAAAACCTATATAATAATGCAAGATGGGTCTTGATTACTGGGCCATGTTAGGTACCCATGTACAAGATGCAAGTGCAAAAAAAGATGCAATGCAATCTCTCATAAAGTGGAGAAAGAGAGAAAACTACATGGGAACAAACCCCCTCCAAAATAAAGAGAAGAAAAATAAAGAAAGAGGCATGTATGGATGGAGTAATCAAGATCCCCTTATTATGATATACATCATGCATATACAATAGAGAATCCCTCTATAAGAAGGAAATAAGGAGAAATGAACCCCCCCCCCACATAGTGAATGATCTCCTACAAGAATGATAAGTGCTTGAAGACAAAAGATAGTCCAATATCTAAAAATAACATTTCTCCCCTTAGGAAGAAGCTACACCAAATATAAATGCAAGAAGGCTTCCCATTGTGTATAGGAAGATGGAAGGGGAGTTCATATAAAGTATGTTGTCTTTGAAGTCTAAATATGTGTCACCATGTCCTTAAATATTGAAGATGTCATGAACCAATCAAGATCAAGCCCAATAGAAGAAGATGATAGGCAAGGAACCAATGGTAACTACTCCATATAGGAATGTGGATCAAACTCCAAAGATCAAGATGCCTCCTCTAAAAAATAAGTAGGAAGAGAAGCAAAAAATCCCCCTCTCAATGTAGAAGCTTCTCCATGAGTGTAGAACAAAATTCCTCCCCTTAGGAAGAAATAAAACCAAACTTGTATCAATGAAGCCGCTCCCATATATAGGAAGAAACCTCAAAATGTATGAAATCTCTAAAACCTTCTCATGTGTCTCCATGTCAATATTGAAAAGTGCCTCCACCAAATCATGTGTACTATGCCACTCTACTAAAAAAGACAAATCCAGATCAATGAAGAATGAATATAGAACATGTATCAAAGACTCAAATATCTCCTCAAAAAATAAAGTGACCTCCTCCAACTACTGTATCAAAGGATCTACCATCATGTTAACCTCGAAAGATTGATCAAGTAGAGAATGAAGATGAGGGTCATCATTCTCCCTCACAACAACTAAAGAAGGATCATCTTTACAAAAAAGAATATGAATGTCATCAATAATGTCTCTTAAATCTACAATGTAGGACTCTATAAGAAAACTAGAAATGTCTATCAAGTAGTCATCCCATGCAACTAAGTCTTGAAGACAATGAATATCCTATTGCACTAAATCACTTAAATCCATGTCTATGTGAATACAACTATCATAAGGAACTATAGTAGATGCAATATCAATAAGAGAATTAGTAGTTTCAATTGGAGTCTTTGGATAATCAAGACTCTCAATATCATAATTTTTTTCAATCTTCCACAAGGTATGCTCATCATAGGGAATGTTATCTACATCATCAAGTGGAAGGAGAAAATCTACAACTAGATCTTCTGGCAATGGAGGAACATGAGGATCTCCAAAGTGTTCCCAAATAATAATCCAACATGTGTGTAGGCACTTAATACCTTCTAGCTTACTAATAACTTCAAAGAAGAAAGATGGATCAAGGCTATAAGCAAACAATACCCTTATATGCATATTCCTATCACACCAAGCTAACTTTTTGAACTTTCACTTGGGTTTAGGAATAATTCCATAAATATTAGGCAATAATTTTATCCATCTATAATATGTAATGATTCCCTTTTCCCATGATGCATAATTATCCCCAGTAAAAATATAACTATAGGATGGATTGTCAATTCCATGACTTTACCCATGATGTACTTATCTCATGATAAACAAATTAATGCACTCTCCAAAATGTGAAGAAAGAACCCCCCAAAATGGATGATTTTGACACTTTATACTTAGTGTATATACAATTTTCACTTGTCAAAATGAACAAATGGGACTTCTAATTTTAATAGTTACACCAACAAATATGAAGCTATATATGACTCAACAAGATAAGATACAAGACCTATCAAGGATCTAATTAATTACAAGTGCCAAAATAGGCCCAAAAAAATCACATTTTAACAGTACTATGTCTACTCAAAATTACTCTAAACCGATACTAGATCTAGAAAGTAGACAAAAAAATGCACTTCCAAAAAAATAACACTTGAATATATGTCCAGATGAGCTCGAATGAAGCATTCAAAGTTGTAAAAATCAAGATTTTCTATTTGGAGAAAAATTCAGTAATAGAGATCACAAACAACCTTCACCAATGTGTAGATCATGAAATTCTACCCCAAAAATAAAAATAAAACTCGAAAAAAGGAGTCCCTATGAGGGAGATATCACTGTTTGAAAATCACCTGTGTAATTATTTTTCCTGAATCACTATTGTGGCACCTATAAAAATAAAATTTCTGTAGTTTTTACCTTAGATGTCTAATTTTGATGAAATAAACTTTGATTTGGGGGTGTTTTGACCTTTTGAATGTGATGCCAACATCTGATTTGCACCAATAAGCTCCAATCTTGACCTACGAAAAAAATCTCTCCAATGGCTATGCAATGAAACTCCTCTGGCTCTGATACCATGTAAGAATTTGGTATAGCTCTAATACCATGCAAGAATTTTCCTAAGGCAATAATGAAATGTCAAGATCGAGAAGCTCAAGAGCACAAAAGAGACAAGATGTGATCAAATGAGAATGGATTATTCAGATAATTGGATGATTACATCATAGAAGTTCCGTGTATATAAAGGCAATCAAGATGACTAAGAGTCATGAAAAGAGATAAGAAAAAACCAAGCACATGTCCGCCAAAAGTGGATTATCCTCCATTGTGCATGAATGTACATGCAACAATGAGAGGATAAGAATGTAAAGGTGTATCTCATAAAGAGATGTAGTAGACAATTGGAGTACAAACTAAGATGTTGTCAACATGACAACTCATATGAATATGCAAAATCCTAGGTGTCTACATGATAACTAATATTAATATGTATTATCCTAAGTAAACTTAACTAAAGTGTAAATAGTAAATACTTATTTATACCAATAGTTTTTTTTTTTTTTTTTGTAACTAAGTTAATTAAGGTTGAACAGACTAAACATCTTAAGAAGTGATTATTTAAGTGTTTATTGAGTGACAATAATTCTTAGTGTAAACTAAGTGTTCCTGTGTTAACCGAGTTACAACAACATTTCAGTTTTAACAGAGTTTTGGTTTTGTATCATATTGACATCTTAAGAGATCTTGGATTTATTTTTGTGCTAACTCATTCAGCCCTCCCCTCTCATTTAATCATTTTATATTTCCAATAATTGGTATTAGAGATTTTGGTGCTTGCAGAGAAGGTTTCAAGGACCTAAGATAAAGATCAAGATGTCTTATAGACGGGAGATTCATAAGCTAAATAGAGATAACTTCCAAGCATGGATGGAACTCATGAAACTCCATTTGGAAACTATTGGTGACACATGTTTAAAATATCTAGAGAACAAATATGTGGCACCTAATAAAACTTTGACTATGGATCAAATTGTGCAAAAGATGAATCATAACATAATTATGATTAAAATTGCTTCTACTCTAAATTATGCTAAATTTGATGAAGTCAAAGATTGTGCTAATGCTCATGAAATGTGGAACAAGCTAAAACATATCTATGGAGATGATGGCAATGTAAGGAGAGCTAAGGAAGAAAGTCTTAGAGGTTAGTTTAACCAACTGAAGATTAAAGAATATGAGAAAATTACACAATACAATAAAAGAAATAAAGCTAGTGTAACTGAGATTAGAGCCTCAGGTGGGAAAATTGATGATATAATAGTGGTCAACAAAGTACTTAGAACTCTTCTTCCTATTTATACAATTAGAGTTTTAGCTATTCAAGAAATGAGATGTGATCCTAAGAATGATATAATGTTGGATGCACTAGTAGGAAGGTTGACAACCTTTGAGTTAGATAAATTTGATAATTGTGTTCCTATCTCTGGTAACACTGAGTTTGCATTTCAAGATAAACTATCACTCAAAAATAAAGTTGAAAAATCTATGAGAAAAAGTATGATAGTGTGATGAAGATGGTTTTGATGATGATCTTGAATTCATTGAAGCATTTCTTGCAAGGATATTTCCCAAAGGAAAATAAAATTACAAAGTTAAAATACCTTTGATCTATTTTTCTTGTGAAGAAGTTGGTCACAATGTTGCTAAGTGTCCAAACAAAGAAGGCGAGGAATAAAATAAGAATCATGAGTACAAAGGCAAGAAATATTTCAAAAGCTACAAAGACTACAATGATAAAGGTAAGAAATCTTGCTACATGGCTAAAGATTCTGATAGTAATGATGAAGATGAAATGGTTTACATTTCTATTAAGGATGAATCAAATAATTAGTACAATAAGATGCCCCTCATCTTCCATGTTATTAAGAATGATACATGGATAATAGATAGTGGTTGTTATCACCATATGACTGGTGATAAATCTAAATATAAGCACTTAGAATACTATAATGGTGGGAGTGTCAGAGTTGGAAATGATGAACCTTGTTATGTTAGAGGAAAAGGTTGTATTACACTAATCAATGAACTCAGATGTGACAATTCTTATTGGGTTGAAAGATTGAAACATAATCTACTTAGTGTGGCATAGTTGAATAATATTGGATTCAAGGTAGAATTCATCAATAGAAAAGCCAAGCTACTGTATGGAAAAGGAAATCTAGTTAGGATTAGAAATCAAACAAGAGGTAATCTATTCTACATGACTCATCTTTGTATGATTTGATATCTGATTGGTGGAAGAAAGGTAGACCAGCTTATGGTACTTCAATGTATATTTTTGCTAAGCTCCTTTAATATGTTAGGTTTGAGCTTAAATGATGGAATTGGTTACACTTTGGGAATCTATTCCATGAAAAGGCGTGGGCTTAGGCAGATTTGGATGATATCACTAGAAGGATAAGAGAGGAAGGGGTAACAGTTGAATTGCTTCAAGATGAGGCTCGGGCTATGAGATTGCTTGAAGAATGGGAAATGTGAGAGGAAATGTATTGGAAACAAAAAGCATGGATCGAGTGGCTTCAGGAAGGGGACGAAAATACGTCTTTCTTCTTCAACTCAGTGAAGGCCAAGAGGCATGGTAACTCTATCTCAGGGTTGGTGAATGAGAGGGAGAGCATCTTACTTCTTTTCTAGAAATTTTTAGGGAGGCAGTTCAGTACTTTGAATCTCTCTCTAGAGAAGACTCACAAGGGGGGCCTCCTAAGGAAGCACATGTTCTTTCCTATATTCCCACCCTTGTGGCTGAATATATGAATCAACAACTCATGAGGGATATCTCAATTGAGGAGCTTGAAGGGGTTGTTTTTAATATGAAAAAAGGAAAGGCGCTAGGACTTGATGGCTTCCCCATTGAGTTTTATCAAGAATTCTAGGATATCATCAAATTTGACCTCCTGGCTATGGTTTAGGAGTCTCAACACAATAATTAGATGTTAAGGGCTCTAAATGCTACTTTTCTTGCTCTTATCCCCAAGCAGGAGGGGGTTGATAGGTTGAGCCAATTCTGGCCCATCTCTTTATGCAATGTTATTTACAAAATTATTTCCAAGCTTATGGATGATAGGTTAAAGAAGGGGCTTGCCGATTTGATTTTCGAGGAGCAAAGTGGTTTTGTTGCGAGTAAGAAAATTTTGGATGGGATTGTTATTGCTACTGAGGTCATCCATTCTATGGCCAAATCAAAAGAAAAAGTGATGTTTATCAAATTAGATATGGCAAAGGCCTATGACAGAGTAAGGTGGTCTTTCTTGTGGAGGGTTCTTAGTGCCTTTGGCTTTGCAAAATATTGGACTCAATGGGTTTGGAGTTGTGTTACGTTAGTCTCTTTCTCGTTGCTTATTAATGGGAGTCATTTTGAGCTTTTTGGGCCCTTAAGTGGGCTTCTTCAGGGGGACCCTCTCTCCCCTTATTTGTTTATTCTTTTGGCAGAAGGTTTGGGGAGATGGATTAAATAGAATGTGGGGTCTGGATTTATACAAGGTTGGAGATGGGGTGGAACTTTACCTCTGTAGTCTCACCTACAATTTGTAGATGATATGGCTTTGATGGGGATGGCTACAATAAGGGAGGCATCTCATCTTCATAGAGTCTTGGATGTGTACTTGGCTACCTCAGGACAACAGATTAATGAGGGCAAGTCATCCATATACTTCAATACACTAGGCCCTATTCAATAAAGGATTGCCCACACTTTGAGGTTTTAGATTGGGAATCTTCCATTGAAGTATCTTGGCATTCCCATCTCCATGAGTAGGTTCCCCATGGAGTCTTGGTAGGATATTTTGGATAAATTTAGGGTGAAATTTAATCATTGGACTCACCATTGGTTATCCTTTGCTAGTCATGTCTAGTTGATTAAGTCAATTGTACAGGCTTTGCCCATTTATAGATGCATGCTCCAAGTTGCTCCTACAAGCTTCCTTAAGGATCTAGATTCTGTGATGCACCAATTTTTATGGGCGGGCTACTTGGAGACTTACAAATGGAGTTTGGTCAAATGGGAAGTTGTGTGTAGTCTAAAGCATTACGAGGGTCTTGGCTTGAGGTAGTCGGCATTGTCAGGTGAGGCTTTGGCTGCTAAACTCTACTGGCGGTGGTATAATGAGTAGGATAAGAGTTAGTCGATGGTTCTTTCACAGAAGTATCTCCCAGGGATTTCTCATCTTGATATTTCTAGGTATCCTCTTGGGGGGAATGGATCTATGATTCAGGATACTTTAAAGAAAGGGGCTAAGCTTATTAAGGATGGATTATTTTGGATCTACAAGAGGGGGGTGGAGGCTCAATTCTGATCAGACTCTTGGGATGGATTTCCCCCAATAATTTTTTAGTTTCCTAACTTAGGGACTTTGTGTGAGCGGTTTTTGGAGGCTGGTTGGTCAAGGGTGAGTGATTTTAAATCTTTTTTTCCCTGTGGTCAGCTGGAAATAGCTAAATGAAAGTCTCCAGATGAATGGCTAGTTGTTGATTTACTGGAGGAGTGTGCTATGCTGCAAAATATCCTTTCCAGTAGAAGTTTTTGTTCTCTTCAGGAGGACGATGTGCTAGCCTAGTCTCCCAATCCTAAGGGGACCTATACGGCTACCTCTGGGTATAGTAGATTGGTGTCTCTTAAGATGGTTTTGCCTGAAGTGCAATGGTGGAGGAAGGTTTGGAATAAACTGTCTTGGCCAAAGTGGAATTGTTTTATTTGGATGTTGGCTTGGAATAAATGTTTGACTTGGGATAATATCAGGAAAAGAGGTTTCCATGGCCCTTCTATCTGTGTTATGTGCGGGGCTAATGAGGAGGAATCTTCCCATTTATTTTTTTGATGCTCTTTTTCCCTGCAGCTTTGGCATTTTTGGTGGGGAGTTTGGGCAGCACCTTGTGGTCATGCTTCCTCCTTGATTGAGTTTTGGCAGGGGATGGGGCAGCCTCCGTCTGTGGCTCCTTTCCTGCAGGAGGTATGGTTTGTGGGGCCTATCTTCTTATTATGGCAGATTTGGCTGGAGCACAATCAAAGGATTTTTCGTGGTGAGCAACGATTAGTGCAACAAATTTGGCCAAGGATATTGGGCATGATTCAAGAGATCGTGGAGGCTAAGTGTGAAGTGGAATTACCTTTGGGGAAATGTGATAGAGAGTTGGTGGAGAGATTGGGGGCTTTGGAGTCTTCTTTGGTGTTAATGAGGGCTAGGAGATGGCATTGTGAGAAGCAAAAAATTGACAGGGTTGGTAAATGGCAGCCTCCTCCCTATGGGATCTTGAAGATCAATACTGATGGATCTTCAAGGGGTAATTCGGGTCTGACTGGTATTGGTGGGATTGGGAGAGATGCTATGGGCTCAGTGGTTTTTATCTTCTCAATCTATGTTGGGATTCAAACCTTTAACCTAGTGGAAGGGTTGGCTATTCTTGCTACTCTTGAGAAAGCTCATGCGCAAGGCTGGAGAAGAATTGTTTGTGAGTCAGACTCCCAAGTTTTGATCAACTTGCTTATTGAGCAGAAAGTGTCTGATGTTAACTAGCAATTGCCTAGGATTGTGCAACAAATTTTGCAAATCAGTTCTTTGATGGAATTGGTGACTTTTGCTCATATTCCAAGAGATTGGAATAGGGTAGCTGACTATTGGGCAAAATGGGCTTCTGAGCATGCTGAGGGATGGAGGATTGAGGAATGGGAGTTGGTTCCTCAAGAGCTCCATTTTGACTTGAGGAGTATTTTGGATGGTGATAGGGTGGAGAATGATGATAGATTACAGTGTTGGTTGTTTTATCTCTATTTGGGATCATCCCTGTGCTTCTTGTTGGGACCTTTGGTTCTAGTTCGCTTTGTATTAATGCTTTCTGATTTTTAATAAAGTTTTTACCCGCTTTATTTCAAAAATGTCTCCAATTCTTTGAAAAATGACTTCAAACTTACCTTTGGCTCTTCTTAAAAGGTTTGAAGGGAATGCTCCTCTATTTCTTCAAATTGTTGTCTCGTCTTCTTTTTTTGAGGAATTTTTATGAGACACAATACTAGACTCATCCTTAAAAAAATTTCAAAGCTTTACATTTGACAAGACTTGATCCTTAGTTGGCTCATTAAGAACTATTCACACCATTCAACTTCACCACTAAGAACTTATTATTAGTATCATCTCTTTTCTCCCTACAAGCATGTAACTAATGACTAACTAGAAAACTAACATCAAATAAATTAACATTACAATATCAAATTATGATTTGTTATTGTATAGTATTTAATCATTATTTATTTTATATTATTAATAATTGATTTGTCTATTATTTTCCCTCTTTAGTTTCTGCAAAAAAATATATCCAAATGTAATATGCAAAATGATCCATTGCATTGTTATGAATCTAGAATTTATAAGAAATGAAAAAGGTAAATTAAATTGGTAGTAACCATTCAATTGCCTTAATTTTTTTCCTTAAGCTAAGAATTTAATATATAATATTTTCAAATTTTTCTTAGAGTTTATTGTCTTTATCATTGTTCCATAATATTTTGAATTTCTAAATTTTGAGAAATGAAAAAATATAGTAACTTTGGTGAGAATTGATAATTTAAATCATAATAATATGCCAACTACAAATTGATATCTAATGTAAATATGATTCAGCCTTTTCACAACTTAATGATCAACCAAAGAACAACATAATACGTTCATACCAATCTTAAAACAAATAAAAATTAAAAATAAATAAACTAGCAGTTGCATGCTTTTGTGCATGCAATGATGAGTCGATAGGAAAGAAAAACATTAATTTTTCTAATTGAGCATCTTTTAATCTCTCAAATGCTACAATTGAGTGTTCCAAATAGAGTTAGCACATAAAATCAAGAAATAAAAGGTCAACCCAATAATGGAAGTGTAACCATTGATCATGGAAATATGATTTTCTTTCCCTAATCTAATTTGTATTGGTTGTTCCTATTGATCATGTCCATTGGTGCATTTGGAAACCCTAGAAAATCATGCATATGAGTGAAAGCTTGTTGTTGGCACTCATACCTACACCAATAATCATTTATAAGACTAACACTTTTAGGTAGCTCAGCTTCCATGTAAGATAGGTGATTTCTCTTCTTGCATCTTTTTCTGAGTATGTACAACACAAAGAAAGTTTCAAGCATATAAGATAATATTAAGGAAAAGTTGTCAGCCCAATCATTTTTTCATTAAAATATATCAACAAATTCTATTAAGAAAATAATTAATAAACTGTAAGAAAGAAAATGATTTTCTTTAGATTTTATGTATATTAAAATATAATTTATTTAATTTATTTTTTCTCTAGATTATATATATATATATATATATATATATATATATATATATATATATATATATATATATATATATATATATATATATATATATATATATATATATATATTAAAGCATACATATTAATGTTAATAAAGATTTTATTTTGATTTCATTTATTAAAATGCTTTTGTGGCAAGGAACACGATTAATAACAAATATATAAAAACTAATCTAAATAAAAATAAAAATTAGATAAACAACTTGAAATATTTTGTATTGTAATTTTAATTTTAAATATTTTGTAGTATAATTTGACCTATAAATTATATAATGATGAATTTGAATTGACATTTTCAAATAGATACACTTAAGTCATGCAAATATCTATATATAAATATATTTTTATTGGATAACTAAAACGGTATGTGAAGATCATTATGTTAATGTTTAAAATAGAAAGGGAGAAATATTATTTCAGTTGGATTATTTAGAATATTATATAAAATAATATTTTAAGATGAAATGATATTAAATTATGATTGACCATGAAAGAAATAATAATAAAAATTTCTTCTTTAGATTATATGTATTAAAGGAACATATTAATGTTAATAAACATTTGATTCTAATTTCATTGTTTAAAACAATTTTGTGGCAAGGAACAAGATTAATAACAAATATATAAAAACTAATCTCAAAAAATTTTGTACTCTCATTTTAAATTTTATCTGCAAACAAAGATTATATATTTTATTATAATTTATTTATATTTTTTATTGTAATTCTAATTTTAAATATTTTGTAGTATACTTTGATCTGCAAACAAACATTATATAATTATATAAATTATCTTATGATGAATTTCAATTGATATTTTTAAATAGATAGAGTTTAAGTCATGTAGATATCTATATATAAATTATTTTTTATGGATAATTAATATAGTATGTGAAGATCATTATGTTGATGTTTAAAATAGAAAGGGAAAAATATTATTTTAGTTAGATTATCTAGAATATTATATAAAATAATATTTTAATATGAAATTATATTAAATTATGATAGACCATGAAAGGAATAATCTAAACAAAATATTTTAAAATATATCCACAAATTTTATAAAGAAAATAATTAATAAATTGTAAGAAACAAAATGATTTTCTTTAGATTTTATGTATATTAGAAAATATTTTATTTTTAAATTTTTTAATCTTATCAATCATCAATAAATCCATTATAAAAAAAATTCATATTATTGGGCATAAAGCATATCTTATAGATTTTCCTAAAAGATATACCACACAATTATTTCTAATTCCTATAGTAAAATTAAAAGCAAATGCTATGTGAAAATGATAAAGAAGTGGCATAAATATAAGCCACAAAATCTACACAAAACAACCAGGATCTTACATTTAGATTTGGGAAAAACTACCATGAATAAGAAGCACTAGTTTGCTTATTTTTACAGCCGCTATAAAACAACAAGTACGTGCCAAACAAAATGGCATGGTTACCAAAGACAATCCAAGGAGAGGCACTTTCTATTTGAAAAAACTCTGAAACTAAGGAACAAATAGAATGGAGATATACATAAAGCTCCAAAAAAAAATACACATAAAAATTTTGCAAACACCATTCTTACCATTAAATGATTTAAAAGCAATGCCATGCAAAACCTAAAATGCTCTTGGCAGTGAAGATATTAGACAGATTTTATTTAAGCCAAAAAGAAACTTCACAAATAAAGAAGAAGATATGTATTTTAAAGAGAAAAGAATTACAAATCTATAGTAAAATTGTTTACATGGTATACATGCATGTAAGGCATAAATCTTCTCCGTGATAATACAAACATGATTTCCACGGTGTAGAGATGGCCACATTTGATTTAGGTGATCTGACTGACCATTCATACATTGCCAAACTGATGTATGAATGACTATCCAGCCACCAAATCTATAAATCAATTATAGATTAAATTATTAATGAAAATTTAACTACTTATCAATCATGCAATTATTATTGAACAAATGCGGCTCTACAAAGACAACTGTTGGTCTATCTCCCTATAAAAATCTAAGCGTCTCTACCTAAGAGATCATATCTATGTAAGGAAGAAACTCATTAGATTATAATCTAAACAAAGCTATTCACATTTCTGCATCATCTTCCCATCATTATTCATTTATATAATTAGAAATAAGAAGCAATAGCATGTCAGTAAACCAAGCCAAACTTTTACTGGGGAGGCAACTAAAAGAAGTAAATAGGAATCTAGTAAGTGGGTTCTCAGCGAGACTTGTGGACGATTCAAACATATTCAACTGGAATGTAACGATAATCAACTTCAGCTAAAGATGGTAAAAAATCCGACACAATGAAAAATGTGATCAAATGGAGTCTTGTAAAATGTTAAAACTATCATTGCAAATGAAAAAAGACGATTTCTAAAAGCTCTTACCATGTATTTCTCTTCAACATTAAGATTGAGTCACATTGAAAAACAAAGTCTAATGCCATGGATGAACATTTATAGAAATTGACAAAGGACATGAGATTAAGCAAGTTGAAATAAAGTTGGAAAACTTTAGAGAAAAATAGAAAGTTTATATAAAAACTTAACTGGAAAATAGAAAGTTAATCAAAACTATTGCTTATAGAGGAAATTATAATGTTAAAAAGGAAAGTATCCGAAAAGAATGTTTTACTTTTAAATATTTTTAAAAATAATTTTTTAACTGCACATCAGAAAATCAATTGAAAAATTTAAAAACCGATATAGTCTTACAAAATTTCCGGCGAAAAACTAAATTTTGGGAACAAAGCTCCCACAATAAGCCTATCGGCTTAAAAATACTTCTTCTCAACCACTTTAATCTCCTACTATGGTCTACCATTCTTGAGACATTTTTCATCTTTGATTGTATAAATTCTTAAAATTCCTATTTTTTTTTATAAAACCAATATAGATATCTTAAATAAATCTATCTAAAGAAATGCTGATAGATATCCACTACAAAATTTAATTAATTTCTTTTATCTCCATTTATTTAGTTTTTTACCAATTTAAGTTTTTATTTTAATTTCTTAAAAAATATATAATTTATATATCCAAATATTATAATTTAAATGGTTTATGTGGTATTTATTAAATTATTTTTAAAAGTATATTCTATTTATAATAAGATTTAACTTTTTGACATGTAGATGGTTGTCAAAATTAACCTAAAAGAATAAAAGTTACATTAACATGCTCACACCATCCCACTCCCCCATTTTGCCAGTGTAGTATGCCTATCAGCATTAATGAACAAAGTGGAATAGCATAGTTTGAATTTTAACTTATCTCAGTGCGAAATCAACTAATTAAAAACACCATTACATTATGTTATTAACACATCATTTCAGTATGTTATCATCATGGAGAAATTGAAAAGATTAGATGCAATTTAGAAAAAGAAAAGACAAATTGAAAGGATTAAATACAATTTTGAAAAGGCAAAGGTAGACAGAAAATTCCTTGATAAATAATAGATCAAGGTATTGATCAATCAATATATGCACAATTTCATCATGAATAATAGAGTCCCCACACATCTTTTAAAGAATGATTTTAGTCAAATTTTGTCTCTTATCATTGTTAGATTGTAGATGCCATAATGCCACTTCATATATACACATTTGATGATTTTTATGATCATTGAGGAACGGTAAGTTTTACATGTATACCTGAAGAGCAGCTTCTTAGATCAATTGACAAACTACTCATTTTCATGATTAATATTTGCAATTCATGATTGTTTGGAGAAGCTAATTGAGCGACCACAATCAAAATTTGCAATTCATTTTCAATATTACGCATTGGCAATGTTTTTGCCTAGGCAGTAGGAAATTCATTATAGTATATACTGTATAATCAAACAGTAATCTAAACAACAACTCAGGTTTACTATCAGATAAAACAATCTAATTTGCTCATTGCCATTCCAACAGAGACATTGTATAAGAAATTTTAACACACTTCATTTAACTGTGCTCTAACAATGATTTGAATACCATACAAAAAGACCCACTTTTCTATTCTTTAAGGAAAACTTTCATTTACGGCTCATCCAAAAACTTAAAAACTGTTAAAAACTATAAAAGGCGAGAGCTCACAATGATTTACAAAATAGAACAAGCTACGGATAAGTAGAATGTTCAGGGCAAGGACATAACACAGTGCAGCATGGTATCCATCTGCCTGGATAGTTTCCTAAAACGTCAGGAATTTCCATGCTATTGTTATAATTGTCAAAAGCCTAGGGATTGGCTTGATAATCCTCCATTGTTGTTGGAGGAAGGTTTCCAGGAAAATGCCCTTCCCTATCTAAACAAGGTTTTACATGATCTTGGATTTGATAAGGAATGGACATTGCTAGATTATTGGGCTCCATTAATGGCTGCCCAACAGCATATTCCATAATGGGAACTACATTGTTTTCAGCACCAACAATGTGAGAAACCCCATGCTCTCTTCTCGTAAGAAAATTTATTCTATGATACACAGTTTCTAGCTTAGCATCGATATCCCTAATCAAGTCCCTGAGCTTTTCATCACTGAGATCATTCATACAATTATCCCAGCAAGGATTCTTCATCATTCCCATCTCAAGCTGACGCTCCCTCCTCTTCTTGTTCAATTCAAGCTTGAGTTTATTTATCCTCTGTTGTAAGAAAGTGGAATTATCAAGCTTCTTCTTGTCTTGTTCTTGCTTGGAAAGCCTTCTGTACCCCTCAATGATCTCTTGAGCTTTGGGCATATCAGGCCACACATCAAGATGCCGTTGCTGTTGTTGTGATGTTTGCTGATCCACCTCAGGCCCAATGCACACCATGCAACTATCTACTCCACAAAGAATGCTCAACTCTTCAATCTTCTTTTTCAATCCTTTATTCCTCTTCAAAAAGGTCAAATTTCTTGAAGCATGTCTAGAAGTCCGTTTCAAAGGAGTCCTGGCAGGACCTAATGTTGTCTGAACAAACAAAACAAGGAGAACAAAATCTATTATATATAATTCTGATTGCATTCAAATAAAACTGAGAAGATCACTATAAAAAAATGAAGAACAAAAATCAATATGAAATAAAATCTAGGACTCACCCAAGAATCCATCAAATATACTGCAGATTATGGATTAAATCTGACTACAGACACTTATATTCCTATTGAATTACAATGCACCCTTATTTAGAATTCTGTAAATCAGAGACTTATATTCTTCTTGAATCAAAATGCACACTCATTTAGAGCTCTACAATTCAGATATATACATTGGCAAACTAATAAAATAGAAAGAAATTCAACTCATAAAATAGAAAGAAATTCAACTCAAGTTGTGAGCTTGATTTTTTGGGTTTATTAATTTTCAAAATAGAAAGGCAAAAAGTGACATAACAAAATGAAATTTTAAATATTTTAGAAAAAATTAGATAAATATTTACAATTTCACAGTTTAAAGAATTATATATTTTTTAAATTCAAATGCACTGCCATTTAAAACTCCAATGCAATGTAATTAATGAAAAGAAATTCTTAAGTTCTAAACTTGATTATTGGTGTTTGTTACTTTTCTTTAAAAAAGAAGATATAATGGTAATGAAATTTTTAATATTTTGAAAATAGATAAATATTTACAATTTCACCAACTTTAGAATTGATTCTAAAATATTTTAAAGTTCTGAAAAAAGGTTATATATTCACAACTTCGTAGTTGTAAAAGTCATATTGTTTCTAAATTAAAATGCACTCTTATTTAGAACTCTCCAATTTTAAGAAATTCAACTCAAGTTTTGAACTTGATTTTTTTATATTTACTACTTTTTATAAAGAAAAAAGCAACATAACTGTAATGAAATTCTATATATTTTGAAAAAAGGAAAAAAAAAAGAGATAGATATTCACAACTTCACCAATTTAAAAATTAACTATAAGATATCAATACATCAAATGTCAATTGATAAAATATTTTTTTTATTAGTTAATTGAAAACAATAACAAACACTAAATTTAAATTAAACATCAAATCAGATTGATTTTTTTAATTATATTATAGATGTAATTATAATGAGAATAAAGTTCAACATTGAGTTGCTAGAGTATATCAAAAATAAAAATTTATTCATAAATAAAAATATAAAGTGACTAATAGTATTTTTTAAACTATATATAATTGAATATATATTTTACTTTAAAATTATATTTATTTTTAATAAAATAAGAGAATATAGGCTTTAGTTTTGTAATATGTTGTTTGTAGGTAATTTCTAATTTAATTTTGAAAATATCACTTTATTATTTCACAATTCTTTTATTTTATTGAGATATTATACACTTATGTGTTATCTTTGAAATTTAAAATGATTATAATAAGATTCCTTCTATATTGTGGAAAGGATGTGGGAAAGATGTGAAATTCATGACTATGTTTTTAAATTTTAAATTTCATTAAGTTTAAAATAAATATTAGTTTTTCTTTTTTCACATTCCTTTATAGTCATTATTGTTAGAATGAGGTTGCCATTGCACCAAAAGATCGATACAACCACTCAACTTATAGTGCATAAGAGGCGGTTAAGCCCTTGTCACGAATCTTGAGGGGACCACTAAACGCATTTCTGACAACCTCCCCAGCATTACCTAAGTGTCTAAGGATTCAAACTTGTGACCAAGCTCTAATACCACTTGTTAAAATGGGGTTTTTGTTGCACCAAAAGACTAATCTATCAATGCTTGATACAACCACTCAACTTACAATACGCATGAGATGGTTAAGCCCTTGTCATGAATCCTAAGGGGAGTGCTGAACACATTTTTAACAATTATATCAAATGCTTCTCTTCTTTACTATGACTTAAGTTAGCAATCAATGTAATCACTCCTATAGTAGGTGTCATATTGCATAATATTTGAATATCATTATGTCATGTCTAGTTAGTTATTTATGTGTTTATCCCACACTTAGAATTATTTAGATAGAGGTTTTTAAAAAAATATCATATAGAAAAATAATTTTGTCTAAAGGTTAATCTCACTTGATCAAATAAATACAAGTACTTTAGTACCAATCATCCTATGACTAATTACTTTAACACTAGGAATAGTAATTTAGGAAAAGTACCTAAGACTAACAATTTTATTTAGCTTGAGAAAGATAAGAAAAAAAAAATGAACAAAGGAATGGCCAAATGTGTCAAATTTATAAACTAATATTCACTATTATTTTATAATTATTTATATTTCATTTTTCCACTATACTTCCCTTCTTAGACTTCTGTATATGAAAAACATTTGAAATCATGACTTTGTATTTCATAAGGGTAGGATTTGTCACCCACTACTAACATAGTGAATGATTGAGAGACTATGAGAAGTCGAAGGGCCAACAAGATTATGAATGACCTGAATAGGGAGGGTACATGTGAACAATATTAGACAAAATGGCAATAAAAAGGGAATTTTCAATCGAATGTGGGTTGTTGTTATTATTACATCTAGAACCCCTCAATTTACTACTAGTGTTAATCAAATAAAACTTGCAAGAACGGGCATTTCATTTCCCCCTCAAAACTAGATTATTCATAGTATGGCTTGTCGGCTCCCCTAGGTATCTCTATTTCTAAAAGTCTTTTTTTCACTTCAAGAGAATGGTCATATTTCTCAGAATAGGGAGAGGGATAGCTCATCCCTTGTAAATCATATTTGGGGGAAGTCTTTTCTTGAGAAAACCACATCTATTCCCAAGGGCCATGGAAAATATTAATATGGAAAACCCCTATATGCTTATGAATATGAAGAAAGGTAGAACAATTGGATTTCAAAACCCCCTCCACGCTTTTTCCAAAATAGGTCAGAAATGAAAACCTTGATTCTACAAATCATAATAGGGACTCTGTTGTGATTGATATTAGAAGTATTTATACTAAGAAAATGTAGGAACATTGCAAAAATATGGTCAATTTGCAAAGTGGGGTGGATTCTGATGGTCAATAGAAATCATTACAAATTGGTGGAATGGGCCATTGAAGGATCATGTAAGTATATCTATACTTCTAGAAATTTTCATAATTTTTAGAATATAAAATGTTTCCCTTAAATCAAATATATTGCATCTAGTATCATGCCTTTTAGAAAAGTTACTATTTTAAATTCATTGATTGGTAACTCAATTTTACACTAGTCAATATAAATTTAGAAAAGTATTGAGATGTGTTAGATTATCCAACTTATTTATCTAGAACTTGTTCATAGTCAAATATTCATGAGAATAGGTGATCACTTAGGTGGCTATGTTGGATTGGAGGGAAATTTGATTTTTTCCTTTGATGTAATTTTTTAGTAAATACATATCCTAATTGATAAAAAATTGATATGTTGGAACTAAACACTGAGAATGAAACATGTTCTATTAAACATGAGTTTTATCAAGGTCCCATTTATGACAATGTTGTTTCAACATAGTTGCACTTTCTCATTAGGATGCTAAGACCAAAATTACACAATCTCAAATAGGTAAAGGTGATTAGCATTCATTCTAATGAGGATATGGGTGGACTCATCATTTAAAACCATCCCATAAACTCAAACTATAATCTTTGACCAAGATAAAAAAAGATATGAAGAAAATATTACGTAATAACCAAAAACCCTAGATGAGTTGATGATAGTGGCAATTTCTTGGCAAGAAGTGGTTAAATATCAAATGGAGGTAAATAAAAGGCATCAAAATAAATGTTAGGTCCCTTAAGAAGGCTTTGGAGTTGGAGGAAAATTATGAAGGTTTATAGGAACGATAAATTATGAAGGATGACAAGGAAGTCCTTTGACCCCAAAATTGCAATATATATAAGCAATGGTGGGTATTCTTGTTGGAAACTACAATTGCAACAATTGTTGTATTGTCATTGATGTCAAATCTACTGATGAGACATGTTGCTATCTAATATAAATGTCATATCTATTTGATTAATGAAGAGGAATTGAGAATTTTATCATAAAAAAAGAACATAGAGGAAAGGTTGCCTTATGAAAAGGGAAGCTACAATGGAGATTTGATTAATTAGACATTGACAAGACAAAGTGATTTTTTAATTCATGCTGAGTGATGCTAGTCTCAACTGAGCCATAGAAAGTGTCGAGAAAATTTAGAGTTGATCAAGCATCAATATCGACCAAGAAAACATGTTTATGCCAAGCTAGAAGTTCTATAGAAATAAATAAGTTCAATGGTGACTGAGTGTCAGAACTAAGTGATGGTTGAGTGATAGTATTTTGAATGCGTATGAGAAATCATGATTTCCAACAAACTTAGTTGATTTCTTGGGATATAGAAAGTGTGTTGAAGATAAGGATTGATGAGTTTGATGAACGAGATGATTAGGAAAGATACCTAATAAACGAATTTGATGAGAAGTTTCTAGAAAAGAACGAAGATGAATAGCTATGTAATGAACTTGATGAATTGAATCACGATCCCTAAGATCTACAATGATTGTGAAAATGGAAAAGTACCAGAATTACCTTTTTAAGGAGGTATAAAGAAGACCTTTAGTATTATCATGAATGATATATCCAAAGAAGAGAATAGAACAAAGAATCTATGCATGTTTCCAGTAATATGGAACAAAGTTGTTGAGGTTGATAAGAAAATCTAAGTAGAAGTCTTAAGTTTGGTGTGAAGAGAAGTGTGAATGCTTGAAGGGTTTCCAAGAAAATCAAGGATAGAGGTGACAAGGAAGGCTTATCAAGGAATCAATACTTGAACTAAATAGAGATTTGAAACTAAAAAGTGAGTTGTAATCATACAGATCAAACCCTATTATTTTCTTTGTAATCATTGTAAACTATTTGTATTGAAATCCTTTTAATCAAAGGTTGGCCTAATAATCATTCAAGACATAACAAGTTTGTGTAAATCCTTTAACAAGGTGACATTCTAATGGAATGTTCAAAAGTTCTCTAACAAGGCCACTCCTAACAGGGTGATTAAATTCTCTAATGAGGTGGCACTTAGCTATCCTCTTTGATCAAAAAATTCCAAGTTCAAGAACATTCAATCACACCATGCCAAGTGTCCTATTTTATCATTGGTTGTAAAAAAACATTTTTAATTCTCTTGTTGGCCATGATTTGGTTCTCTCATGTAATTGGTTGTAAATGTTTGGTAACCCAAATAAGGGTTTTAGGAGTTAAATCTTGGATCAATCTCGACTCTCTATTTTAATTGAAATATATATATAATAGGTCAATGTCTTCTCATTTATAATTCATTAGCTTAGGAGATTGGACATAGTACAGAGTTAGGAGATTAGATTAGAATAGCTAAGGGAGAAATTTGATCAAATTATTGTTATAATGCTTTCAAAGTAATGAATAGTTCAATATTGATTCTTTATGGTGAATTACTTATTGTTTCTTTGAAGTATTGCATTGTTTCCTCAATCTTTAACTTGGATTAGTGATGAGGGTACAAGTTGAGCAAGAAAAAATGATCACAACATGAAAGGATATTTTTATTATCTAAAATGATAAGCTATTACATGCATTACAACAAAAATAGACCCAACTATATGCCCTATGGGCTACAATATTATGAGATTCTGGAGAAAAACCCTTCTCATGGTACCTTCTCCCAAACTCCACTAAAAATGTCTTTACATCTCAAGAATGGGCTTTAAGTATCCACATTTAGGTTTAGGGTTAGGAATAAATTTTACATCATGTCATTTGGCAGCCACCATCAAAATAGAAATCTCTAGAATCTAAATTAGAAGTTGGTGCAAAATTAGAAGATTCCAAAATAGGTAGTCCAACTCCTAAGAGGCATAAAGTTTGATCCTGGACTCTAATTGATGAACCATTTGCATTTTTGAAAATCTCTCTAAGAACTCTATAGAACTTTGAGAAGACTTAATCTTCCCTAACTTTTTGGGCCCATACGAGGTCATTGTTTGCCTCAAACTAAGCTTCGAACTGTTTTTAGGAGGTCTCCAGGAAGCTTAAAATTTTAATAACTTTCAAACCTTGAAATACATCATTCTTTTTTTAGAGTGCTTGAAATTTCAATTACAACATCCCCTCCAACTTGCACACTCTATCTCTTCATAATTATGGATCTATAACAAAATAACCCATTTTGTGCACTATCATGTATCTTGAGGTGCACAAACACACTAAGCCAGAAAAGTAATAATGCAAATATGAGAGTTGGAATTTTTATTTGGCCCAAATGGGTATCTAAAAAAATAAATATGTTAAACAAAAACTATCACTAAGCATATTTTTGAGTAATACAAGATTATGCTAACACCACTAGATGCTTTTGCATCAATTATATTTTATCTCATGTTAAAATAGTTAGTTGAATGAAAGTTACTATGGATGTTCGCTCAATTAACTCAAAAAATCTAGCCACTAGCCTCTTGTTGATGGTAGGAGTGCCTTGTGTGGTAAAATAATTGAAAGGGCTAAATTTCTATTGACATTGAATCTTTGATGGAATGGGGGAGGAGATATTACTAATTAAGGTACATCTAGTAGATTCCAAGTCATCCATGATTCTTTGCATTCATAATTAGGAGTAGAGTTAGCTAAACTTAAGTTGCAATTGGAGTTAAAGTTAGAAGATCAAAACTATATAATTTTCTTTGAACATTGTGAAATCAAATCTTTAGAGGTACAAGAGTTCATATCCATTGAATGAATAATGTAAGTCCTCCATGTGATTACCAACAAATCACATTTATTTCACTAGGCAAGTATCATAGTTTTTTTAGTGGCTAATATTCGCCAATTGGCTAATTCTAGAAAATTTTGGCTAGTAATTTAGTTCTTAAAAATATTTAAAATCACCACATTTTTATAAAATTTGTTTCTAAAAATATTTAAATAATGTAATATTTTCCAATTAGATAATAGAAATTATTTTATTTTTGAAAATAATGTAAGATTTGCTAATATTGTTATATTTTTTTTCTGGAGGGGGGTTTCTTAAAGTTTACCCTAGTGAGTATCCACAATAGAAGGAACCTTGAAGTCATTTCATGTTCTTACTTTGCAAGCTTAGCATGCAAGATGACCTTATATCAAGAGATGATTGAATGTTTGATGTTTCACTCCAAAACATTGAGTAGTTGATTCTATATGTTCTAGTGAAATAAAACTCACATCAATAGTTGATATGAGAAGGGTGATTTCCAATAACATGATTGTAAAATTTATGACTTTCTTGACCTAATTTCCCATGGAGGTTACCCATCCCAGTACTACTCTAGCTTGAGCAAGCTTAACTACGAAGTTCCCTCCATGGTTAAACCCACTATGCTTGCAACCTCTTGGTAAGTCTTAATGCTTCACCTCTATGAGCATCACCTAGATCCAATGAGTGCTAAGTGTTCCATTTATTCTCATGAGAGATGGATTCATGTGTGAATCACTACTCATGATATATGGGTCAATGAATTTGACTCAAAAACTACACAGTTAAATCCTGATAGCAATATCACAATTTGACTTGTTGTGGAAAATGCCTCTTAGTTACAAATTTCCCCTTGTTGAGGCAAAAATGGCTCAAATTTTAATCAAGGATCAATACAATCATACCGATTCTAAAAAAGTGCACCAAATTGGGATATGATAATTAGAAATGTGTGAAATGGGCCACATATGGTAATAAGACCTGTGTATATCTAAATGATGATCTTAAGTGGATGAGATTAAAGAAGCAAAACCATAACTAATAGGGCCTTCATAGAAATTGGAGATATTGGATTGATAAAAGATAAGTATTTTAATTTTATTATTAAAATGCATTACAAAGCCCTATAATGCAAGCTAAGATGAAATACATTAAAATTAGTGCTAACAAGTATGGTATTGTACACCTTAGCTACTTTCTTATGGTTTAGTATACTATGAACCTTGTTTTAAGATGCCTAGATCCCATACTTTTTGGTTTAGAATGTGTCCATCATACCCTATAAATACTCATGTACCCTTTATTATGAGATAGAAAGTTGATCGTGCAACCTAATCTCTATCTATCTATCTCATTTGTAACATATTTATGTCACTAGAACCCACAACACAACATCCTCATTCCATTCTAAGTTGTAAATGTTTGAAAGTATTTTCATATGCAAACCTATTAATATTATCATTTGGACTCTATAGGATCACCTAACTTTAAATTGAATCATAAAAACTAATTGTTCTTGAGTTTGATGTGAGGATGCAACCATAAACAAGTGTCATGTAGTGGCTAGTATTTGCCTAATAGTTAATTATAGTTTAATATAAGATAATTTAATAAAAATTAGTTTTAAAAAATATTATATTTAATAATATAAACTTACCAAAGATTAAAAATTTGAAATTATATATTTAGAGATATTGTTTTATTTATAATATAGTGAAATAATTATTTATTAAATTAATTGAATGTTAAGGTTTAAAGTAAAATAATTATTAAGTCTAAGGTTAATTTTGATATTGTTTTAATATAATTTAAAATGCTTTAAATAATTTTAGACATGTAAATAATCAAAACAATTAAAAGTGAAAAACACAAATACTTTCTTTAATAAAAGAATTAAGAAAAATATAAAATATATTTGTATACAATAGCATGGATTGTTAATCTTAATTTTTTTTATAAATGATATGTTTCTATTAATGTGGGTAGTTCCTTCTAAAATATTGGCTCATTCTGTCAAATTTGTGTTTAAGATGTGAAATCTATTAACTGACCATTTCTTAGATAAATGATTTTGATCATTTTATAAGTTAAAAAACAAGTATGTTAACTTTAGAATATTTTTTAGAAAGTTAGAAAAAAAAAAATACTTTGGCAGAAATAAAAAAGTTTTAATAACGAGTTAAGATAAACACATTACAAAAGAAACAATACTTTGGTAGAAATAAAAAAGTTTTAATAATGAATTAAGATAAACTCATTACAAGCATGTAGCCTTTTGGAAAATACTAATAACTATTTTTTCCCAAAAATCCTTCAATTTTTTCCCCAAATTGATCAAAACATAGTCCAAAATCCATCAAACTTGTCACTTTGAGTCACAAGCTATCCCTATGGGTCTACACTCTCTTTGTAGGTTTGTGATATCATCATGTGGAAACATTTGATCTTGGAATAAAAGTGGTATACTTATCACAGTCAAATACATTTTAAAATCTCGCAGGTCACATTCACTTTTGGTGGGGTTCGATAGGTTTTCACTTTGAACATTCAGGGTATGTGCAAGATCATGGTGTACCAAACTATGGCTTTAAGTGGCAATGAAAAATCAGCAAATCAGGGTTATGTCAACTTTACACATAATTTTGAAGTGGTTATGGACTTTATATCAAAAAGTTGTAAGAAACTAATCTATAGGAAATTGAATGTAGTTTCTAAACTACTAGGCCTTATCAAGAGAAAAAAATAATTGATTGGTCAAAATTTTTAATTTTAATGTAGTACTACAAAAATTTTAGGGCAAAAATAAAAAGTAGGTGTATGTCTGACCACCTTAATCAAAATCAAATGATAATATTTTTTAAATATAATTATAGATATGAAAACTAGACTCATGCCCGGATGTGACGCATATTTTTTAGTATTTTTATTCCAAATAAATAATTAAATATGAATTTTCAACCAAAACTTTTTCGAAAAAAAAAAGTCTCGTGTCTGACCACCTTAACTAATAGAAAATTTTACCATTTTTTTTTTTTTCTTATACTAGGTGAAGCATAGAATGTGATGCAACTTTTAGATTTAAAAAATGTTATACCATTTGAAAGTTATAGCTATTTTTCAATCAGTATGTCAATCAACACTTTACAATAATTTTTATTGATAATTAACTAATAAATACTTATCGAACATAGAATTTGATAGAAATTATATTCATGAAATTTCGAGAGTGATATTAAAAAATCCTTTTCGTTTCATTCAATTTCAATCAGAATAACATTGTCAGACGGCTACCCGAAGTCTGAGTATCACTAAAACCCTCTTCAAACACATCTTTTGGGTTGACTGGGTAGGCTTGGTAAATACCAAGCCTAATCAGATATCTGATTTCAAATCGGATATCCGATATGGCTCGGTGAATTTTGGTGGAAATTTTGAAATCCCAACCCATTTTGGAGGGAAAACATGATTTAAGAGTTATGATTTATAAATTACTTTTGTTATATTACTATGTAAATATGTATTATAATATTATATATATATATATAATAACATAATATAAAGATATAACATATAATATATTAATATATAATAATATATTATGTTATTCTTATTATAATCTATAAATATAATTTATATTATTATTATTTTTAATAAATATAATAATGTAATATATATTATATATATATAAGTATGTTATTAATATATATATATATATAATAACGTAATATATATGTTATTAATATATATATAAGAACGTGATATATATATATATATATATAATTAATATATATGTATATTATTAATATATATGTATATTATTAATATATATGAGTCAAAGGGGGTCATAGTTTGATCTATGACCTCCTTCGACCCATTACATAACGACATATGTCCCTAGGGGTCCTAGGACCCCTAGTGACATATTAGAATCATTCTTATGGGTCGAAGGAGGTCATAGGTTGACCTATGACCCCTTTCGACACATTACATGACAACATATGTCCCTAGGGGTCCTAGGACCCCTAAAGACATATTAAAATCATTCTTATGGGTCAAAGGGGGTCATAGGTTGACCTATCACCCCCTTTGACCCATTAAATGACGACATATGTCCCTAGGGGTCTAGGACCCCTGGGGACATATTAGAATCGTTCTTATGGGTCAGAGGGGGTCATACGTTGACCTATGACCCCCTTTGACCCATTAAATGTTGGCATATATTTCTAGGAGTCCTAAGACCCTTAAGGAGATTTTAGAATCATTCATATGGGTTAAAGGGCGTCATAGGTTGACCTATGACCCCCTTCAACCCATTACATGATGACATATGTCCCTAGGGGTCCTAGCACCCCTAAGGACATATTAGAATCATTCATATGGGTCGAAGGGGGTCATAGGTTGACTTATGATCCCCTTCGACCCATTACATAATGGCATATATCCCTAGGGGTCCAAGGACCCCTAAGGACATATTTGAATCGTTCTTATGGGTTGAAGGGGGTCATAGGTTGACCTATGACCCCCTTTGACACATTACATGACGAAATATGTCCCTAGGGGTCCTAGGACCCCTAGAGACATATTAGAATCGTTCATATGGGTCAATGGGGGTCATAGGTTGACCTATGACCCCCTTCAACCCATTACATGAAGACATATGTCCCTAAGAGTCCTAGGACCCCTAGGGACATATTAGAATCATTCATGTGGGTCAAAGGGGGTCATAGGGTGACCTATGACCCCCTTCAACCCATTTACTAACAACATATGTCCCTAGGGGTCCTAGGACCCCTAGGGACATATTAGAATTGTTCATATGGGTCAAAGGGGGTCATAGGTTGACCTATGACCCCTTTCGACCTATTAAATGATGACATATGTCCCTAGGGGTCCTAGGACCCCTAGGGACATATTAAAATTGTTCATATGGGTCAAAGAGGGTCATAGGTTGACCTATGACCCCCTTCAACTCATTAAATGATGACATATGTCGCTAGGGGTTTTAGGACTCCTAGGGACATATTAGAATTGTTCATATGGGTCAAAAGGGGTCATAGGTTGACCTATGACCCCCTTTGACCCTAGAATCATTCTTATGGGTCAAATGGGGTCATCGGTTGACCTATGACCCCCTTTGACACATTACATGATGACATATGTCCCTAGGGGTCCTAGGACCCCTAAAGACTTATTAGAATCGTTCATATGGCTCGAAGGGGGTCATAAGTTGACCTATGATCCTCTTCAACCCATTAAATGATGACATATGTCCCTAGGGGTCCTAGGAACCATAGTGACATATTAGAATTGTTCATATGGATCAAAGGGGGTAATATGTTGACCTATGACCCCCTTTGACCCATTACATAATGACATATGTCCCTAGGACCCCTAGGGACATATGCGAATCATTCTTATGAGTCAAAGGGGGTCATTGGTTGACCCATGACCTCCTTTGATTCATTGCATGATGACATATGCCCCTAGTGGTCCTCGAAACCTTAGGGACATATTAGAATCGTTCTTATGTGTCTCAGGGGGTCGTAGGTTGACCTATGACCCCCTTTGACCCATTACATGATAACATATGTCTCTAAGGGTCCTAGAACCCCTAGGAACATATTTGAATGCTTCTTATGGGTCAAAGGGGGTCATAGGTTGACCTTTGAACCCCTTTAACCCATTAAGTGATGACATATGTCAAAAAAGGTCGTAAGACCCCTAGGGACATATTAGAATCGTTCTTATGGGTCAAAGGGGTCATAGGTTGACCTATGACCCCCTTTGACCCTTTACATGATGACATATGTCCCTAGGGGTCCTAGGACCCCTAAGGACATATTAGAGTCGTTCTTATGGGTCAAAGGGAGTCATAAGGTGACCTATGACACCCTTCGACCCATTACATGATGAAATATGTCCCTAGGAGTCCTCGAACCCCTAAGGACATATTAGAATCATTCTTATGGGTCAAAGGGGGTGATAGGTCAACCTATGAGCCCCGTCGACCCATTACATCATGACATATGTCCCTAAGAGTCATAGGACATCTAGAAAAATATTAGAATTGTTCTTATGGGTGAAAGGGGGTCATAGGTCAACCTATGAGCCCTTTTGACCCATAAGAATGATTCTAATATGTCCTTAGGGGTCCTAGGACCCCTAGGGACATAGTCATCATTTAATGAGTTGAAGACCCATAAGAATGATTCTAATATGTCCCTAGGGGTCCTAGGACCCATAGGGACATATGTCATCATTTAATGGGTCAAAGGGGGTCATTGGTCAACCTATGACCCCCTTTGACACATATGAATGATTCTAATATGTCTCTAGGGATCTTAGGACCCTTTGAGACATATGTCCTCATGTAATGGATCGCCCTATGACCTACTTTGACCAATATCAATGATTCTAATATGTCCCTAGGGATCCTAAGACCCCTATGGACATATGTCATCATGTAATGGGTCAAGGGGGTCATAGGTGTGACCTATGACCCCCTTTGACCCATATGAACTATTCAAATATGTCCATAGGGGTCGTAGGACCTCTAGAGATATATGTTTTCATTTAATGTGTCGAAAAGAATGATTCTAGGACCCCTAGGAACATATGTCACCATTTAATGGGTCAAAGGGGGTCATAGGTCACTCTATAACCCCCTTTGACCCATAAAAATTATTCTAATATGTCCCTAGCGGTCTTAGGACCCCTAGGGACATATATCATCATATAATTGGTCGAAGGGGGTCATAGGTTGCATAGGTCAACCTATGACCCCCTTTGACCCAGAAGAACAATTCTAATATGTCCCTAGGGGTCCTAGGATCCCTAGGGATATATGTCATTATTTAATGGGTTGAAGGGGGCCATAGGTCAACCTATGACCCCAATGGACCCATATGAATGATTATAATATGTCTCTAGGGGTCCTCGGACTGCTAGGAACATATGTCATCATTTAATGGGTCGAAGGGGGTCATAGGTCACCTTATGACCCCCTTTGACCAATAAGAACGATTCTGATATCTCCCGAGGGGTCCTAGGACCTCTACAGACATATGTCGTCATGTAATTTATCGAAAGGTGTCATAGGTCAACCTATGACCCTCTTTGACCCATAAGAACGATTAGGACCCCTAAGGACGTATGTTATCATTTAATGTGTCGAAGGGGATCATAGGTCAACCTATGACCCCCTTTGAACCATATGAAGCATTCTAATATGTCCCTAGGGGTCCTAGGACCCCTAGGGACATATGTCATCATGTAATGTGTTGAAGGTGGTCATAGGTCAACCTATGACTCCCTTTGACCCATACAAATGATTCTATTATGTCCCTAGGGGTCCTAGTACCTCTAGTGACATATGTTGTCATTTAATGTGTCAAAGGAGGTCATATGTTAACTTATGACCTCGTTTGACCCATATGAAGCATTCTAATATGTCCCTAAGGGTCCTAGGACCCCTAGGTACATATGTCAACATGTAATGGGTCAAAGTGGGTCATAAGTCAACCTATGACCCTCTTTGATGCATATGAACGATTCTAATATGTCCCAAGGGATCTTAGAACCCCTAGGGATATATGTCGTCATTTAATGATTCTTAGGGGGTCATAGGTCAACCTATGACCCCCTTTGACCCATAAGAATGATTCTAATATGTCCCTAGGGGTCTTAGGACCCCTAGGGACATATTTCATCATTTAATGGGTCAAAGGGGGTCATAGGTCACCCTATAACCCACTTTGATCCATAAGAACGATTCTAATATGTCCTTAGGAGTCCTAAGACCCATAGGGATATATGTCATCATGTAATTGATCGAAGGGGGTCATAGGTCAACCTATGACTTCTTTTGACCCATAAGAATGATTTTAATATGTCCCTAGGGGTCCTAGGACCCCTAGGGATATATGTCATCATTTAATGCATCTAAGGGGGTCATAGGCCAACCTATGATCCCCTTTGACCCATATGCATGATTCTAATATGTCCCTAGGGGTTCTAGGACCCCTAGGGACATATGTCATCATTTAATGGGTCGAAGGGGTTCGTAGGTCACCCTATGACCCCCTTTGACCCATAAGAATGATTCTAATATCTCCCTAGGGGTCCTAGGACCCCTAGGGACATATGTCATCATGTAGTTGGTCGAAGGGGGTCATAGGTTTGACCCATAAGAATGATTCTAATATGTCCCTAGGGGTCCTAGGAACCCTAAGGACATATGTCATCATTTAATGGGTAGAAGAGGGTCATAGGTCACCCTATGACCCATATGAAGCATTCTAATATGTCCGTAGACGTCCTAGGACCCCTAGGGACATATGTCGTCATGTAATGGTTCGAAGGGGGTCATAGGTCACCCTATGACCCCCTTTGTCCCATAAGATTGATTTTAACATGTCTCTAGGGGTCCTAGGACCCTTAGGGACATATGTTGTCATTTAATAGGTCAAAGGCAGTCATAGGTCAACCTATGACCTCGTTTGACCCATATGAAGCATTCTAATATGTCCTTAGGGGTCCTAGGAACCCTAGTGACATATGTCATCATGTAATGTGTTGGAGGTGGTCATAGGTCAACCTATGACTCCCTTTGATCCATACGAATGATTCTAAAATGTCCCTAGGGGTCCTAGGACCCCTAAGAACATATGTCATCATTTAATGAGTTGACCTATGACCCCCTTTGACCCATATGAACGCCTCTAATATGTCCCTAGGGATCCTAGTATCCCTAGGGACATATGTCATCATTTAATGGCTCGAAGGGGGTCATAGGTCAACATATGACTCCCTTTGACCCATATGAACGATTCTAATATGTCCCTAGGGGTCCTAAGACCCTTAGGGACATATATCATCATGTTATGGGTCATGAACGATTGTAAGATGTTCCTAGGGGTCCTAGAACTCTTAGGGACAAATTTTGCCATGTAATGGGTCGAAGGGGGTCATAGGTCAACCTATGACCCCCTTTGACCCATATGAATGAATCTAATATGTTCCTAGGTGTCCTAGGACCCCTAGGGACATATAAGAATCATTTTTATAGCTTGAAGGGGGTCATAGGTTAACCTATGACCCCCTTTGAGTCATCATGTAATATGTCGAAGGGGGTCATAGGTCAACCTATGACCCCCTTTGAGTCATCATGTAATATGTCGAAGGGGGTCATAGGTCAACCTATGACCCCCTTTGATCCATAAGAACGATTCTTATATGTCCCTAGGGGTCCTAGGACCCCTAGGGAGGTATGTTGTGATTTATTGGGTTGAAGGGGGTCATAGGTCAACGTATGACCCCCTTTGACCCATATGAAGCATTCTAATATGTCCTTAGGGGTCCTAAGACCCCTATGGACATATGTCATCAAGTAATGGGTTGAAGGGGGTCATAGGTCACCCTATGACCCTCTTTGACCCATTAGAAAGATTTTAATATGTCCCTAGGGGTCTTAGGACCCCTAAAGACATATGTCATCATGTAATGAGTTGAAGGGGGTCATAGGTCATCCTATGACCCCCTTTGACCCATAAGAATGATTCTAATATGTTCTTAGGGATCCTAGGACCCCTAGGGACATATATCATCATTTAATGGGTTGAAGTGGGTCATAGGTCAACCTATGACCCCCTTTGACCCATAAGAATGTTTCTAATATGTCCCTAGGTGTCCTAGGGCCCGTAGGGACATATGTAATTATTTAATGGGTCAAAGGGGGTCATTGGTCAACTTGTGAGCCCCTTTGATCCATATGAACGATTTTAATATGTCCCTAGGGATTCTAGGACCCTTGAGGACATATGTCATCATGTAATGGGTCGAATAGGGTCATAGGTCAACCTATGACCCCCTTTGACCCATGTGAATGTTTTTAATATGTCCCTAGGGATCCTAAGACCCCTAGGGACATATGTCATCATGTAATAGGTCGAAAGGGATCGTAAGTCAACCTATGACCCCCTTTGACCCGTATTAATGATTCTAATATGTCCTTAGGGGTCCTAGGACCCCTAGGGATATATGTTATCATTTAATGGGTTGAAGGGGGTCATAGGTCAACCTATGACCCCCTTTGACCCATATGGAGCATTCTAATATGTCCCTAGGGGTCCTAGAACCCCTAGGGACATATGTTGTCATGTAATGGGTCAGAGGGGGTTATAGGTCAACCTGTGACCCCCTTTGACCCATGAGAATGATTCTAATATGTCCCTAGGGGTCCTAGGACCCCTAGGTAAATATGTCATCATTTAATGGGTTGAAGGGGGTCATAGGTCAACCTATGACACCCTTTGACCCATATGAATCATTCTAATATGTCCCTTGGTGTCCTAGGACCCCTATGGACAATTGTCATCATGTAATGTGTCAAAGTAGGTCATATGTCAACCTATGACCCCCTTTGACCCATAAAAATAATTCTAATATGTCTTGATTGGTCCTAGGACCCCTAGGGAGATATGTCATCATGTAATGGGTCGAAGGGGGTCAAGGTCACCCTATGCACCCCTTTGACCCATAAGAATGATTCTAATATATCCCTAGGGGTCTTAGGACCCCTAGAGACATATGTCATAATTTAGTTGGTCAAAGGGGGTCATAGGTCAACCTACGACCCCCTTTGACCCATATGAAGCATTCTAATATGTCCCTAGGGGTCCTAGGACCCCTACGGACATATGTCATCATGTAATGTGTCAAAGGGGGTCATAGTTCACCCTATGACCCCCTTCAAACCATATGAAAGATTCTAATATGTCCCTAGGGGTCTTAGGATGCTTAGAGGCATATGTGATCACGAAATGTGTCGAAGGGGGTCATATGTCACCCTATGATCCCCTTCGACCCATATGAATGATTCTAATATGTCCCTAGGGGTCTTAGGACCGCTAAGGACATATGCCATCGTGGAATGTGTCGAAGGTGGTCATAGATCACCCTATGACCCCATTCGACCCATATGAATGATTCTAATATGTCCTTAGGGGTCCTAGGACCCCTAGGGACATATGTCATCTTGTAATATGTCGAAAGGGTTCATAGGTCATCTTGTGACCCCCTTCAACTCATATAAACTATTCTAATATGTCCCTAGAGGTCCTAGGATCCCTTAGGGACATATATCATCATGGAATGTGTTGAAAGGGGTCATAGGTGATCCTGTGAGCCCTTTCAACCAATATAAACGACTCCAATAGAAATAATATAGTAAAATATATATATATATATATATATTATAATAATAATAACATAATATATTATTATATTTTAATAACATAAGTCATAATATTAATAATATATTATAGATTATAATTTACATATGATAATAATAATAATAAAATATTATAGATTATAATTTATATACGATAATAATAATAATATGTATTAATAATATATATATAATATATTACATTATTATATTTAATAAAAATATAGTAAAAATAATAATAATGTATTATAATAATATATATTATATTTATAGATAATAATAATAATAATAACATAATATATTATTTCATACTAATAGATTACATATTATATCTTTACGTTACGTTATTATATATATATATATAATATAATATAATATTATATTATTATATAATATATAGATTATATATTTTATATGTAATAGTTATGTTATTATATTATATATTATATCTTTACATATTTCATAACTCAAATTAGTTATATCACTTACAAATTCATTTTTCCCTCTAATTTTTGTGCTGCCGGTATCGGATATCAGATCTCATATCGGATATCCGATATGAGATCCAATATCCGATATGAGATCTTATATCCAATCTCATATCAGATATCCAATAAGGCTTGGGCCTTACTTTCCAGGTTTGGTACTTGGATAGGTGAAAAAAAGTCATATCAAATTTTGAAGCGCTTTTAGACGTGTTCAAACTCTATTTTTATCACATCGTCACTTTTTGGCACACCATGATTCTGCACATATTGTTTAAGAACATTCAATCACACCATGCCAAGTGTCCTATTTTATCATTAATTGTAAAAAACCTTTTTATTTCTCTTGTTGGCCCATGATTTGGTTCTCTCATGTAATTGGTTGTAAATTTTTGGTAAATCAAATAAGGGTTTTGGGGGTTAAATCTTGGATCAATCTTGACTCTCCATTTTAATTGAAAATCTATAACAGGTCAATGTTGTCTCATTTATAATTCATTAGCTTAGGAGATGGAGGTAGTAGAGAGTTAGGAGATTAGATTAGAATAGCTTAGGGAGAGATTTTATCAAATTATTGCTATAATGCTTTCAAAGTAATGAATAGTTCAATATTGATTCTTCATGGTGAATTATGTATTGTTTCTTTAAAGTGTTGCATCGTTTCCTCAATCTTTAACTCAGATTAGTGATGAGGGTACAACACAAGACAAATGATCACAACATGAAAGGAGATTTTTATTATCTAAAATGATAAGCTATTACATGCATTACAAAAAAAATAGACCCAAATATATGCCCTATGGGCTACAATATTATGAGATTATGGAGAAAAACCCTTCTCATAGTACCTTCTGCCAAACCCCACTAAAAATGTCTTTATATCTCAAGAATGGGCCTTAGGTATCCACATTTAGGTTTAGGGTTAGGAATACATTTTACATCATGCCATTTGGTGACCACCACCAAAATAGAAATCTTTAGAAACCGAATTAGAAGTTGGTGTAAAATTAGAGGATTCCAAAATAGGTAGTCCAACTTCCAAGAGGCATAAAGTTTGATCCTAGAATCTGATTGATGAACCATTTCCATTTATGAAAATCTCACTAAGCACTCTATAGAACTTTAAGAAGACATAATCGTCCCCCAGTTTTTAGGGCCATACAAGGTCATTTTGTGCCTCAAACTGAGCTTCAAAGCATTTTTAGGTCTCCAAGAAGCTTAAAATTGTAATAACTTTCAAACCTTGAAATACATTGTTATTCTTTTAGAGTGCTTGAAATTTTAATTATAACATCGCCTCCAACTCTTCATAATTATGACTCTATAACAAAATAACCCATTTTGTGCATTGACACACATCTCGAGTTGCACAAAAACACTAAGCCAAAAAAGTAATAATGCAAATATGAGAGTTCGAATACTTATTTGTCCCAAATAGGTATCTAAAAATAAAAACACGTTAAATAGAAACTATAACTAAGCATATTTTTGATTGATACAAGATTACACTTACACCACTGGATGTTTTTGCATCAACTAGATTTTATCTCATGTTGAAGTAGTTAGTTGAATGAAAGTTGTTGTGGATGTTCACCCAATTAACTCAAAAAATCCAGCCACTAGACTCTTGTTGATGGTAGGAGTGCCTTGTGTGGTAAAATAATTGAAAACACTTAATTTCTATTGACATTGAATCTTTGATGGGATGGGGGATAAGATATTACTAATTAAGGTACATCTAGTAGATTCAAAGTCATTCATGATTCTTTGCATTCATAATTAGGAGTAGAGTTAGCTGAACTTAAGTTCCAATTGGAGTGAAAGTTAGAAGATCAAAACTATATAATTTTCTTTGCACATTGTGAAAATAAATCTTTAGAGGTACAAGAGTTGATATCCATTGAAAGAATAATGTAAGTCCCTCACATGATTACCAACAAATCACATTTATTTCACTAGGCGAGTATCACAGTATTTTTTAGTGGTTAATATTTGCCAATTGGCTAATTCTAGAAAATTTTGGGTAATAATTTAGTTCGTAAAATATTTAAAATCGTTGCATTTTTATAAAATTTGGTTCTAAAAATATTCAAATAACGTAAGATTTGTTAATTAAATAATAGAAATTATTTTATTTATAAAAATAATTTAAGATTTGCCAATATTTTTATATCTTTTTCTGGAGGGGGGTTGCTTAAAGTTTACCCTAGTGAGTATCCATAATAGAAGGAACCTTGAAGTCATTTCATGTTCTTACTTTGCAAGCTTAGCATGCGAGATGACCTTATATCAAGAGACAATTGAATGTTTGATGTTTCACTCCAAAACATTGAGTATTTGATTCTTTATGTTCTAGTGGAATAAAACTCACATCAATAGTTGATATGAGAAGGGTGATTTCCATGACCTAATTTTCTCTTGTTGAGGCAAAAATGGCTTAAATTTTAATCAAGGGTCAATACAATCATAATGATTCTAAAAAAGTGCACCAAATTAGGGTATGATAATTAGAAATGTGTGAAATAGGCCACATATGGTAATAAGACCTATGTAAGGAAATGATGATCTCAAGTGGATAAAATTAAAGAAGCAAAACCATAATTAATAGGGTCTTCATTAAAATTGGAGATATTGGATTGATAGATATTCACAACTTCACAAATTTAAAAATTAGCTATAAAATATCAATACATCAAATTTCAATTGATAAAATATTTTTTTTATTAGTTAATTGAAAACAATAACGAATACTAAATTTAAATTAAACATCAAATTAGATTGATTTTTTTAATTATATTATAGATGTAATTATAATGAAAATAAAGTTCAACATTGAGTTGCTAGAGTATATCAAAAATAAAAAATTATTCATAAATAAAAATATAAAGTGACTAATAGTATTTTTTTAACTATATATAATTGAATATATATTTTACTTAAAAATTATACTTATTTTTAATAAAATAAGAGAATATAGGCTTTAGTTTTGTAATATGTTGTTTGTAGGTAATTTCTAATTTAATTTTGAAAATATGACTTTATTATTTCACAATTCTTTTATTTTATTGAGATATTATACACTTATGTGTTATCTTTGAAATTTAAAATGATTATAATAAGATTCCTTCTATATTATGGAAAGTATGTGGAAAAGATATGAAAATCATGACTATGTTTTTAAAATTTAAATTTCATTAAGTTTAAAATAAATATTAGTTTTTCTTTTTTCACATTCCTTTATAGTCATTATTGTTAGAATGAGGTTGCCATTGCACCAAAAGATCAATACAACCACTCAACTTATAGTGCACAAGAGGTAGTTAAGTCCTTGTCACGAATCCTGAGGGGAGCACTAAATGCATTTCTGACAATCCCCCCAAGCATTATCTGAGTGTTTAAGGATTCAAACTTGTGATCAAGCTCTAATACCACTTGTTAAAATGGGGTTGTCGTTGCACCAAAAGACTAATCCATCAATGCTTGATACAACCACTCAACTTATAGTATGCATGAGATGGTTAAGCCCTTGTGACGAATCCTAAGGGGAGCGTTGAACACAGTTTTAACAATTATATCAAATGCTTCTCTTCTTTACTATGACTTAAGTTAGCAATCAATGTAATTACTCCTATAGTAGGTGTCATATTGAATAATATTTGTATATCATTATGTCATGTCTAGTTAGTTATTTATGTGTTTATCCCACACTTAGGATTATTTAGATAGAGGTTTAAAAAAAATATCATATAGAAAAATAAGTTTGTCTAAAGGTTAATCTCAATTGATCAAATAAATACAAGTACTTTAGTACCAATCATCCCATGACTAATTACTTTAACATGAGGAATAGTAATTTAGGAAAAGTACCTAAGACTAATAATTTTATTTAGCTTGAGAAAGATAAGAAAAAATAAAATGAATAAAGGAATGGCCAAATGTGTCAACTTTATAAACTAATATTCACTATTATAGCTTTTATCTAAAACTTTGCAATTTTATAATTATTTATATTTCATTTATCCACTATACTTCCCTTCTTAGACTTCTGTATATGAAAAACATTTGAAATCATGACTTTGTATTTTGTTAGGGTAGGATTTGTCCCCCACTACTAACATAGTGAATTATTGAGAGACTATGAGAAATCGAAGGGCCAACAAGATTATGAATGACCTGAATAGGGTACATGTGAACAATCCTAGACAAAATGGCAATAAAAAGGGAATTTTTAATTGAATGTGAGTTGTTGTTATTATTACATCTAGAACCCCTCAATTTTCTACTAGTGTTAATCAAATAAAACTTGCAAGAATGGGCATTTCATTTCCCCCTCAAAACTAGATTATTCATAGTATGGCTTGTCGGCTCCCCTAGGTATCTCTATTTCTAAATTTTTTTTTCCACTTCAAGAGAATGCTCATATTTCTTGGAATAGGGAGAGGGATAGCTCATCCCTTGTAAATCATATTTGGGTGGAGTCTTTTCTTGAGAAAACCACATCTATTCTCAAGGGCCATAGAAAATATTAATATGGAAAACCCCTATATGCTTATGAATACGAAGAAAGGTAGAACAATTAGATTTCAAAACCCCCTCCACGCTTTTTCCAAAATAGGTTAGAAATGAAAACCCCGATTCTACAAATCATAATAGGGACTCTATTGTGATCGATATTAGAAGTATTTATACTAAGCAAATGTAGGAACATTGCAAAAATATGGTCAATTTGCAAAGTGGTGTGGATTCTGATGGTTAATAGAAATCATTACAAATTGGTGGAATGGGCCATTTAAGGATCATGTAAGTATATCTATACTTCTAGAATTTTTTATAATTTTTAGACTATAAAATGTTTCCCTTAAATCAAATATATTGCATCTAGATATCATGCCTTGTAGAAAAGTTACTATTTTAAATTCATTCAGTGGTAACTAAATTTTACACTAGTCAATATAAATTTAGAAAAGTATTGAGATGTGTTAGATTATCCAACTTATCTATCTAGAACTTGTTCATAGTCAATTACTCATGAGAATAGGTGATCACTTAGGTGACTATGTTGGATTGGAGGGAAATTTCATTTTTTCCTTTGATGTAATTTTTTAGTAAATACATATCCTAACTGAAAAAAATTTGATCTGTTTGAACTAAACACTAAGAATGAAATGTGTTCTATTAAACATGAGTTTTATCAAGGTCCCATTCATGACAATGTTGTTTCAACATAGTTGCACTTTGTTATTAGGATGCTAAGACAAAAATTACACAATCTCAAATGGGTCAAGGTGATTAGCATTCATTCTAATGAGGATATGGGTGGACTCATCATTTAAAACCATCCCATAAACTCAAACTATAATCTTTGACCAAGATCAAAAAATGATATGAAGAAAATATTACATAATAACCGAAAACCCTAGATGGGTTGATGATAGAGGCAATTTCTTAGCAAGAAGTGGTTAAATATCAAATGGAGGTAAATAATTTGGCATCAAAAGAAATATTAGATCCCTTAAGAAGGCTTTGGAGTTGGAGAAAAATTATGAAGGTTTATAGGAATGATAAATTATGAAGGATGGCAAGGAAGTCCTTTGACCCCAAAATTGCAATATATATAAGCAATGGTGGGTATTCTTGTTGGAAACTACAATTGCAACAGTTTATGTATTGTCATTGATGTCAAATCTACTGATGGGACATGTTTCTATCTAATATAAATGTTATATCTATTTGATTAATGAAGAGGATTCGAGAAGTTGCTCATAAAAAAAGAACATAGAGGAAAGGTTGTGTTATGAAAAGGGAAGCTACAATGGACATTTGATTAATTAGATTTTGACAAGACAAAGTGATTATTTAATTCATGCTAAGTGATGCTAGTGTCAATTGAGCCATAGTAAGTGTCGAGAAAATTTAGAGTTGATCGAGCATCAATATTGACCAAGAAAATAAATTTATGCCAAGCTAGAAGTTCTATAGAAATCAATAAGTTCAATGGTGACTAAGTGTCAGAACTAAGTGATGGCTGAGTGACAATATTTTGAATGCATATGAGAAATCATGATTTCCAACTAAATTAGTTGATTTCTTGAGATATAGAAAGTGTGTTGAAGATAAGGATTAATGAGTTGGATGAAGGAGATGATTAGGAAAGATACCTAATAAATGAATTTGATGAGAAGTTTCTAGAAAAGAAGGAAAATGAATAGATATGTAATGAGCCTGATGAATTGAATCATGATCCCTAAGATCTACAATGATTTTGAAAATGGAAAAAGACCAAAATTACCTTTTTAAGGAGGTATAAAGAAGACCTTTAGTATGATCATGAATGATATATCCAAAGAAGAGAGTAGAACAAAGAATATATGCATGTTTCCAGTAATATGGAACAAAGCTATTGAGGTTGATAAGAAAATCTAAGCAGAAGGCTTAAGTTTTTTGTGAAGAGAAGTGTGAATGCTTGAAGGGTTTCCAAGAAAATCAAGGATAGAGGTGACAAGGAAGGCTTATCAGGGAATCAACACTTGAACTAAATAGAGATTTGAAACTAAAAAGTGAGTTGTAATCATACAGATCAAACCCTATTGTTTTCTTTGCAATCATTGTAAACTATTTGTATTGAAATCCTTTTAATCAAAGGTTGGCCTAATAGTAATTCAAGACATAACAAGTTTGTGTAAATCCTTTAACAAGGTGACATTCTAATGGAATGTTTGAAAATTCTCTAACAAGGCCACTCCTAACAGGGTGATTAAATCCTCTAATGAGGTGACACTTAGCTATCCTCTTTGATCAAAAAATTCCAAGTTCAAGAACATTCAATCACACCATGCCAAGTGTCCTATTTTATCATTGGTTGTAAAAAAACCTTTTTAATTCTCTTGTTAGCCATGATTTGGTTCTCTCATGTAAATGGTTGTAAATTTTTGGTAACCCAAATAAGGGTTTTAGGAGTTAAATCTTGGATCAATCTCGACTCTTCATTTTAATTGAAATATATATAATAGGTCAATGCCTTCTCATTTATAATTCGTTAGCTTAGGAGATTGGATGTAGTACAGAGTTAGGAGATTAGATTAGAATAGCTAAGGGAGAGATTTGATCAAATTATTGTTATAATGCTTTCAAAGTAATTAATAGTTTAATATTGATTCTTCACGGTGAATTACTTATTGTTTCTTTGAAGTGTTGCATGGTTTCCTCAATCTTTAACTTGGATTAGTGATGATGGTACAACTCAAGAAAAATTGATCACAACATGAAAGGATATTTTTATTATCTAAAATGATAAGCTATTACATGCATTACAACAAAAATAGACCCAACTATATGCCCTATGGGCTACAATATTATGAGATTTTGGAGAAAAACCCTTCTCATGGTACCTTCTCCCAAACTCCACTAAAAATGTCTTTACATCTCAAGAATGGACTTTAAGTATCCACATTTAGGTTTAGGGTTAGGAATAAATTTTACATCATGCCATTTGGGGACCACCATCAAAATAGAAATCTCTAGAATCTGAATTAGAAGTTGGTGCAAAATTAGAAGATTCCAAAATAGGTAGCCCAACTCCTGAGAGGCATAAAGTTTGATCCTAGACTCTAATTGATGAACCATTTACATTTTTGAAAATCTCTCTAAGCACTCTATAGAACTTTGAGAAGACTTAATCTTCCCTAACTTTTTGGGCCCATACGAGGTCATTTTGTGCCTCAAACTGGGCTTCAAAGTGTTTTTAGGAGGTCTCCAGGAAGCTTATAATTTTAATAACTTTCAAACCTTGAAATACATCATTCTTTTTTTAGAGTGCTTGAAATTCCAATTACAACATCCCCTCCAACTTGCACACTCTATCTGTTCATAATTATGGATCTATAACAAAATAACCCATTTTGTGCACTATCACATATCTTGAGGTGCACAAACACACTAAGCGATGAAAGTAATAATGCAAATATGAGAGTTGGAATCTTTATTTGGCCCAAATGGGTATCTAAAAAAATAAACATGTTAAACAAAAACTATCACTAAGCATATTTTTGAGTAATACAAGATTATGCTTACACCACTAGATGCTTTTGCATCAATTAGATTTTATCTCATGTTAAAATAGTTAGTTGAATGAAAGTTATTGTGGATGTTCACTCGATTAACTCAAAAAATCTGGCCACTAGCTTCTTGTTGATGGTAGGAGTGCCTTGTGTGGTAAAATAATTGAAAGCGCTTGATTTCTATTGACATTGAATCTTTCATGGGATGGGGGAGGAGATATTACTAATTAAGGTACATCTAGTAGATTCCAAGTCATCCATGATCCTTTTCATTCATAATTAGGAGTAGAGTTAGCTAAACTTAAGTTGCAGTTGGAGTTAAAGTTAGAGGATCAAAACTATATAAGTTTCTTTGCACATTGTGAAAACAAATCTTTAGAGGTACAAGAGTTGATATCCATTGAATGAATAATGTAATTCCTTCATGTGATTACCAACAAATCACATTTATTTCACTAGGCAAGTATCATGGTTTTTTTAGGGCTAATATTTGCCAATTGGATAATTCTAGAAAATTTTGGCTAATAATTTAGTTCTTAAGAATATTTGAAATCACCACATTTTTATAAAACCTTTTTCTAAAAATATTTAAATAATGTAAGATTTTCCAATTAGATAATAGAAATTATTTTATTTTTCAAAATAATGTAAGATTTGCTAATATTGTTATATCTTTTTTGGGAGGGGGGTTTCTTAAAGTTGTTAGGATAAACCACGGACATAAATAAAAATTGCATGCAAATATAACCAAAAATAGAAAATAATAGATCACACAAAAATGAACACAAGGCACCAAGATTTAACGTAGTTCACCCAATCCTTGGGCTACGTCCACCAAACAGCAAGTCTGATCTTATTACAATCCAGTAATTACAACCTGATTACTATCTGTAATCCCTTACAACTCAATACCGCCACAAAAAGCAATTTTGTATCACAACACAATGAAAATACCTAACTCTAAACCCTTTTATACAAGTATTTTATCCATTTTAGGGTTATAACATGTTGGCCATATGTCGGGCATAATATGTCGGCTACAACGTCGACCACGGCCTAAATTTTTTTTTGGGGCGATGCCCTGAACCCCACTAATTATGAAGTATGTACAGTACTTTCTTGATCAATCACCATAATCTAACAATCTCCCACTTGAGGACTGATCAGGCTCCACACTAAACAACAATCTCCCACTTGGAGACTGATCCTGTAGCAATACCACTACCACATGGGGCTCCCACTAGATCAAACCACCCTGGACTCTACTATTCTTTTATTCATGTTCAGTCTAGAAGACCAACCAAAGTTGAAGAGGAGTTTAGCTTCTCCCTTGTTACAACCTTTGTCAACATATCTGTCGGATTTTCATTTGTATGAATCTTCTCCAGCTTTAACTGTGCATCATCCAAAGTTGACTGAATGAAATGGTACCACAACTGTATGTGTTTGGTCTTAGAATGCAAAGCTGAATTCTTTGCAAGATGAATGGTACTCTGACTATCTATGAAGAAATAATTATCCTTCTGAGGATGTCCCAATTCTTCCAAGAAGAACTGAAGCCATATCATCTCCTTGGTTGCCTCTATAGCAGCAACATGCTCTACCTCTGTAGGGGATAGAGCATTAATCTTCTATAACCTAGAAACCTAGCTCACGACTGCCCCACCAACAGTAAACGCATAACCTATAGTACTCCGTCTGGTATCAATATCCCCTACCAAATCTGAGTCAACATAGCCCTGCAAATCAGTAGTAGAGCCCCCGAAGTGTAAACACTTATTGGATGTTCCTCTCAAATATCTGAGAATCCACTTGACAGCATTCCAATGCTCAAATCTTGGATGACTCGTATACCTGCTAACAACTCCCACTGCATGTGTAATATCTGGCCTAGTGCATACCATAGCATACATCAAGCTTCCTACAGCTAAAGCATAGGGTACCTTGGACATCTTATCCTCCTCTTTTTGTGTCTTAGGACACATCTCCTTAGTCAACTTCAAATGACTAGGTAAAGGTGTGCTGACAACTTTAGCATTCTCCATAGAGAATCGTTGCAACACCTTCTCAACATAATCAACCTAAGATAGCGTTAATGTTTTGTTCTTCCTATCTCTACAAATCTTCATACCAAGGATTTTTTTTGCTACCCCCAAATCCTTCATAGTAAATGCATGTGCTAACTAGCATTTTAGCCCTTTAATATGATCCATGTTAGACCTAGCTACAAGCATATCATCAACATATAAACATAAAATAATGTAGCTATCATCATCCAACCTCTTAAAATAAACAAAATAATCTAAATGACACCTATTATATCCATGCTCATGCATAAAACTGTCAAATTTCAGATACCATTGCTGAGGTGCTTGCTTCAAGCCATATAAACTTTTCTTCAATTCGTACACTAAGTTCTCCTTACCTTTGACCTCAAATCCCTGTGGCTAAGCCATATATATTTCTTCATCCAAATCACCATCAAGGAAGGCTGTTTTAACATCCAGGTGCTCTAAATGCAAATCTTCAGTAGCCATAAGAGTTAAAACAGTACAGATAGAAGTCATTTTAACAATAGGAGAAAATATCTCATCAAAATCAATTCCCCTTTTCCATGCAAATCCTTTTACAACTAACCTGGCCTTAAATCATTTCTTACCTCTTTTCTCTTCTTTCAACCTGTAAACCCACTTATTCTGTAAAGCCTTTTTACCTGCAGGCAACTTGCACAAATCACATGTCTTATTCTTCAGCAAAGAGTCCATTTCCTCTTTCATTGCAGACTGCCACTAAATCTTAGTATCCACTTGCATAGCTTCATCATAACTTTCAAGTTCACTAGCATCAGTAAGTAAACTAGAATACAAAGAGGGAGAAAATCTTTGTGGAGGTCTAATTTTCCTCATTGACCATCTAACATTCACTGGTGTGTGTGGTATTTGTTGTTGCAGTTGTTGCACATCATGAGGAATGGCTGGAACATCAGCTTTTGCAGTATCATCCAGCACTACATAATCATCTTCTTTCTTCTCATGTTGTTGTAATAGATCTTTGTACAACACTTTCTCATTGAATATGAAATTCTAACTTCTTACAATTTTATGATTTTCAAAATCCCAAAGCCTATAACCAAATTTATTAATGCCATATCCAACAAAGACACATTTCTTTGATTTAGCTTCTAGCTTGGTTCTATTTTCAGAGTCTATATGTGCAAAAGCTTCACAACCGAAGGTCTTGAGAAAAGAATAACTCACCTTCTTACCAGTCCATGCCTCCTCTGGAATACCACAATCCAAAGGAGTAGAGGGACCTCAATTAATCAAATATACAGCAATATTTATAGCCTCTGCCCACATGTGTAAGGGCAACCTAGCATGCAACCTCATGCTCCTTGCACTCTCCACTATAGTCCTGTTCATGCGTTTAGCCACTCCATTTTCCTGTGGAGTCCTTGGAACAGTTTTCTGTCTAAAAATACCATTAGTGGAGCAATAATCTTCAGATTCATGACTGCAATACTCACCACCATTATCAGATCTGAGACATTTTAATTTCTTACCAGTCTCATTTTCAACCAAGCATTTCCATTTCTTAAAAGTTTGAAATACATCAGATTTCTGTCTAAGGAAATAAACCCATACTTTTCTAGTTGTGTCATCAATAAATGTAACATAATAATGAGAGCCACCAAAGGAAGATACCTGAGCTGGTCCCCATACATCTATATGCACAAGCTCTAAATTCTTCTTTTTGTTTTCCATCTTAGTCTTTACAAAACTCACTCTCCTTTTTTTTCCATACACACAACTTTCACAGAAATCCATATTAACACATTTCAGACTTGGTAAAACTTTCTTTGAATGAAGTACTTTCATACCTTTCTCACTCATGTGCCCAAGTTTGTTGTGCCATAGTGCCTTATCAGAATCTATAGTAGCTATTTGTTCTCCCTGCTCAACTGCAGCAATTATTCCTGAACATTCATTTTTCTCTGAACAATCAGAGTAGAAGGAACAATATGACCTATACAAAGATATAAGGTGCCTACTTTCACACCTTTTGCTACTACAAGGGAACCTTTTGAAACCTTCCAATTTTTATTATTAAAAGTAACTACACAACTCTCATCACCAAGTTGCTCTACTGAAATTAAATTCCTACTCAGCCTTGGAACATGTCTTACCTCATGTAGTAGCCAATGATTCCCATTCTGCAACTTAATCTTAATTTTTCCCTTTCCAACAATCTGACAGGGTTCATTATCCCCCAAATAAACAAGCCCAAAATCCCCTTGGACATAATCAATGAAATAACCTCTATGAGGTGTAGCATGAAGTGAAGCACTAGAATCTAAAACCCATGAATCATCAACACTTTCTAAAGATAGAAGCAAAACATCCTCTTTGGATATGTTACTTACCACATTTGCCTCCTTGTCTCCATCTGATTTATCTCCTTCATTTTTCTTTTGATTCCAACAATCTTTCTTTTTGTGCCCTCGTTTCTCACAATACCAGTAGTCGTTTGGTCCTCTTGATTGAGACTTCTTCCCTTTTGACTTTCCTCTTGATTTCCCATGATTTCTAGAGTTACTTCCTCTCTCAGTCGTTCTGCCCCTGCTTTGTGCATTCAAAGCACTTCCTGCCATAGTTCCACCTGAGGATTTCCTACGAGTTTCCTCACTCAAAACAACTCCGATCACATCATCATATTTTAGTGTACTAGATCCAGGAACATAATTACTCATAGCCATTACCAAACCATTCTAGCTTTTAGGCAAAGAACACAAAATCAAGAGAGCCCTAATTTCTTCATCAAAATTGATACCCACAAAAGATAACTAACTAGTAATAGTATTAAACTCATTTAAATGATCTGCAACAAATCCACCTTTTGGCATTTTCATATTAAATAAACGCTTCATGAGAAATACCTTGTTTGAAGCGGAGGGATTTTCATACAGTGTCGCTAGGGTTTTCATCAAATCTTCTATTGTCTTTGCTTTTGTAATATTAAATGCCACCAATGGTGCCAAGCATAATCGAATGCTTTCGAGTGCCTTTCTGTCCAAAAGATCCCATTCAACATCTAACATAGTTCCCCGATTCTTGGCTTTGCCTTCCAACAAATTTCATAAATCCTTCTGATATAGATAGTCTTCCATTTGCATCTTCCATTACTGGAAATTCTGCCCATTAAACCTATCAACCCTCAGCTTACCCTCATCTACCATTGCTCCACTCAACCGTGAGACTCTCACTTAACCGTGAGACTCTCACTTAACCATGAGACTTTCCTATAGAGGATAACTTAAAGATAACCTCACTTTGATACCACTTGTTAGGATAAACCATAGACATAAATAAAAACTACATGCAAATATAACCAATAACAAAAAATAATAGATCACACAAAAATGAACACAAGGCACCAAGATTTAACATGGTTCACCCAATCCCTGGGCTACATCCACCAAACAGCAAGTCCGATCTTATTACAATCCAGTGATTACAACTTGATTACTATCTGTAATCCCTTACAACACAATATCATCGTAAAAAGCAATTTTGCATCACAACATAATGAAAATACCTAACCCTAAACCCTTTTATACAAGTATTTTATCCATTTTAGGGTTACAACATGTCAGCCATATGTCGGCCATAATATGTCAGCTACAATGTACAATACTTATGAAGTATGAAGTATGTATAGTACTTTCTTGATCATTCACCATAATCTAACAATCTCCCACTTGGGGACTGATCAAGCTCCACACTAAACAACAAAAGTTTACCCTAGTGAGTATCCACAATAGAAGGAACCTTGAAGTCATTTCATGTTCTTACTTTGCAAGCTTAACATGCAAGATGACCTTATATCAAGAGAGGATTGAATGTTTGATGTTTCACTCCAAAAAATTGAGTATTTGATTCTATATGTTCTAGTGAAATAAAACTCACATCAATAGTTGATATGAGAAGGGTGATTTCCAATGACATGATTGTAAAATTTATGACTTTCTTGACCTAATTTCGCATGGAGGTTACGCATCCTAGTACTACTCTAGATTGAGCAAGCTTAACTACGAAGTTCCCTCCATGGTTAAACCCACTATGCTTGCAACCTCTTGGTAAGTCCTAGTGCTTCACCTCTGTGAGCATCACTTAGATCCAATGAGTGCTAAGTGTTCCATTTATTCTCATGAGAGATAGATTCATGTGTGAATCACTACTCATGATATATGGGTCAATGAGTTTGACTCAAAAACTACATAGTTAAATCCTGATAGCAATATCACAATTTGACTTGTTGTGGAAAATGCCTCCTACTTACTAATTTCCCCTTGTTGAGGCAAAAATGGCTCAAATTTTAATCAAGGATCAATACAATCATATCGATTCTTAAAAAGTGCCCCAAATTGGGGTATGATAATTAGAAATGTGTGAAATGGGCCACATATGGTAATAACACCTATGTATATAAATGATGATCTGAAGTGGATGAAATTAAAGAAGCAAAACCATAACTAATAGGGCCTTCATAGAAATTGGAGATATTGGATTGATAAAAGATAAGTATTTTAATTTTGTTATTAAAATGCATTACGAAGCCCTATAATGCAAGCTAAGATGAAATACATTAAAATTAGTGCTAACGAGTATGGTATTGTACACCTTAGCAAGTTTCTTATGGTTTAATATACTATGAACCTTGTTTTAAGATGCCTAGATCCCATACTTTTTGGTTTAGAATATGTTCATCATACCCCATAAATACTCATGTACCCTTTATTATGAGAAAGAAAGTTGATCGTGCAACCTAATCTCTATCTATCTATCTCATTTGTAATATATTTATGTCACTAGAACCCACAACACAACATACTCGTTCCATTCTAAGTTGTAAATGTTTGAAAGTATTTTCATATGCAAACCTATCAAACCTATTAATACTATCATTTGGACTCTTTAGGATCACCTAACTTTAAATTAAATCATAAAAACTAATTGTTCTTGAGTTTAATGTGAGGATGCAACCATAAACAAGTGTCATGTAGTGGCTAGTATTTGCCTAATAGTTAATCATAGTTTAATATAAGATAATTTAATAAAAATTAGTTTTAAAAAATATTATATTTAATAATATAAACTTACCAAAGATTAAAAATTTGAAATTATATATTTAGAGTATTGTTTTATTTATAATATAGTGAAATAATTATTTATTAAATTAATTGAATGTTAAGGTTTAAAGTAAAATAATTATTAAGTCTAAGGTTAATTTTGATATTGTTTTAATATAATTTAAAATGCTTTAAATAGTTTTAGACATGAAAATAATTAAAAATATTAAAAGTGAAAAATACAAATACATTCTTTAATAAAAGAATTAAGAAAAATATAAAATATATTTGTATAAAATAGCATGGATTGTTAATCTTAATATTTTTTTATAAATGATATGTTTCTATTAATGTGGGTAGTTCCTTCTAAAATATTGGCTCATTCTGTCAAATTTGTGTTTAAGATGTGAAATATATTAACCAACCATTGCTCAAATAAATGCTTTTGATCATTTTATAAGTTAAAATACAAGCATGTTAACTTTAGAATATTTTTTAAAAAGTTAGAAAAGAAAAAATACTTTGGTGGAAATAATTTTTTTTTAATAACGAGTTAAGAGAAACTCATTACAAAAGAAACAATACTTTCGTGGAAATAAAAAAGTTTTAATAATGAATTAAGATAAACTCAAATTACAAGCATGTAGCCTTTTGGCAAATACTAATAACTATTTTTTTCCAAAAATCCTTCAATTTTTTTCCCAAATCAATCAAAACATAGTCCAAAATCCATCAAACTTGTCACTTTGAGTCTCAAGCTATCCCTGTGGGTCTACACTCTCTTTGTAGGGTTGTGATATCATCATGTGGAAACATTTTATCTTGGAATAAAAGCGGTATACTTATCACAGTCAAATCCATTTTAAAATCTCACAGGTCACATTCACTTTTGGTGGGGTTTGATAGGTTTTCACTTTGAACATTCAAGAACATTCAATCACACCATGCCAAGTGTCCTATTTTATCATTAGTTGTAAAAAACCTTTTTAATTCTCTTGTTGGCCCATGATTTGGTTCTCTCATGTAATTGGTTGTAAATTTTTGGTAAATCAAATAAGGGTTTTGGGGGTTAAATCTTGGATCACTCTTGACTCTCCATTTTAATTGAAAATCTATAATAGGCCAATGTCGTCTCATTTATAATTCATTAGCTTAGGAGATGGAGGTAGTAGAGAGTTAGGAGATTAGATTAGAATAGCTTAGGGAGAGATATTATCAAATTATTGTTATAATGCTTTCAAAGTAATGAATAGTTCAATATTGATTCTTCATGGCGAATTGTGTATTGTTTCTTTGAAGTGTTGCATGGTTTCCTCAATCTTTAACTCAGAGTAGTGATGAGGGTACAACACAAGAAAAAATGATCACAACATGAAAGGAGATTTTTATTATCTAAAATGATAAGCTATTACATGCATTACAACAAAAATAGACCCAAATATATGCCCTATGGGCTACAATATTATGAGATTATGGAGATAAACCCTTCTACAATACCTTCTCCCAAACCCCACTAATAATGTCTTTATATCTCAAGAATGGGACTTAAGTATCCACATTTAGGTTTAGGGTTAGGAATAAATTTTACATCATGCCATTTGGTGACCACCACCAAAATAGAAATCTCTAAAAACTGAATTAGAAGTTGGTGAAAAATTAGAAGATTCCAAAATAGGTAGTCCAACTTCCAAGAGGCATAAAGTTTGATCTTGGAATCTGATTGATGAACCATTTGCATTTATGAAAATCTCACTAAGCACTCTATAGAACTTTAAGAAGAATTAATCTTCCCCCAGTTTTTAGGGTCACACAAGGTCATTTTGTGCCTCAAACTAGGTTTCAGAGCATTTTTAGGAGGTCTCCAAGAAGCTTAAAATTGTAATAACTTTCAAACCTTGAAATACATTGATATTCTTTTAGAGTGCTTGAAATTTTAATTATAACATCGTCTCCAACTTACACCCTCCAACTCTTCATAATTATGACTCTATAATAAAATAACCCATTTTGTGCACTAACATGCATCTCGAGGTGCACAAAAACGCTAAGCCAAAAAAGTAATAATGCAAATATGAGAGTTGGAATACTTGTTTGTCCCAAATGGGTATCTAAAAATAAAAACACGTTAAATAGAAACTATAAGTAAGCATATTTTTGATTGATACAAGATTACGCTTACACCACTGGATGCTTTTGCAACAATTAGATTTTATCTCATGTTGAAGTAGTTAGTTGAATGAACATTGTTGTGGATGTTCACCCAATTAACTCAAAAAATCCAGCCACTAGCCTCTTGTTGATGGTAGGAGTGCCTTGTGTGGTAAAATAATTGAAAACACTTAATTTCTATTGACATTGAATCTTTGATGGGATGGGGGAGAAGATATTACTAATTAAGGTACATCTAGTAGATTCCAAGTCATCAATTATTCTTTGCATTCATAATTAGGAGTAGAGTTAGCTAAACTTAAGTTCCAGTTGGAATGAAAGTTAGAAGATCAAAACTATATAATTTTCTTTGCACATTGTGAAAATAAATCTTTAGAGGTACAAGAGTTGATATCCATTGAATGAATAATGTAAGTCCCTCACATGATTACTAACAAATCACATTTATTTCACTAGGTGAGTATCACAGTATTTTTTAGTGGCTAATATTCGCCAATTGGCTAATTCTAGAAAGTTTTGGGTAATAATTTAGTTCGTAAAATATTTAAAATTGCTGCATTTTTATAAAACTTGGTTCTAAAAATATTCAAATAACGTAAGATTTGTTAAGTAAATAATAGAAATTATTTTATTTATAAAAATAATGTAAGATTTGCCAATATTGTTATATCTTTTTCTAGAGGGGGGTTGCTTAAAGTTTACCCTAGTGAGTATCCACAATAGAAGGAACCTCAAAGTCATTTCATGTTCTTACTTTGCAAGCTTAGCATGTGAGATGACCTTATATCAAGAGAGGATTGAATGTTTGATGTTTCACTCCAAAACATTGAGTATTTGATTCTTTATGCTCTAGTGGAATAAAACTCACATCAATAGTTGATATGAGAAGGGTGATTTCCAATGACCTAATTTTCCCTTGTTGAGGAAAAAATGGCTTAAATTTTAATCAAGGGTCAATACAATCATAATGATTCTAAAAAAGTGCACCAAATTAGGGTATGATAATTAGAAATGTGTGAAATAGGCCACATATGGTAATAAGACCTATGTAAGGAAATGATGATCTCAAGTGGATAAAATTAAAGAAGCAAAACTATAATTAATAGGGTCTTCATTAAAATTGGAGATATTGGATTGATAAAGGATAAGTATTTTAAATTTGTTATTAAAATGCATTATGAAGCCCTATAATGCAAGCTAAGATGAAATAAATTAAAATTAGTGCTAACAAATATGGTATTGTACACCTTAGGTAGTTTCTTACGATTGAGTACACTATGAACCTTGTTTTAAGATGCCTAGATCCCATACTTTTTGGTTTAGAATGTGTCCATCATACCCCATAAATACTCATGCACCCTTTGTTATGAGATAGAAATTGATCGTGCAACCTAATATTTTTAATATTTTTATGTCACTAGAACTCCACAACACAGCATCCTCATTCCATTCTAAGTTGTAAATGTTTGCAAGTATTTTCATATGCAAAACTATTCATATTATCATCTAGACTCTGTAGAATCACCTAACTTCAAATTGAATCATAAAAACAAAGTTTTCTTGTGTTTGAATCATAACTATATTTTTCCAAAAACCAATCAAATTTTATCCCAAATCAGTCAAAACATAGTCCAAAATCCATCAAACTTGTCACTTTGAGTCTCAAGCTATCCCTATGGGTCTACACTCTCTTTGGAGGATTGTGATATCATAAGGTGGAAACGTTTGATCTTGGAATAAAAGTGGTATACTTATCACAGTCAAATCCATTTTAAAACCTTGCAGGGTTGCATTCACTTTTGGTGGGGTTCGACAGGTTCCCACATAATGAAAATTTTGTCACCAACACTATCAAGAGTCTCAAATTTGTGGGTCTATATCTGTATTTATGTTGTCATTGATGTTTAGAGCTCTAACATTACTCTGGTCCAATACATGTTAAATCTAAACTGATGCAGGTTTTCCAAGTGTAGAGCTACATTTTGAGTCTGGTACTTGTCTACTCCCTTTACCAACATGGTGCAAATTAAATTTTTTGGTCTGGTCTTATCTTGTTCGAATTCTAGAGACTTCAATGATATATATTTGGCAGCCCTGCAAAAGAAAATGTAGAAGATGGTATATGCTGAATGTTAAAGTGACTATGTTTTGATACTAAAACAATGAATATATCAACATTATATATATATGTCCACCATTTATTTGATTTAAAAATGGTAAAGTTCGATTCGATTAGATTATTACATCCTTATTATTTATTGTAAAGGTTGTATTTTTGATCTAATTCAATCAAATAACTGCTTTTGCTAACTCAATGATAGAGTACTCTGCTTTTAAGTGCAATTATGATTTTTTACATATTTGGATGGGAATGGCTTAAACATCACACACTAAGCTTAATTCCTAGACCAAAAGTGTTAAATAGTCAAAGTTTTTTTTTTTCTCCAAGCTTAATTCTTCTCTTAGTGTATGATATGTGTTTGGATGAACTATTACATTCGTCTATTCCATGGATAAATTTAGTAAGACAGCTTCCACACAAAACCATCATTGCTGGAAGGATGCAAAGCAATCATTCACCATTTTACTTGCAGAGGGATTTGAGCACTTGGAAACTTTGAATATGAATTCCCTCTTATGATGCAGAGCATTATGGACCAAAATACTATCATTATGTCAGTCACTATGTCACCACAATAGACACATAATATCAGCTCAACATTCTGGCATAGACTTGAGTCATTCAAATATTGTATATTCAACAATCAATAACAACATTGAACAACTTATATATATATATATATATATATATATATATATATATATATATATATATATATATATATATATATATATATATATATATATATATATATATCACCAACACTTCATCCATGGTGTTCACTTTGTGCAGACTATTTCGTCTTGGAGTTAACATGTAAGTCCATGAATGTATCTTCCTATGAGACACTTAGCATACTCTTGCAAATCAGTCCTCATTTGCAACCTCAAAAATTCCTCAATATAAGTTTGTATTGGAACTCCTCAAAAGGATTTTGAGGATAATTTGACGTAAACTTGGCTTTGTTGATAATATCTTTTACCACATTTGGACTTTACCTTTCCTTTGGATAGGACACTGGTAATCTGGTGGCTGATTGGATGGAGTCTCTGAGAAGTGTTGGCTGCCAGCTGGGCTAGGGTTTTTCCCCTAGCCTGTTCTTGGTGTTTGATCTTTACTATTTTTCTGTTTTGTTTGGATTGTTAGCTACTGGACATAATTTGCGTCGGTGTTTTTGGAGATCTTCTGTAGTCAATTTTGGATTGGGGGTTTTATTGTTTGCATGGCAGGGCCTGAGATTTCTTCTCCATTGGTGAGAACAGATGGTTCTTCTCCAACTATGCATGCAATGCGATCTGAATCGTTTTATTCAGGGGAGAGCTCCAAGCTGAAAAAAGTTAATGGTTGTCTTCCGCATAGCCATGATCGCCCTGTTCTGGTTATTCCTCCAACGGCTGTAATGGAGGACATTGATTATTGGACCAAGCATGCTTTGATATGCAAATTTCTTGGAATCCGAATTTCCCTATCCGCTCTTAAGGCATGGATCCGTCGCTCTTGGAAGGTGGAAGGCGATATGGAGATTATGTTGGTAGGGAATAGTTATTTTTTTGTTGTATTCTCTTGCATGTCTGATCGTGATTGTGTTTTTGAAGGAGGCCCTTATTTCTACAACAATGTGGGGTTATTTGTCAAACCTTGGCATTCAGGTTTTAATTCTGCTGAGGATCTCCCTTCAACAGTGCCAGTTTGGGTTCGCTTGCCTCGTCTTCCCTTGGAATTTTGGTGTGAAGACATCCTTCGAAAAATTGCTGCTTTGTTGGGGAAGCCAGCTGCAGTCACACATCAAACCCTCGATAAAAAGGTTATTTCTTTTGCTAGAATTTGTGTTGAAATTAATTTGAATAACCCATTACCAGATTCTTTGGAAATTTGTCTGGGGGATTCTTCTTGGGTGCAGCAGTTAGATTATGAATCCCTCCCTTTCCGTTGCCGGATTTGTCATGAGTATGGTCATTTACTGCGGCAGTGCCTTCGTAACTCGAGTTTCAAAGGAGTGGATCGATCTACAGCTGAAAATGCTGGTGGTTTGGCAGATACTACAGGGAAAGGACAATCTCAAATGGTTAATACTACCAAGGGGATGAATCCACAAGATGCTACAGGTAAGGGTAAGGCTCCAATGCAGGATAAGGATGGATTTACCCCTGTTCGTCCTCGAGCTAAGGGACGTGGTCAAAAGAGGCCTTTGAAAGAAAGATTATCTGATTCAGGTTTTAACCGTTTTGAGGTGCTGGATAGTATGGTTCTAGAGGAGGGTATTCCTCCTCCTATCTCTTCTGATCTAGCTTGCCCAGATGAGAGATCTGTTCCTAATGATGCTTGTGGGGCATCTCAAGTTGTAGTATATCAGAATTGTGAGGTTCCTGTAGCTCCTGTGACAATGGCTTTGGTGACTCTTGCAGTGTTGGAAGATGATGATGTTGTTTTGGCTGACTTGGTTAAGGATGTGCTACCATCAGGTAAGGGCAAGGGATCTCCTCTCCCCTTGGGGTTGCTGCCTCGACCCTTTAAGCGGGCTTCTTCTTCTCCCCCTCTAAGGAGTGGGCGCAAAACAGACCAAGAGAAGATTAAACTCACACGAGATATATTGATTGAGTCTGGTTCAGTGAAACCTTTGGATTCTCATTTTCCCAAATCTACCCAATGATGATTATTCTCTCATGGAGTGTAAGGGGGTTGAATAGCATCCCTAGACAAAAGGCTATTCATAACTTGGTGGTTGATCATAGTCCTGATGTTTTTTGTATCCAAGAGACTAAGCTCTCTGTGGAGTCTATGGTCCAACATGCCTCTAGTATTTGGTCTCATGGCCAATGCCAGTGTGTTGGGGCAACAGGCAGTGCTGGTGGTTTAGCTATATTTTGGGATCCTCAAAAAATTTCTCCTCTTGGTTGGATGTCTTCTCGCTCAGCTCTCTCTATGGTAGCTTCTGCTCTAGACTCAGGAGAGGTAATCATGGTTACTAATGTGTATGCACCTGTTGATCTTGTGGGAAAGGAGGAACTTTGGGAACATATTCAATATGTTAGAAATTGTCATCCTTATCATCCTTGGGTGTTAGCAAGGGACTTCAATTCAGTTTTAAGTCTGGAAGAGAAGCATGGTGGTTTGGCTAGATTGGGGCCTTCTTCTGCTCTTCTTTGGCAACACATATCTCTTTTGCATCTCTCTGATGTTAAGCCTTCTAATGGCCTCTATACCTGGAATAATCGCAGGACTGGTGTTGCTGCTATCTCAGAACGCCTGGATAGATTTCTTGTTTCTTGCTTCTGGCTTAGTGGCACCCTTACTATCTCTTCAGAAATCCTTGATTGGAGGGGTTCAGATCATTGGCCAATCAAATTTTTCGCTATAGGGGCTTATGTTCCGAAGCATCCTCCTTTTAAGTTCCAGTTGATGTGGCTTCGTGACTCCTCTCTTCATGATTTTATTTTTTGTTGGTGGAAAGATGGTGCCCCTGCATATGGTACTGCAATGTTCTCATTTTCTAAAAGGCTTCAATATGTTAAAAGGCAGCTCAAGATATGGAATAGGGAATGCTTTGGGAATCTTCACTTTATGAAGAGGCTTGCTTAAGAAAATCTTGATGTCATCACAAGGGAGATTAGAGATCGAGGTTTCTCGGAGGATCTTGGCTAGGCTGAATCCCTTGCTTCTCGAGCTCTAGAAGAATGGGAACTTCGAGAGGAAATTTTTTGGAAGCAAAAGGCTTGAGTTGATTGGCTCCAGGAAGGTGATCGAAACACTTCCTTTTTCCATAAAATAGTGCAATCTCGCCAAAATCAAAGCACTATCTCTTCTTTGGTTAATTCTCAAGGTATCCAACTGAATTCCTTGCCAACTTTGTTCCAGAGGCTATTTCGTACTTCTCTACCCTCTTCTCTGAGGACTCTCCTCCTGTTGATAATGAAGAAAATATTATTTTGTCCTGTATTCCTTCCCTTATCACTCAGGAAATGAATGATTATCTCATGCGTCCTATCTCTTTGGAAGAGCTAGAGGCGGTGGTCTTTGGCATGCCTAAGGGGAAGGCTCCTAGTCCTGATGGTTTTCCAGTTGAATTCTTTCAGGAATTTTGGGACATCATTAATCATGATTTGTTGGAGGTGGTTAAAGAATCCTATGCTAGCAAGCAGATGCTTCGAGCTTTGAACTCTACATTCTTGACTCTTATTCCTAAGAGAGAGGGTGCTAATCAATTGGAGTTTTTTAGACCAATTGCCTTATGTAATGTGGTCTACAAAGTTATTACTAAGCTGATTGTTGAGAGACTGAAAAGATGGCTTCCCATTATTATCTCAGAAGAACAAGGTGGTTTTGTTGCTGGAATACAAATTTTGGATGGGGTGGTTATTGCTACTAAGGCTATTCACTCTATGGCTACTTCAAAAGAGAGAGCCATGTTTGTTAAGCTGGATATGGCTAAGGCCTATGATAGAGTTAAATGGAGCTTCCTAAGGAGTATTCTTCTTTCTTTTGGATTTAGCTCTGACTGGGTGAGTTGGATTATGAGTTGCGTTACTTCTGCCTCTTTTTCTATTCTTATTAATGGTCAACCTTCACAACTATTTGGTGCTTCTAGAGGCCTCCGCCAGGGTGACCCTCTCTCCCCATATCTATTCATCATCATGGCTGAAGGCTTGGGCAGATTCATTAAGCATCAGGTGTCCCAGAATTCTATTCAAGGCTGGCGGTGGGGTAATGGCTTACCTTCTCTTTCCCATCTTCAATTTGTTGATGATTCTGCTCTTGCCGGTCTTGCTAGGATCAAGGAAGCTGAAGCCTTTCGACATGCTTTGGACGTTTATTTGGCAGCTTCAGGCCAGAAAGTTAATGAGCACAAATCTTTCATTTACTTTTTTAACACTTCTGATTCTATTCAGCACAGGATTGTTGGTATCCTACGGTTTCAGATAGGTTCACTTCCTTTGACTTATCTTGGCATTCCTATTGCTGTTTCCAAGCAGCCATGTCTCTTCTGGCAAAATTTGATTACCAAGCTTCAGGATAAGGTAAATCATTGGACTCATAGATGGCTTTCTACTGCTGCCTGGGTTACTCTTCTTCAAGCTGTTATCCAAGCTCTTCCTACTTATAGAAGCATGGTTCATGCTGCACCTATTTACTTTCTCAAGGAGTTTGATGCTCTTTCTCGGCAATTCCTTTGGAGTGGTAATTTGCGTAGTACTAAATGGAGCTTGGTTAATTGGGCAACTATTTATAGGCCTAAAAAGGAGGGTGGTCTTGGTCTTCGTTCTGCTCTATTGAGTAGACAAGCTTTGGCTGCTAAACTTTATTGGCGATGGTGCTCTGGACAGCATCGACTTTGGGCTCATATTATCACTCATAAATATTTTCATGGTGCTGATCCTTGCTCTGTTTCTGCACTTCCTCTTGAAGGTTGTGGCTCAATGGTTTGGCATACTTTGAAGACAGGTACGATGTTGGTGAAGAGGGGTCTGTTCTAGATATGTAAAGGAGGTTCTCAGGCTTTGTTTTGGTCTGATGCTTGGGATGGATTCCCTTCCATTTTATCCATATACCCTCATCTTCAGCCTCTTTGTGACTCTTTTCTAGCCACTGGATGGGATAAAGTGGCTCATTACAAGACTCCTTATCAATTGGGACCTGTTGTTGGTTATAGATGGAAGCATTCCTCTGATTGGCCTCCTGGAGGTACAGACATGGATCGTCGGGAGCTTTCTCAAATTCTGGCCTCTAGAGAGTGTTCCTCTTTGCTTGGTCCAGATGTATTGGCTTGGGGCGGTACCTTGTCTGGTAAATATCATGTCTTTGTTGGGTATCAGGAGATAACTAGACAATTATTTGGGGATGCTGAGGTCCCTTGGTGGAAGCAAGTCTGGAATAAAGTTTCTTGGTCCAAGTGCAATTTTTTCATGTGGCTAGTGGCTCACAACCGTTGTCTTACCTGGGATAATCTTTGTAAACGTGGATTTCAGGGCCCCTCTTATTGTGTCTTGTGTGGTAATGGAGAGGAGTTTGTCTCCCATCTGTTCTTCCATTGCTCCTATTCTACTCAGATATGGAACCTTTGGTGGAGCGCTTGGGGTTGCTCTTGTCGACATGCTTCCTCTTTGCTTGAGTTCTGGGCTCGCTTGGGTAGTGCTCCCTCCAAGTCTTCTTCTCTCCATGTTGCTTGGATTGCTGGCCCATCTTTCATGCTTTGGCATATCTGGTTGGAGAGGAATCATCGCATATTCCAAGATGTTCGGCTTGGTGTTTTGCATCTTTGGTGGAAAATATCACATTCTCTCCAGGAAACTATTCTTGTGAAGTGTGAGCTTGATGGGGGTATGGATCTGGTTGATCTTGCTATCTGTAATCGCCTCAATTTTCATCTGCAGGATGGGGTTGCGGCTCATAAGTTTCCTTCTATGTCCAGGCAGCTTCACCATCAGAGGAAGGGTCGGGTTAACCGGGATGGGCACTGGACTCCTCCTCCCTGTGGAGTTTTGAAAATTAACACTGATGGTTCTTCTCGTGGGAATCTTGGTCCGGCTGGTATTGGCGGAGTGGCTCGTTGTAGTTCTGGGAATGTTAAATTTTTCTTCTCAATTCATAAGGGTGATTATACTAACAATCTCATGGAAGCTCGGGCTATTTTATATGCTGTGGAACAGTGTTGCTTGTGGGGATGGAGTAAGATTATTTGTGAGTCTGATTCCCAAGTGGTGGTGAACATGCTTTCTTCGCAAGAGCTTGAGGATGTTAGTTGGCAGCTAGCCACTGTTGTTAAGAAAATTCTTTTCTTCTCTTCCTCTTTTCAGTTCATTAGGTTCAAGTATATTCCGCGAGAATGGAATAGACCTGCTGATTGTTTAGCCAAATGGGCTTCTAGTCATGATCCGGGTTGGAATATTAGGGATAGGGAGCAACTGTCCTTTGAGATGGTGCAAGAATTTGATGATCTTGTTGCTCAGGATCGAGCTCGTTGTTGAGCTCTCCTTGTTGTATTCCTTTCTGTCTTAATAAATTTTTACCCCTCTTTTTACGACCTTTCTTTTGGATGTGGAAACAGAGCTCCCAGTATCATGAATTATAAAAGGATATTTTCTATTTTCATTAACAGTTTGGAAATTGTGATATTGCTATCAGGATTTAACTTTGGAATTTTGAGTCAAACACGTTGACCCATGTTTCATGAGTAGTGATTCAACATGAATCCATCTTTGATGAGAATAAATGGAACACTTAGCACTCATTGGATCTAGGTGATGCTCACAGGGGTGGAGCACTGGGACTTTCCGAGAGGTCACCCATCCCAGTGCTACTCCATCCTGAGCGTGCTTAACTACAGAGTTTCCTCCATGGTTAAACCCAAAGCCTGCAACCCCATTTGCAAAACCTTCACCAAGTGTTGTGCCTTATGAACCATTCATTAGAAAGCCCCTTAAGCTCATCAATTAATAAGTAGGAGATAATTTCCACAGCAAGTCAAATTGTGACATTGCTATCAGGATTTAACTCTGCGATTTTGAGTCAAACTCAATGACCCATGTTTCATGAGTAGTGATTCAACATGAATCCATCTCTGATGAGAATAAATGGAACATTTAGCACTCATTGAATCTAAGTGGTGCTTCACCCTTGTGCTCATTGAATCTAGGTTTTGACCAGTGCATTGCCAGCATATACAGTACTTGGCAATCGTACTCAACCTTGAATGGAGAGGAGAAAGTGTGGGGTTTGTGACCATTTTCGAAGACCTCTTGATTTTCACCCTTTGCATGTATAATTTTAATCAATTCAGAATGATTTTTTTTAATGAAAATGATCTACTATCTGAAGGGGTTCGGTAGCATAAAATTAAGGAAGCCATTCGTAGTTACCGACGCAAGAGAAGGGGTGATCGTCAAGGTACTTTTCAGTGTATTGTAGGCGCTGTAGTGAAAAGTATGAAAAGGTTAAATTACATATTTCCAGATTTCACACTAAACAAGGCTATATTGAGCCGCATCTCTATGTGCTCTAGGAATCAGAATGCTTTCAAAGACAAGTGTTCTGCATGGGACATTTATAAAGAATTGAGGTTGATGCTGCTGCAAATTCAGGGTTCAGAGCCGAGAGAAGGAAATGGACAGTCAGCATGTGCAAGACTACTTCACCAAACGTAATTCAAATGTTCCTAAGAGCAGCAAATTCTTCCTCTGTTGGATGGTTTCAAATTTTTATCAGAATGCAATGATTTGAGGGCTCTAAGCAGCTTATCATCTTTGCCATCGTCTGTTGCATCAGGCAACTAAGGCAAATTGCCAAACAAATTGATCATTTGGTTGCTTATACCAAACAAATTGTTGATTGTGATGTTCATGCTCTTCACCAAGATAATCAGGTTTTGCTGTATACTTATGTATTTAATTTCAATAATATCAGAGCACATTTTCTGAAATTTTATGCATATTTATGTATTTAATAGAATTTAATTTTGCACAAATTGAATGTATTGTCATGAATTTATTTCTTCTTCACTGTCAACTATCATATATTTTCTTTCTGATTGCTGACTATTTCTTCTTATGAAAAATATTCCAAATCTGATGCGCTAACATAATTAATTCTGTTACCCATGCCACATAGATCAATTCTTTTTCTTGGAGTTCATTGTTTCGAGCAACTAATTGATTAACCGTAATAAAGAAAATGATTCGACAAAGATTAGCATAGTTTAGATTCAAGGGTTTGATGCAATTTATCTTCAATAAAACACATTGGCAATAGACAATTGTATCAGAAATTCTCAGCAGTCTAGATTTCATCAAATAGTTTAAATCCCAATATAAAGACAAAAGCAAATATTCATGGCCATTTTTAATCTATTGCAAACCAAGGTTTTCTCTTGCTAAAACATGCTTCCCAGCAGATAACACAAATCCAAACAGCCATATTAAACATGATAATATTAATAGAAAAGACATTGGATTGAAATCTGAAATTCCTAGTAGAGCTCTTGTTACCAAATCAATAATGAGAATGAATATTATAGTATATACATTGTCATCCCGAGAGAGACATTGCAGAAGAAATTTTACACACTTTGCTTTGCATCAACTGTTCTTAGAAGTTAAAAAGAAGATGAAGATATTGATGTATTAATGATTTATATACCAACAATAACTAATACAAAACTTCCAGACAGCTTATCCAAAAGCTTATAAACCCTACAAATAAAGAATGAGAATTTAAAAGGGTTTACAAAATGGAACAAACTAAGGATAAATGGAATGTTCAGGGCAAGGTGAAAACACAGTACAACATGGTATCCGTTGGCCAGGGATTTCCATGCTATTGTTATTATCCCCAAACGCCCAAGGATTGGCTCCAAATTGATTTCCCTCCATTGTTATTGCAAGAGGGTTTCTAGGGAAATACTCTTCCCTATTTAAATAAGGTTGTATATGACCTCGTGTAAGGCTCTCTTGGATCTCATAGGGAATGGACATTGCTGGATTTAGAGAAGCTGAAGAGTAAAACGGTTCCATTAATGGTTGCCCAACAGAATACTCCATTGAGGGAACTACAATATTTTCAGCACCAACAATATGAGAAACCTCATATTCTGTTCTTGTAGCACCAGCAATGTGAGAAACCTCATACTCTGTTCTTGTAAGAAAATCTATTCTATCATCAACAGCTTCTAGCTTAGCATCAATATTCTTAATCCATTCTCTGATATTTTCATCGGGGAGATCATTCAAACAATTACCCAAGTAAGGATATTTCTTCATACTCATCTCAAGCTGCTCATTCTCCCTCCTCTTCATGTTCAATTCAAGCTTGAGTTTATCTATCCTCTGTTGTAAGAAAGTGCAATTATCAAGCTTCTTCTTGTCTTGTTCATGCTTGGAAAGCCTTCTGTACCCCTCAATGATCTCTTGAGCTTTAGGCATATCAGGCCACACATCAAGATGCTGCTGTTGTGATGTTTGCTGATCCACCTCAGGCCCAATGCTGACCATGCAACTATCTACTCCACAAAGAATACTCAACTCTTCAATCTTCTTTTTCAATCCTTTCTTCCTCTTCAAAATGTTCAAATTTCTTGAAGCATGTTTAGAAGTCCGTTTCAAAGGAGTCCTGGCAGGACCCATTTTCTTCTGAACAAACAAACAAGGAGAACAAAATCTATTATACAAAATTCTGATTGCATTGAAATAAAACTGAGAAGATCAATATAAAAGAAATGAAAGAACCAAAAAGTGCATTATATAAAATTTGAGTTGCATTCAAATAAGGCTGGGAAGATCAAAAGAAAAGAGAAGCAAGGTCTCACCAAAGAATCCATCAAAGAGCTGCTGGTACAGATATTGCAGATTATGGTTTAAATGTGACAAAAATATTGCAGACACTTGTATTCTTCTTTAATCACAAAGCACTCTTATTTAGAACTCTGTAAATCATAGAGTTATATCCTTCTTGAATCAAAATGCTCTTTCATTTAGAGCTCTGTAACTCAGATATATACTTTTGTTAACTAATAAAATAGAAAGAAATTAAACTCATGTTCTGAGCTTGATTTTTGGGGTTTGTTACTTTTCAAAATAGAAAAGGCAATAGTGACATAACAATAATGAAATTATAAATATTTTGAAAAAGGAAAAGATAAATTTAAGGTATTATATACATTTTGAATCAAAATGCATTCATATTCGAAATTCTAGGATTCCCATGCAACTTAATTAATAGAAAGAAATTCAGCTCAAGTTCTGAAGTTGATTTTTGGATTTTGTTACTTTTGAAAATAGGGAAAGAAAAGTGGCATAACAGTAATGAAATTTTAAATATTTATAAAAAATATATATATAAATATTCACAACTTCCCCAGCTTTAGAATTGACTCCAAAATGTTTTAAAAATCTTTAAAAAAAGAGAGATAAATATTCACAATTCTACAATTCAAAGAGTTGTATTCTTTCTAAATCAAAATGCACTCTCATTTGTAGTTCTATAATTTCCAAAAAATCAAATAAGTTCCTAACTTGATATTTTGATGTTTACTTCTTTTCAAAATAAAAGAAAAAAGTGACATAACAATAATGAAACTTCAAATATTTTGAAAAGAAATAGATAAGTATTGACAACTTAGTTAGATTAAGAACTGACTATTAATTGTTGTATACATTAAATGCCAATTTGATCTTAATGAATATAAAAAGAAAGAAATAATTATTTTATAATTCATTATAATTGAAAAAAATTATTAATATCAAATTTAACTAAAAAGTTAGTTTAGACTATATTTTTAAGCTCATAGGTTTATTAATTTAGTTTTTTTACCCAAATTTTGTAAGACCATATCTATTTTTAAATTTTTGGATTGATTTTCTAATGTGAACTTGAAAACTTATTTTTAAAAAATTATAAAAACGTAATTTGTACTTTGCAATATGTATTTTTATAGATTTTCAAAAACTTCCCAAAATTTGCAATATGTATTTTTATAGATTTTTCGGCTTCTATTTTTAAAATACACTCACTTTTAGAACATTATATGATTTAATATTCAAATCTTGAAATTATATTTAATTTTTTTTATATGAATGAATATAATATATATTCATTTTTTTACTAAATCTTTTATTAAGTACAACTTTATTGGTTTTTATTTTCTATTGGTTTTAGATACACTTAAAAAAACTATTTTAGACAATTTCTAAAAATCAATCTTTAGTCTTCTAATGAAAAGTTTCTAATTTTTTCTTTTAAATAATTTTGTCAGTTTGCAGGCTCTGTTTTTATTGTGATGTATATTCGTTGGAATATTTCCTCGTTAGAAGATGAATTCAAAAGGCTTATATTAGACAAGATTCTAAAGTTTTTTAATGTTTGTGACAATACAATTTTGGTTTCACCTATGTTTACTTTGTGCATTAAGTCCCCATTTTTTGTAAAAATAAATTGCAAGGTTTTCTTGCAAACATACAATTTCTTTGGAAAATCAATTTTAGAGATTTCTGATGGGCTTCTATTCGATGCAATCCGAGATGTTCTTGAAGTCATGATGTACATTGTATTTAGTTTATGTTTTCTAAGCATAGAAATATAAGGATTGTAGGTTTCTTGTTTTCTTAGAAATATTAACATAATTGTTTTTTGTTTGTTAAAGGTTTCATTTCAAACATACAATTGTTTTTGGAGAAAACAATGTGACTAATTTGTTGAATGAATTACAATATGTGCATTGGTGCTTCAAATATAGAAGCCTTCAATTGCAGGGTTAGAATTATGATGTATAGGAACTAGTTCAAAAAATCAAAGAAACAAATGTTGCATTGTAGGTAAATCATATCATTGAATTGGGTTAATTAGGTTTCGATAAGTTTATCTTTTACTTGTTCATAGATTTCATTATTTTAAATTAATTTTCCATAAATTTATCTTCTACTTGTTTATAGATTTGATTGATTTAAATAAGAAGAACTACAAAAAGTTTAGTTTTATTTTACTTTGAACTTTTAGTTTCCTAAAATTAGTTTTATCTTTTTTGGGGTCTTTTTTCCTAGGTTTGGATAATGTCACACTACAACATTTGGTGTCGCTTTGTGAAGTCCAACCATCACCTAGTGACATAACCACTCATCGGCTTCCATCAGACTTTTGTTGTCACAAATTGTGGCGATGAGGAAATCCGTCATAATTGCGATAGTAGACATTGTCATAACTTGGAAGAAGGGAGGGACAAGAGTTCATGTTCACTATGTCGCAATTGCAACAATACGATGTCATAATCAAGACATTGAAACTTTGACTCCACCATCACAATTGCAACGTATATGCAACAATTGTGCTATAGAAGTGATGGTTATCTGTCAGAGCATGTCATCATGGTTATGATGCTTTTGTGATAGTTGTGCTATTCAAGGGGCAGATAGCTGTCAAAACTGACCATCACTTTCGAGGTGGGTCCATTGTAATTGCAACAACTAGTTATTAAAAAAAAATATTACTTTTGTCCACTAGTAGTAGATCAGCAAGATTGACAACAAAGGTGTTTGAAATAGGTTCCACTGCCACCCAATGATCCTTATGATGCACTTAGAGGCCTCCTACCTCATTTTGTAACAATATGGTGAGACCCCCATGATTAGAATGGGGTGCAATGCCCATTGTAAGATCTAGTTGTGGGCACCCTAGATAAAAGTTTAATATGCCAACCTAAAAACCCTCTTCGAAGATAGTTTCTACATAAGTTGGCTCCAACCCCAAAATTTCAAATATTGTTGCCATCAATTTCAAAGCCATTTTTCTGGTTTCCTTCAAGTATTGTCCAACAACATCTCTACTTCCATTAAAATAACAACAACGAGCCAATCAGATATATGGGCATTAGGGATTAAATTTTACTGTTTCTTAACCAAAAGAAAATCGAATTACATGAGCTTATTTTGAGGTAAATTATCACTTAGGCTTCTATAACCTAGGAGATCTTGTGATGTACTAGAAGTATAAAAAGGGTCAATCTTTTGATTTGGATGAGCTACTATCATGTGGTTTGGAGTAAATTGATGAAATCAAACTATAACTATGGGGGCATTTTGTATTTAGGTAGGGTTACAAGATTCTTTTCAATAATCAATGGGAGTGTAAAGACTATAATCATTCAAGACAGGTTGAGAGTTATATTTCAATAGTATTCTTTCAATTATAGAAAAAATCATTCAATAGTAAGAGATCTCTACTATTTCATGATATTGCTATCATGATTCAACTCTGTAGTTTTTGGAGTTAAATTCATCAATTCATATTTCATGAGTAGTGGGTGCTTTAATTTTGTGAACATAGTGTTATTGTTCCATTCATTATCATTAGAGATACATTGTGTAAAACACTACTTGTGAAACAATATGGGTCAATAAGTTTGACTCAAAAAACTACATAGTTGAATCCTAAAGGCAATATAACAATTTGACTTACTGTGGAAAATGTAGCCAACTTATCTCTACCATCTGTAATATGAAAATATATCAGTTTCTAGATTAACTTACACATCAGCTTTTAACATCAACATTTTTAATCACAATTGATAATTTCTTATCAAAATGAAAAAATGATATAAAAAAAAGAGAAAAATTTGAATAAAGCCAAAATATTTTATTATTAGATGTAGTAATTCAGAGATACTTCTAAAATATCAAAATATGCCCTTAGCTTTTCATTAATATGAGATTATTTCAACTTATAGAAGAGAGAAACAATACCTATAATTTGGGGGATTGTCTAGAGTATGCAGCATAGGATGGCATAAATGTGTCAAAAAATCTCTCCAGTTGAAAACTTGGTCAACTTGGATATTAAAGTTGGTTCCATATCTGACTAGGTCAAGAACAACCTCATTCCCATTCTTCATCTTCTCCTTAGAAGAGAACAAGAAGAATTGATGGGCTACATCTAATATGTCGGTTATCAAAGATTCCTCAATCCCATAATTAATTACCTTTCTCATGTTCAAAATGGCTGAATTCTAAACCTAAGATTAACTAAAATTGAAACCATCAATTTTCCACAAGTGCATACCTACACATACTTTTTTTATATATATCTAAAAATCTATATCCAACTATTGCAATGATAGCAAGGTCCGACATACTCCATCAATTCAACAACCTTATTGTAAGAGACCTTTATGTCATCCATGGAAAATAGGCCCAAACCATGTAATGAGGATGGTGCTATGCAATATATCCTCTCTCCAAGACAAAAATCAATATTTATTGGAGGAAGTTCATTGGGGACCCATTATTTATGTAGATGTTTGTGCCTAAAGGGAACATTGGAGTTGCCTTCACTTGTATCATCATAAGAACATGACCCCCCTTGTGCAAAGAAAGATTTCATGCACTTATTGAATTTATTTATGATATTTTGACCTTGAGTCGGTCTCCTTGATTTAGCCATACTAAATGTCTGACTTTCTTCTTCCATTCCTATATTTTCCTTGCTCGAGGAAGAAAAATTTAACAAATACCTATTCGCTGGTACCTGCACTCCATAAAATAAGAGATATAAGTGGCAATGAGAGAGATATTTTGCAAATGGTAAAAGACATTAATCTCTATGGGGTGTATTGATTTTACCCGATGATCCATGAGATTGTGTAGGGTGCACATGAAAGGGCTTTGGGTTTCTGCATATGTAAATCAATTGTCTTATGTTAGCTAAAAAAAGCATGATACATATACTCAAAATTACATCAAATATTAGCATCACATATGAATTGTAAACATTAAAAGGTACATGACAAGTTAATCAAATTAATCATTGATCTAACAAGAACTCAATATTGAATAGCATAGGTGTTGATCACATAACTATATATTTCATTCATGTCATTGATAATCAAACCCACTTCAATGTTAGCTAATTAAACCACCCCTCCATCATTGATATTTTTCTTCATCCATCTCATCATCAAGATCATCATCATCATCGACATCATCACCACCACTATCATCATCAACGTCATCATCATCAACATCATCATCATCATCATCATCATAATCATCATCCTCATCATCATCATGATCAATAGAAGCATCATCATTGTGATTAGTAGCAACATCATTTGCATTAGGAGCATCATCAACTAACTCTCAATCATGATCCACTTCTTCCTTTTTCTTGGTATCTTCTTCTTCCATCACATTATAATTTATCAGCCTTCCTCTTGGATCATGTCTAACAAAAATGACCAAGCCAATTTATGTGGAACCTCTAAGTAAAATACCTGGTCACATTGGCTTGGAAGAACATAGAGCTCATCCCTAATTGGGTCAAATAACTCCTTGTATTAATCATGGGAAATCCATTCTCATGCTTTATAAAAATTCTATCAAGATCATTTTGATTGAGTTGCAGTTTGTACCATTTGATGACAAAGAGAACTAATTTGAAGGAATTAAAGTCAGATTCAATTATATCAACCAAAATGCCATAGTATCGATTTTGAGACTCTCAAGGATGTAAGTCATTTCTAGATGAAATATGGGTCACCTAGAAGACTACACTTACCCCAGAATCAAAAGTTCTTTTCATGTCATCCAACCTTTTGATGAAAAAGTTATAACCATTGCATAACATAGCCTTGTGGTGTTTCACCTACAATAATTTCAAACATGTATACATTATTGCATCATGAGTTCAAAAATATATGGTTGATTAATAAACTTATAAGTACCTAGAGAATTCTTAAACCATATGCTAAATCTATTTCATTTTGTGCAACATTGGGATCTCCATTACAATGAGCTTGTATAACCAATGAAGACACAAATTCCCATTTAATCTATGACCAAAATGTTGACATCATTAATCCATACTATCATCTAGTCTTGATTGTTTGGAATAAACAAATATATTGCATCCCACTCTTTAGAAACTATACAAAAGTAAATAGATGACTTAAAGAACATTGTTAGGAACCTGTGTGTTCCTTCTGTTTATTTTGTTAGAGTAGAGTTGTTGGACGCATATGCTTTGTAAGTCGTCCCGTGAGTTTATTTTATTATCCCACATGCATAGGTAGTATTACTTTTCTAGATCGTACCCAGTATATAAGAATAGGTTGAGGCCCTTGATGGGTACAGACGAATTTATTGTATTGAGCTTGCTCAAAGGAGGTTACCCCCTCGAAGTGGCCTGCGATCAGTAGATTTATTTTGAGTTCTGCTATCACTTTGTATTCTGTTATTTCGAGCATTCTCACGATATTGCTATAAGGAGGTTCTTCTCAAACATTTATTTTGAATATTAAGAATTAATTAACTACAATAACATCTCATGATTTATTACCTTTCACTTTCCTAAATCTACCATTCCTCACCAAGTACTCCCTTTCAAAAATTTTAATGGAATATTCTCCCTAAAATGTCTCTTAGTTGTTTTTATTTTTATTCTTCTTGTCTTTAAGACATTACAACTCTTGAAAGGACAATAACATTTTTCATTGCCTTCTCTTTGAAATTTAGACAAAACTCTAGCGATTGTCTCCCTATTTTGATCAAGTGCCCTTGTATTATCTGACATGATTCTTCTTCATGGGAATAACTTATTCTTGTACCCTTATTGAATTGGTTGTACTTGATAGATCTATCATTGATAACCATTTCAACATACACATTGACATTAGAGAGAAAACCATGAAAAAAAATTGAACATGGTGTTCTTAATGTTTATATTTGCACATATGGTTTTGAAAGGAAAAATTTGGTGTACTTAATGTTTATATCTGAAAAAAATATTGGACATATTGTACTTAATATTTATATCTACACATGGATTTGAAAGAAAAAATTGGTGTAATTAATGTGTATATTTGAAATAATATTGGACATGTTGTACTTAATGTTTATATATGCACATATGGTTTTGAAGATGGTAGAACTATTTAACAAGGTATTTCTTCAGTGAACTACAATAAAATCACCATGTATTTCTTCATCAAACTGCATTAAAATGTGGCTATGGGCTGTAGGGCACCTAACATATAAATACAATTTTACCATACGGTATCATTTGAGTACTTTTTGTTGTAAATATATGTTGTTTTTTGTGAATCCCAATAAGTAAGTTGGAAAACTTGATATAAAGATGAAATATATCTTGCGTAAACACTCTAGTTTAACTATATATATATATATATATATAGTTTGCAATAAACAAATGATAACTACAAAAACTATCATTTTTCATTTTTTTTCTTCTTAAGCACTCTTTCTTCCTGATCATGGAGTGTGATCAAACACAAAGAATTATCTATTTTATCACTCTTTGTTCTTCACATTTTTCATCCAATGATCCCATTCCACCCCTATAAGTATGCTCCATTTATATCTCCATCTATTCCATCAACACAACTCCCATTTCATATTTATTACTTATTAAGACTATCTTTCTCTCATTCACATCTCGTCACACATTTGATAATTTGAGAAAATAAACTATTTGATTCCTTCTTATATTCTTGAGGAAGGTCCTATTCGATATTGATGTTGTATTAACCGTGTGTGGAGATTTTCAATGTGTAGATCATTCATAGTATCATCAGATATTTTTGTGTTGGAATTTCTTTGTGTAATTTCAAATGTAAAAATCATATTCTTCTTAAGGGTACAATATATTCTCTAGAGAAGCATGGTCTTTGAATATTCAATCAATGTATGATTGTTTGATTGTTGTAAGACATATCTATAGTGATAAGAATTTTGTGATACTTATAATTTTGCATATTTAGTAGGTTGTGTAAAAATATTATTAATTGATTGTTTATATTCTAAAATCATAAGCAAGAGAACATTTTTTTTTTTTTTTTGAGAATTCAATAGAGGATCTATCTTTTGGGGGTTGGGTTTTTGGTGTAGGAGCACCTGGGGATTACCTAAGCAATATAATTTTTCATGTTTTTTTTTTTTGTGTGTGTGTGAGACTTAGGGAATTTTTTGATGTTTTGGATATAAGGTCATGTTGACCATAGTAGTAGTATAAGTGGGCTATTGTTCATAGGGTCTTAAACCTTTTGGCTACGTGCAATTAAGGGCTAGCAAGTTATAAAGCCCTAAAAGCATGATAATGATGTCATCATGAGGTTAGTAGAGTCTAGGATGGATTGGGATTTTTTTTCTACCTCATTTGAGGTTCTTTTTTGAGTTTGGGAAGTAATGGAGGTCATTTCGCTAAAGTTGGTAAAAGTTGCTAAAAAGATGTAAAAGTTGCTCGAGAAACATTGACAAGAAAGTTGTAATTCAATGGAGAAGAGACATAAGGGGAGAATAATCAATCAAACAACATATATAAGACATGCAAATACCTATGAATAATGTTGGGTGCTCATTGTATGGATTGAGTGTTTTTGCAATCAGTATTTGGAAACAATTTCTATGTAGTTTCTTTGTTATCGATGACAGTGTGTAGTTAGAAGTTCAAGATCCATTCTATAACTTGTATATTCTTTGGATTATAGTTTTTATTGATTTATTATGTTGGTAGATAGATATTTTGATCATTTAATTTTCCTTTTGTGAAATTATTTTGGTTTTACACTGTCACTAGTTTTATCCATGCAGTTGCTAAAGATGGAGCTCTAACTCACTTTCCTATTGTCCATTATGTATGCCCTCTTGGGAATAGTGATTAGGCTCCATGTAAATAATGTATACAGAAGAAAGGGCCCTCAAATGTAGAGGAAGTATTTTTAAGGTCTTTCCCTAAGCAAGCCTGTGGTGAGTCCACCTAGGGAAGACCATAAAGTGATCAACATTACTTGTAGAGTATAAAATATAGAGTCAAAATTCCTTTTGGACATGAAAGAAGGAAGTCTTACCAACATTCCATGAAGTGGATTGGATCATACTAGTCATGGAGAGGGCCTAGATAAATCATTATTGTTGGAGTAGCCCGTGAAGCCTAAAAAGATTAATTTTCACCTAATTTGGGTTAGGGAAATGGGTGGAAGGATATGACCTCAAGACCCCAAAAATATTTAAGGGGATTACTAATGAAAAAATAAACCTATGAAATATTGCAAGGTTTGTTTGGAAGGCATAGGAGAAAAACCCTATTTTCTAGGAATACGAGACCTAATAGGGATAATAGACCTAATAGGGGAATTTGGTGAGATTGGATAAGAAACTAGACTAGGAGGGATATCTAAAACCCCTAATTGATTGCATTTGAGTCCCTTAGGACACCTCCACACCTCTACAAGGTTGGTTGAATAATATGGAGGATTTAGGCCTTTGAAGATGGTTTAATGGCTATGGCAAGTGAGAAAGAACACATCAAGAAGTGGAATGAGCATACAAAACTTATTGGTATTTAGGTTAGATTAAGGAGACTAGGGGATCCTAGTGAACATAGGGTCTTATAGGTGCTAGGGTAGGAGAGAAAAATACCCTAGAAGTCTTCAAGAAGACCAAGAGCATGAGCCAGTGATTGGTTCATCTAATCTCCCTATTATTTTTTCACCCTCAAGTGGAGGGTTTGACCAGGACAATGTACTGTGTCATTTTTTTTATTAAGTTTCTATTTATTGCATTCTTGCATTGTGGTTTAAAACAGTAACAAAACTAACCCTAGCTAGCAATTTTTTGTTGATTGACTAGAAAAATGAAAACTTCAAGAAAGGAATTTTATATGGGAAACCACCAATTTATAAAGCATATTGTTTCCATTGAATAGAGTGGCAATCAAAATTTAATACAAAAACTTATGAACTAGTAAAATTCCCAAAGTGGGTAAAGATCAGATAGCTTTTGACATAATACCTTCACTTTGAAATCGTAGAGATCATGGGAAACTGTCAATTGACTTTTCTAATTTTAAACCCAAATATGTAACAAACTTTCTAAGAGAAGCTAGAGATATTAATTAAAATTTATCCAAAGGTAAAATTCCTTTAATCATTAAAAATTATAATAGAAGAAGAAAGCTAGTATGTAAAACTAGAATTTCAGTAAGGTGGAATTTGTGATCAAAATAAGGGATCTAGAAAGGAATATCAAAAAAATAGCATTGTAAACAATATAAGATTCTTTCTAGATATTAGCATAATATTTAATAGTGATACTTGAGGGTTTTTCGTAGAAACCCCAAAAGATTTTCAAAATTCTAGAATGACAGGAATTGAAGATCATTCACAAGGTAAAAAATTAACAAGGTCTAAAGAAGAATTGGGAAGAATAATGGCTAATAAGAAGATTTTTCACCGATTTTTCCATCCCGAAATCACATGTGTAGAGTTATCAATGAGTGCTATGTTAATTCCAAGAGGTATATGAATAAACAACGATGAATGTTGTTGCTAGTAAAAACTATTTGTGTGCATGTGTAGGAAAAACATCACCACAGATGAGCATGTCAAGGAGTTTGAGTACATAGAGGGCTCATGACTCATATTTTTTGAGGGAAGATTTAGTAATAGTTATACCTTTTGAGATAAAATGCTTCAAATTATTCTTATGCAACTATCATATATTAAGTTTTCACTCCTTTGATACTCGTGTTATAACTCATAATTTTAGAGAAGCTAATTGTACTACTGACTGAGCAACAAATGTGGCATTCAGTAGTGATCATATTATCATTTGAGGACATTATGATCCTTTACCTTTGGATGGATGCCAATTATTTCATCATGATAAATGGAGGTCTTTGCAAAAAAAAAAATAATATGATTGTGTCAGTACCATGTAATAATGTGGGGATAAGTTTCCGTGGGCATTAGGTCATTATTTTTAGTGATTTGAGCATTAACTCGCATGGATTCTGAGTCAACTATGTTATCAATAAACATCGATTAAAAATATACATTATTTATCTCAAACTACTTGGAATGTGACCCTCTTTCTTCTTCATTATCATGCTACAATGGTAACAAACACAATCACCAAGTTCTCCTATTTATGAATTTACCTATGAGAAGACCACCAATCACCACTTAACCATTTACCTTTAGTCCTTACTTACCCAACACTACAATTACTAACTTTACAAAAACCAAAACATAATAATTAAGAGCTCATTAAAAAACATATCATGTACAAACAACTGCCCACTTGTACAACTAGTTTAAAAATGGTTATGAAATAAATATGGGTGGAAGGAGACTCACTCAATATTATTAATTGCCTTAATAAAATCTCTATACCTTCATGGATAATTAGTAATATTATCTATGAGGCTATTAACATTATAAACTCCTTTGATACTTGTGTTATAACTCATAATTTCAGAGAAGCTAACTGTACTGCTGACTGGGCAGCGAATGTGGCGTGCAATAATGATCATATTATCATTTGGGGACATTATGATCCTTTACCTTTGGATGAGTGCCAATTCTTTCATCATGATAAATGGAGCTCTTTGCAATTTTTTTAAAAATATAATTGTGTTAGTACTGTGTAATTATGTGGGGATAAGTTGTCGCGGGCATTGGGTCATTATTTTCAGTGATTTGAGCATTAACTCAGATAGATTTTGGGTCAGTTGTGCCATTCTCCTCTTTGATTTTTGTGAGACTCTTTTTGTCACATTCATTTGGGGGTTTCTAAGGAAGAAGAACTGGGCTTTTGGTGAAAGGAAAATGGGAGGTAAGAGGACAAGGTTGGAACTAGTGAGTTGTTCGAAGTGGATGAAGAAGGAGTAGGTGTGGGATATACTGAGGCATGGTAATTTTACTAGGTATATGGAGAGGCTAAATGATAATAACCCAATTATTACACAAAAATTTATTAAAACCTAGAAGGAGGGCTCAGTTATGGTAGGTAATCAACAAATGGAGATTATAGAAGATGTGATTGTTGAGGCTACAGGCTTGGAGCTAGATGGTATCAATTTTATAGGGAGTGAAAACTTTCAGACAGAGCAATTGAGGATTTTGTGGAGTCTGCGCATGAGAAGAGTCATCTAGTCAAAATAGGTAATTCTAATATCAATCTGGCTTTTGCTTCTTGCCCATGGCATTTTGTGTTGTTTGTGATAATGGAATACCTAACTCTTGATGGGAGATTCATGAAATGTTATGGGTACCATTTTATGCTGTCCAACCACTTTGGGCACAATGTTAAGATCAATTTTACTATTTGAGGCAGTCTCTTAGCATATCTTTCCATGCTATTCAAAAAGATTTGAATGGAAAACATGTCTGCCATGAGGGTATTATGGTTCTCATCATGAATGTCGTAAAGTCCAAGAAGATCATGAGGCCTAGAGGACATTTGCAGGTTGCTGATTATGATACAAAAGGTAGGACTCCAGAGAAGGGTTATGATTTTGAAACCCAGGATGAAGCCAAGGGGGGTGAGGATAATTTGAACAAGGGCTTTGGGGGTAGTTCAAACAAGAAGAAAAAGGTATCTGATCACTTTGATTCAGACAAGGAAAGTGATTTTATGGAGAACTTGTTGAGGGATTATAAAAAGAAAAGGGAGAGTAAGGGAAAGAGGATTAAGGGCATCCCTATTGTGAAGGCTTCTTCCCCTTCAGATGATGAACCCTTAACCTAAAGGATGGAGAGGAAGAGATATCCTTCAAGATGTTAGGAGAAGAAATTAAGATACAAGGGGGAATTAGATAATGAGGAGTCTAATGAACAGGGTCTACATCATGATTTTGGTGAAAAATTTGAAGGTTTGCTAAGGTCTACTAAAGGGGTGCATGATAACCCTGGCACAATTTTGAAGGAGATTGGAGCTATGAAAAAATAAATACAGATGCTTGGAAGGGATATGCAAGCAGTGAGGAAAGAAGTTGGGAATGGTAGCAAAATTGCTCGTGGTGAACACACACTTGGAAAACATATTGATAGACTATTGGAGGTGATTGGGAGCATAGAAGATGTTAAAAACCTAATGTAGAAGATCTCACAGTTGGAGGCAAAGAATAGGGCGATGGACAAAGAGTTTAATACCACCCAGGGAAAGATCACAAAACTAGAAGCCAATATGAGCAATCTGGAAAAACTGGTCAAACAAATTATAGAGAATGTGAGCACTCTACTAAAGAAATTGGAGAATGAGAAAGGTTAGGACTCTCCTCAAGCTATTGAGATTCAGGGTCCCAGCAAGCATGTTAGGGCTCACTCAAAGAAGATTAAGGACATGCGCAAAATGAATGAGGTGAAGGCCGTGGTTAAAAATATGCACATCCTTGCAGACCAGGCACTTGACCTGATCAAGACTTCTTAGTTGGCTTTTTGTTATTTCTTTTGCTATCTTTTTGCTATCTTTTTTAGCAGTTCTTTTAGTGACCTCTTCGATGTATTTTTTGGAGGTCTATTTCATGTATGCTCTAGGTAGCACTCTCTATTGCTTTCTTCTTTGTTTCTTTCTATACTTTATATAAAAGGTTTTGGTTCCTTTAAAACCTATTTTTAATTAATCAAAACATAGTTGATCCAAAAACACTTAGCACATACTATATGGACTATGGAAAACTCATCCCTATTAAAGATGGTCATGATTGAGAAACATTGACTAATGTTGAGGCAATGAATCATAGGGACTTGATAGCAATGCACCATAAAACTTTTCAAGGTTTTAAGGTTGAAGAGGATTTTGTAATAGTCATAATAGTTAGAAGTAATTAGGTTCATGTCATTTTTTAATTCAAAAAACATAGGTTTAATAGACAAGAAGTATTTAATAAACACAAAATATTATTGTTATCTATGTAAACTAATAGGGATAGTTGAAATAATTTTGAAGAAAGATAAAATATCATAGAAAATGAGAAGAAGAGAGATGGAATACTAGAGTAGATGTTAAGATGGCTGTGAAAATCCCACCTCAAAAAAAATTGCAAATATTTGCATGCATAATGACTTTGTCATTCCAATGAGAAACATGTTTGGTTTCTTATCCTTAAGTTATCACAAGAGCTCTCAAGACAATATGAATGCCCCTAAGAACAATTACAACTCTTTCATAATCTCCTTACCTTTTCTTATATTATAGTCTTAAAATATTATAACTACAAGTATTCTCACCACAATAGTTCCCATTACTATTGTTTCAATATACTTGATACTTTATTTGCACTTGTAATGAATCTATATAGATTTGTAAGGCCTCATAAAATCTTTACAAGTTGAAATGAATGATGTTGGAATACTTTAGAATAACTAGGGGCGGGGGGGGGGGGGGGGCGTGAATTAGTTATCCAAGGTCCAGATGTATAAATAAAACTTTTCATAGCTTAGTGAAGCCATAAAACATTATTCATCATGCATGCATCCATAAGATTATGCAATCACTTAAAACTTGTAGGTTACTATAAAAATCAACTTGCAGAAATGTAAAGCATAAAACATAATAGATTCATCAACACACTTGACATAATGATTTGCATAGAAACCCAATTTGGGAAAAATAACTAGTAACATGCTACTCTTTTCACTCTTATGAAGGGATGCCCTGTGAAAGGCCAACCCTCTTAAAGGTTACAATACACACTATTAAATGTGACCCTATTAAAGGATTTCAATCACCTTGTTAGGAGTGAGCCTTATTAGAGGACTTTAGACCATTTACTTGGAATGTCACCCAATTAAAGGATTTACAAATGAATTTTAGGTCAACCTTAATCCAAAGGATTTACCCTATATTGATATAATTGTTAGAGAGTAATAGTAAGGCTTTGATCCAATATAACTTATAACTTCATTTTCAGATTATGGATCACTATTCAGTCCTCAATTCTGCTTGGCCTGCATACTTAGTAGCTTTTATAGATTGTTCACGCTTCAAGCATTCATATCCTTAAGCCTTCTTGCTTAACATGCCATTGCATACTCTTCTCTTAGGTCACTAGATGAAGCAAAACACTTGACTCCTTGTCTTCCTTAGGTTTTTGCACATAACAAAACTACTTCATCAGCAATCATTCCTATAAATAGGAAATTAAGATCTTTTTCCGCTCATTCTCCATCATCCAATTTAGGATTTGGATGGATTACGTAGGATACAATATATCTACCCCACATTTCATATCTCTTCTAGAAACTTCTACTAGAATCCACTTTGAATTCTCCTAAAAATTGTTTACCTTGAATTTTGTGCCACCAACTCATCAACCTTATCTTCCACCTAGTTCACATAATCCAAGAAAACAAACTTGTCAACTTAGATTTATCGAATTCACAATCTTTTAAATAATGTAGTAGTTAGACATTATCAAGCTTTTGATGCTCGACACATACTGTGTTTCTTGAAATCCACTATGAAATTACTCAGCATGAGCCAAATTTTATTGGTGCTCGACATCAACTATACTTTACGCAACATCCACTATTCTGCTCAACATACACTGGAATGAACTTTTACTTGGCTCCAACTAATTTTTTTCTTGGCTTACTCTATCTTTGCTCGAAACTTACTATCCACTCGGTCAAGCTTGGAATTCAAACTTTATGTAACTTGTTCTTCTAAAGTTTCTTAGTGTAACTAGCCTTTGTAACCTTAAGTAGATTATTAATACATCATGTTATCATTTTCTTAACTAATTCTTGTACTTCATTACATAATCATAACTCAACCTTTCCTCTAGGTGCTATTGTTACATCTTTTGATTGAATCCTCTTCATCAATCAAATAAGTGATATTACTTTAATATTATAAGAAATTATCTCACCATCAAATAATAGGTTTGACACTAGTGACAAAACAATGACTGAAGCATATTTGTCATAGTTGTATATCCTCAACAATCTCCCTCTTTCAACAATCTCCTTCTTTGATTAGCTTTTTCAATCTATTCTTAACAATCTCCCACTTTGGCATTGATGGCAAACCAAACTGATCAACTAAATGGTAAACACCTTGTTCAACCAAATTGACTAGGTTAAAACAGTAAGACAATACCAAAAATAAAACTTGTATTGAAATCTCCCCCTCTATCAACAACTTCCATCTTTTGAATAGGTTACAAACTCTTTCCTATAACTCCCTCTTATTCTTCTTATATCTTCCTCTTTACTCTATCTCCCTCTTACTAGGTAGATGTTAGGATTCTCTTTCTTTGCTCTCCTGATCAACAACTATCTCCTTCAGCAATTATCTCCCTCTTAGGATTAGTAAACTCTCCCTCTTTGAAAAAAATCTCTTGATATAATCTCTCCCTCTTGATTAGTCAATCCCTCTTGATCAGTAAAACTCTCCCTCTTTGACAACAATGTCAAAGACTTGTCATCTTTAACATGATAGATATAAAAAAAATTAGTTTCATCAATTTCTCCTTCTATCACCTTGTTTGTGACTAATTTGAAGTTTTAGCTCTTTGATTACTGTATGAAGCTTCTAAAGTAAGATCCTCTACATGAATGTGTAACATATGAACATCAACTTGTTTGGTGCAGGGCACTCCTCTTGTTACTTAGATAGCCTTAGATAGGGGTATCACCCCTAGTTTACCTCTTAGTTACTCTTGAGCATCCATAGGTAATGCTTTTGTGAAGATACCAATAATTTGTTCCTTTGTGTTGACATATTCCATCTTCACCTCTTTATCATGAACTCTCTCAAGTAATGATATTTGATTGAAATGTGCTTAGTCTTTGTGTGCATCATTGGATTATTTGATATATTGATAGCACTTTTATTATCACAATAAAGTTTCACTGGTTTTGTGATCTCTTCCTTCATTCCTTTGAGTAACTATTTGATCGATACAATGCTTGTACAATTTACAACAACAACAACATATTCAGCTTTAGTAGTAGATTGTGAAGTGCAATTTTATTTCTTGCTAGTTGATGTAACTAGCCGCTTGCCTAAGAAAAATACTCCTCCACTAGTGCTCTTCCTATCATCAATGTTTCTAGCCTAATCAGCATTAGTGTAGGCTCTCAGTTCAAATTTCTCATTCTTCTTATAGTATAGACCAAACTCTTCTATTCCTTTCAGATATCTCATTATCCTCTTTACAATCATCAAGTGATTCTCCCTAGGATTAGCAAAGAATATTGCAACTATCCCTATAGATAATGCAATATCAGGTCTACTATGCACTACATATTGTAATTTACCAATCATAGACCTATACAATGTTTGATTCACCTCAGCTGAACCATCATTCTTTGACAACTTGTGTCTTGTCATCATAGGTGTACTTACTGGTTTGGAATCCTCCAAAGTTTTCATTATTGAATGAGTGATATATATACCATATTTCATCTGATATACTTGCAAACTCACAAAATACTTGATCTCTTCAAACATAGACATTTCAAATTCTTGCTTCATCTGAATTGAAAAATCCCTACATAAAGCATCTTGACCTCCAAATATGATATCATCAACAAATATTTCAGATAACAAAATACATTTTCCTTTCTCTATTTTCATGTATAGATTGCTATTATCATTAGTCCTTTCAAATCCAATCTTCACAAAATAATTATGAAGTCTCTCATACCATGCTCTTGGTACTTGTTTCAAACTATACAGAGCTTTGTGTAATCTACATACCATGTTCTTATTGTTAACATCAACAAAACCTTATGGTTGTTCTATGTAAAATTCTTCCTCTAATATTCCATTTAGAAATGCAAATTTCACATCCACCTGATAAATTTTGAAACCTTTGTATTCAGAATAAGCAAGTAAAGTTCTTACTCCTTCCAACCTAGCAACATTAGTGAATGTCTCTCCATAGTCATTTCCTTTTTCTTGTGCATATCCCTTGCAAACTAATCTTGCTTTGTTCCTTGTGACTTCACCATTTTCATCTAGCTTGTTTCTAAATACTCATTTTGCGCCAATCACATTTTCATCTTCTAGTCTAGGAACTAGATTCCATGTTTTTTTTTCTCTATTTTTTCAATCTCTTCTTCCATGGCTTTACTCCAGTCTATATCTTCTAATGCATATCTCACTAATTTGGGTTCTTTCAAACTTAGCAAACATGTATCATCTTTCAATTTGTTTCTTGTCATTGGTCTAGCATCTTTATCTTTAATGATTTGAGTAGTCGGATGATGTATTTTGACATACTTAGACAATCTTGGTTTAGCTCTTATTTCTTCCTTTTTTCTTTCAACTCCAGAGTCATTATGTACATCTCTATTAGGTAGCTCAACATCTCTTTCATCTACACTAATCTTTGAATCAAAATGTGCATCCAATTCATTCTGTAACTCAACATCTATATGTAACTTAGTTCTTGAATGAAACTTGGTATTCATAGGGTGTGACTTGACAGTCACCGAAACTTTCTATTGATTTGTAGCTTGATTTGTAGCATCTTCATTAGTAAGCATACCTTCATAAAAGTATACAAATGATTTGTATTATTCTGGTTCTTTCATAGGTTCAACCTCATAAACCTCTGTATATTCATCAAAGTTCACATTTGCACTTTCCACAATTTTGTTAGTGTTAGTATTTAAACACTTATAAGCTTTACTTCTTGTGGAGTATCCTAGGAATATACCTTCTTCACTTTTTGCATCAAGTTTACTATTAGTGATCCATCTACCATTCTTGTTCACACAAGTCACAAGTGCAGTTGCCTCATCTTCATCAGATTCATCTTTCATCACAACATATACCACTTCATCATCATTTTCATTAGAATCATCCTTTGTTTCCTCTTTAGCAATGTAGCATGAAAATTTTCCTTTGTCTTTTTAGTCCTTGCTATCTTCATCTATTCTACTCTTATAATTCTTCTTCTCTAAACATCTAGTAGCAATATGACCAACCTCATTACAATTGAAACAAATGATAGGTAATTTAGCTTTGAACTTACCTTTACCTTTGTGGAATCTTCTTTCCAGTAGTGCTTCAAGTTGTTCAACATCCTCCTCATCTATATCATTGTCACTAGACACATACTTCTTCTTTTTCTTATTTTTCTTCTCTTCAAGTTCTTTTAATGCTACGTTATCTTTGAAAGTAGATTCAATACTCTCAAATTTGTAATTATCAAAGTTAGATAGCTCAAAATCAGTGAGTCTACCTACTAGACCTTGAAGTGATAGATCATTCCTTGGTATACATCTTAGTTCTTTTATTTTAAAAACTCTAATAGCATATATAGGCAGTATTGTTCTCAAGACTTTACTCAAGACAATGTCATCATCTAATTTACTAGTAGCTCCTCTTATTGCAGTAACAACTTATTTTATCCTTGCAACACATTGAGCAATATTCTCACCTTCTTCCATAATCATATCATTAAACTTACCTCTAAGACTTTTAGCTTTGGCTCTTAGAACATTTTCATCTCCTCCATAGATAGTGATTAGAACATCCCACATTTTCTTTGAACTATCAAGACCTTTGATATCATCAAATTTAGTATAGCTTAAGGTAGAGGCAATCTCCAACATTGCCTGGTTGTGTTCTTTCTTCTTAGTCATATCCTCTGTAGTTGGGGCACCAACATGATTAATATGCTTAGTGGTAATGGTATATTGTGCATGATCTTCAAGTCCTCCAAGGTCTAGCTTCATCAAACTTTTCCATGGAGGAAATTTATCTCTATTAAGCTTGGGTACTTCTCCTTTTGACATCTTGATCTTTGTGCTTCTAGTACCATCAAACTAGTCCTCTTAAGCATATGACTCTGATACCAATTGTTGGAAATTTATAGAATAAATTAGAGGAAGGGTGAATCCATTATCTAAGGTCTATATGTATAAATAAAACTTTTCATAGCTTAGTGAACCCATAAAATATTATTCATCATGCATACATTCATAAGATTATGCAATCACTTAAAATTTGTAGGTTACTATCAAATCAATTTGTAAAAATGTAAAGCATGAAACATAATAGATTTATCAACACACTTGACACAATAATTTACATGGAAACCTAATTTGGGGAAAACCACTGGTAACATGCTACTCTTTTCACTCTTTTGAAGTGATGCCTTGTGAAAGGCCAACGCTATTAAAGGTTACAATACACACTATTAAATGTGACCATGTTAAAGGGTTTCAATCACCTTGTTAGGAGTGAGCCTTGTTAAAGGACTTTCCACCATTCACTTGAAATTCACTTGGTTAAAGGATTTACAAATGATTGTTAGGTCAACCTTGATCCAAAGGATTTACCATAGACTGATACTACTGTTAGAGAGTAACAGTAAGATTTTGATCTGATACAACTTAAAACTTCATTTGTAGATTATAGATCACTGTTTAGTCCTCAATTCTTCTTAGCCTTCATACTTTGTAGCTCTGATAGCTTGTTAAACCTTCAAGCATTCATACCCTTAAGTCATCTTTCTTAACATGCCATCATAGACTCTTATCTTAGGTCACTAGATGAAGAAAAACCCTTGACTCCTTGTCTTTCTTAGGTTCTCAAAACATAACAAACTTGCTTCATGACCAACCATTCCTATAAATAAGAACTTAATATCTTTTTCTGCTCATTCTTCATTGTCTAATTTAAGGTTTGGATGGATTAGGTAGGATACAATGTATCTACCCCACATTCATATCTTTTCTAGAAACTTCTCCTATAATCCACTTTGAATTCACCTAAAAATGGTTTACCATGAATTTGGTGCCACCAAAACCTTATCTTCCATTTGGTTCACATAATCCAAGAAAACAAACTTGTTGGCTCAAATTCATCGAATTCATAATCTTTTAAATAATGTAGTAGCCTAACATCATCAAGCTTTTGATGCTCAGCACATATTGCATTGCACAACATTCACTGTAAAATTACTCGGCACAAACTAAAGTTTACTAGTGCTCGGCATCAACTAAAATTTACTCAACATCCACTATTTTTCTCGGCATATACTAGAATGAACTTTTACTTAGCTCCAACTAATTTTCTACTCAACTTTCTCTGTGTTTTCTCATCACCTACTATCCATTCAATCAAGCTTGGTAAACAAACTTTTTGTAACTTGTTCTTCTAAATTTTCTTAGTGTAACAAGCCTTTGTAACCTATTGGAGTTCTTTCTACTATGGAACTTATCAAGTTGATTTAAACTATATTCTTCTATAATTTGCCGATAAACCTTCTGAAAATAGTAGCTAACTATAATTACAAAAGTAAATGTAAATAAGTGATGACCAACACTTAATTTCTTGATACATTAAAAAGTAAAATGATTTGTTGTTGTGAATGTTCTATAATGAAATGAATCATCAGTGTAAACTTGAACTTTGGAATGGACCAGTGCCTTGTCCAATGGGATATAGAGTCAAAGATTAGTAGATTTGGACCTTTTTAATCAACTTGTGATTAGAAGTGTCAACATTAAACTCTAAGTTTCATTCTGATTCTCATCCTTTTCACAAACCCTAAACCTTATCAATTACAAAAAATAATTACCGAGTTCATGAAATTAGCAACAATCAATAAGAGATAGACAACCTTTTGAATTGCATTAAACTGAAGGAAACTTGTTTGTTCAATCCTAAGGCTACAAATATATGAAAAAGAGACAAAACCTCAAAGGTAATGATAATTAAGGATAAATCCTTCTCATTTAGATCTTAATACTGCTAATAAAAACTCATAATATGACACATAGACAAGACATTAGGTCCCAAATGTTTTCTTTTTTGTATTCAAGTATGCATACAAATGAACTCATTCAGATAACTATAGAACAAATGGATGGACTAAAAAATAATACATGACATATGTGAATAATTCTATAGATAACCAACCTCTACTTCTCATTTTGGAAATCCATATATAGGATTGCAACAAGCTACAAATGAGAGGAGGATTGATGTCAAAAAGTTATTGGATACAAAATTTTGAAAGAAGAGAACCAAAAGGTACACAAAACATTCTTCCAAAATATTGATTAAAAAAAGATAAGTACCTAAGGAAGTAAAGGAATATTTATATCAGGCATCTAATCTTATTCTTCTTTGTCCTTTATCTATCCTATTTAAAAAATATCTCAACTGCCTCTTGCTGATAGAGCTTTAATTTGTCCTAATGCTTCCTGTACATATATTTCCCTTTTGGTGGGCCATTCTATAACTTTTACTTCTTGTAAGTTTGGAGTGGTCTTAGTCCACCTGGCATCCATGACTGCTTTAGATTCAACAATGAATTTATTTAAATCTATTTCTACCTTGAACATAGAATCAATCAATTTATTAAAAGGAATATCTAAAACATCTTCAAAAATTTACACTATAGCCTATTGGGTCAAAATATTGTCAAATGAAGTTGACAATACTTCTAGTCTTTCAATGTGCTAGAAATATCCAAAATTGATGGTATACAAGGCTACATTCCCTGAGACAAATTTTTTAAATTTGCCTCATATAACTCACAATTTTCTAGTGAAGAAACCCATCAATTCCTTCACTACTCTAGTCCCTCCTTTACTATAATTATTTAGTCAGGAAAATCTAGCTTCTTAGCCATCAATACAATTAGCCTCTCTAGGAATTGAATATATGGCCCCCAAAGATTGAATATGGGTGATAGCCATGATAGTGCCTCATTGCAAAATTGTTTAGCACTTTGTAAAGAAACATAAAAATGATGAGCCTATTGAGACATGTTTTTCAACACTTCAATTATGTGACTCATCATACTTCTAAGGACACTTTTCCTTATATCTCCTCCCTAAAGATTAGATGGAGCATCAATGCCTATTCTTCTTGGTTTTGATGCCTCCTTTTCTTCAATATTCTCTGTTTGCATCAGGGCCCTAGCAATATCCTTGGCTAGCTATTGTCTTTCATGTTCCTTTTCTCCTTGTAATGGAGCAACCCTCTATTCTACCTATGTAATTTGTTCCCAAAGAGATGCAACCTCATTTTCAAGTTCCTAAACCTTGGCCTCAAGTTCTACAATTCTCTATTTATATACATGGCTACTCCTAAGCTCATCTCCATATAGCTTCTTGACATCAATGTAATCATCTATGGATTTGGCTAATCTTGTTTCCATCTCCTCTACCTTGGCTTCATTCATAAATGCAATTTTTAAAAATGTTTTTGAAATTTTTGTGCTAGAGATGCCATGTAGAGTCCATAAAATAATGTTACCTTGTTCAGTAGTTTGTACATCCATTAATTTTGGCTTATTTGAGGTAGCAGCCATACTCCAAACTGCTACAGATTTGGTATCAATATTGAAACTAGTCTCTCTATTCAATCCATCTGCACTAATTGCCTCATAAGAAATGACACTCTCCTACCTCCTTATCTGATCAAGCATAAATGCTTATTCCAAATTACATCCAGGCACCAGTAACATGCCACTTCTCTGCACTAGATCCTTGGCCTCCTCTAGAGTCATTACTTAACTCTTAAGATCATAGGCCTGGAGCTTCTCAATAAGTTCAATCATTTGCTCACTAGACTCTCCTAGCTTCATCTTCAACACAAGTCCACTCTATTTTATCTTGTATAAGAAGTTCTTAAATTAAGTGGACTTGATGAATTCATCATCCTCTAGGAATTGTTGAGCTTGGATGATCCTATCATCTAGCCTTCTTGTTGCACGTTCCAAGTCTATGAGAGTATTTTCTGCTGCATTAACTATGTTTTTAAAATAATTTTGTCTTAAGTCAACAAAATACTAACTACTTCCTAGCAAGATTTGTAATGTACTTTGTTTGACCTAAGTAGGGATGTGGATAATCTTCTACCTTTTGTTTCCCTTTTCCATCCATGATGCCTAAGGTGCATCATCCTCTTCTACTTCAAGGGTTACATCTAGCTCAGGGCTGTTAGGGTAAACTCTATCTTCTTCTCCTATTGGGCCCTCTAGAATTATAGCCATGATCTCATTATGGTCCATGACCATCTTCCTAATCCTTTGAGGATAAGGGATATCCATGTATAATCCCAAAAATTGGGGATCTATTCTTTTCAGTTCTCTTTCTACCCTTAAAACATCATCAAGCTTTGCTTGCTTGTCAGTTTCCTCACACTCTGCTAATATGTTTGGAATAATATCCTCACGAGGCAATTCCTTAGTGCTAGGCAATACATAGTTTCTCATTTCCTTAAGGGTGACCCTCATCCAATTATTAGGGTCAAACATTCTGTAGGGGCTAGTAGGCAAATTGTAGTGATGGAGGAAAGAATGAATTGGTCTAGGAAAGAATGAATTGGTCTAGGACTTCTTTTCCAATTGTAAAATCAACAATCCTAAAACATCTACAGAAAAATGTTCCTTTATGCACTTTGGGTCCCAAGTATTCCCTATTGACCATAAATAGTTGTGAGATAAATTCAATTATTCCTAACCTAGGAGGGATAAATTTAGGCAATATATGAGGTGGTTGAGGGCAACCATAGACTCTCATTAAAGAAAATGTGGGAAATAGGAAAATATCTCCCTAGTTTTGTTCAAGTCTCTTTCGCTCAAGAAGCAAAGCTAGTGTCAAAAGGCCTTTCAAAATATTAGGATCCCTAAAGTATTCTGGATCTAACATTCTCATGATTACAACACTAAAATTATTTAAAAATGAGAAAGAATCAACAAAGTGATAACTGTTATCCCATTCTAGTGTCCATAGCTACATTGGTAGGTTTCCATTTATATCAAAAGTTTGATCAATGAAATCAAAGCTTATGTATCCTATATTCTTGTAGAGAATCAAGTGCATAAGTAGTGAATAATGATGGAAGGTGAAATCCTTTAGTTCCCCACTCTGAGCCCTGGTAATATTCTCTCTCATCACTTCTAGAATATGATTGACATAATCATATTTCCCACTATGGTAGGCATCATGTACATCTCTTACAATTATGAATTCTACCCCATAGACCATATCAGACCCATCCTTTCCCACTACCTTATGGACACCAGATATAGTTTTAACAAAATAATTCTTGAATTTATCTAGTGGCATCATCTTATCAACCTTCTTAGGGTAATCACCAACTTCCTTCAAGTCCATGGGAATATGTTGTAGCATTAATCTCCCAGTGTATACCTTGGTGTTTTCTTCAAATTTCCTCTTTAAATCCTTTAAATCTATAGGTTAACCCATAGCTCCATCCAATCCAAAGGCCTCAATGAATGATTCTCGATATAGGGTGCATAGGATAGTCCCATCCGTCCTATGGAAATATTTCATGGCCAGATTGTAGCATCAAAATAGGGCCTTCATCAGGTCTACATCTACAAAGACATCTAGAAATATCAACTTAGCAAGATTCTTCTTCCATGGGTTGCATACAAGAATTTTCTTCTCCGTGTTATGATAGAAGTATTTGAAAAGCTCTAAAACCTTAACACTAGGGAATTTAGCATCTTTGCATAGGGTATATGGATCAATGAAAGCTTGATCATCTACAAAATTTGCATTGGAAGAATTGGGAAAAAGCTTATCCATTCTTCAACAAATGTTTACAGTTTCTTCTATCTAGTTTTTCCTCCTTTTGAGGTTGAAGGTTCTAAAATTGCCATATCTAAGCTTTGAATCTCTTCTACTTCTTGGTCATACATTTTGATACTATGTAGATAAAACATTGGGTATGGACATTACTCTATTCTCAAAAGCTTTGGAATAATAATCTAGAATGCACTGAAAATTCTGGAACTACTCAAATTCTCTCTCTTTGCAAATGGTGAACTATGATGGTGAAAAGTGAAGATCTTCAGAAATTAATATATGCAAATCAATGTTCAGCTTTGCCTTGATTTCATCATGCTTGAAATACAATATCAATCCATTCTATCAACTCAGTGGAGCGTCGACATTACTATCCAACAATGCACTTTTTGTACTACACTCAAATCCTATTGGTCAATAACTTTACTATTGTTTCTAGCGTAGAGAAATGAATTTCCTTTTAATGTCAAAAAAAGGCCCATAATGCTACAACAAAGACAAATGAAAAGACCTTTTGTAACATCTTATTGTTGTAAAAATGGTTTTTTGATGTTATGAAAACCCTTTGTCGATCAATCAGAACCCATGGTAGAACCCATCTATGATCTTACGATCACCTTGGTGTCATGGCATCAACACCAACTTTTTCTCCCTTTACAATCTCTCAACAAGCATCTTTTTAGCATCATGGCTTGACCTTTCCCAACATATGATCTTATGATCACAATCTTATTTGCTAGTTCATAACATCACCAATTACATTTAGAACTGTTACGATCCTTTGATAATAGTTAACCCTTTACATCATAGCATCTTGGTCATTATAATTTTCATGCATGATCTAATGATCACGACTTCATCATATAATTAGGCCACACTTGGTTTTGTCATGAGATGATATGATGAACCATTCATTGTAGCATTGAAGAACATTATATGTCACTTAAAACTAATAAAATATTTCCTTTTGTCCCACTCTTTCTAACCAAGTAGACACCTGGTACTGTACCTTCTATTTTGACCAATGAAAAACTAGACACCTATCTACCAATGCACCATCATCATTGCTTATCTTCAAGACTTCTACAATCTTACAACCATTGGTACTTCATATCATCACAACACTCCATCTTATCTTTCACGATCATATGCTATACATGGCTTTGTAATATCGTAGCATGCCTTCTCATTGCTCCTGATCCTTTGATGACCTCCCTTGTCGTAATATCAAGGATGACCATACAATGAAACATTTAAAACTTGTGACACGATCTTACAGAAAAAAGAAGTTGTAAGATCAGAAATACAAAATACATTGTTCATGATATGATGATGACACATTTTTCTCAAAATCATAACAAAGAAAATACTTGCCTATGATATGTTGCTAACCCCATTATCATAACATCACAAAGGAAGATGTTAAAAGAAAAAATGAAAACCTTCTTAATATCACAAAACCTAGGGTTAGGGTTTATACCAAATTTATGATGATTTTTCAATATGACATGGAGATCAAAACATAGAGCACTAAACCTTACACTTGGGACAATCGACAAAAATAATTGGATCAGGGCAAAATATTCTAAGGTTTTTCTACAAATGGAAATAAGATAAATGCAACCCTAACAAACAATTCAATATTTTCACCATAAATTTGAAAATTTAGCCTTAGTGAAAATAGGAGCTATTAGTGGCTCTATTTGGGGATAATGGATAATTTGTATCCATACAAGAAACTAATTTTTTTGGTTTAAGCAGACCACACATCTGATAACTTAAGGTAAAAACTTTTGAAGATATACATTAGAAATACACACATATATATAATGGTTATACACAAATGCACAGGTAATTACAAAAAATGTACATAAGTACAAAACCTAACTATTGTTCATGGAATATAAATACCTTTAGGAGAAGTATTTCTTGAGGAATTGTCCATGAACTAGCAATTCCCTAAAAATTCTTGATAATTCCTTGATGAAATATGAATCTTCACCCCAACCTGAATCAACCAAACAAGGACCAATTCAAATAGGATCAAATTTTCCATGTTTACCTTTATCTTCTAATCTTGCATTCCACATTAAGACAAGGTCATCATATTCAAGTTTTCTAACCAAATCCTTTTTGCCATATAAATGTTTTGTCTGCAATTACAATTTCATGTTCCTGATAGAGGCTTCTTTCCTTGTTTCAACCAACCCAACTAATTCATCCACCCTCTCATGCATAACATCAAAAATATCATCATCATACATCTGAATATAGTTATACAAATCCATCAGATTTTTCTAAGGCATTCTAGCCTAAATTCCATATACAAGGTCAAAAGGTGACACACCTATTGCCTTTTTTTATTGTCACTCTATTAGCCCAAATAGCTAACCGCAACTTTGAATCCCAAGACCTTTTGTTTTCATCCAAGGTCCTTTTTATGACCTTTAACAAATTCTTATTTGTAGATTATACTTGTTCATTCCCTTGTGGATGATAAGGTGATGAAACTGATCTAGTGATACCATACTTTTCACAAAAATTGATGAATTCCTCAGATTTGAAGTACATAGCATTGTAAATTACTATTCTTTTAGGGCACCAAAACCTTGTGATAATATTATTTAGTTAAAAATTGTTTACCACTTTACTAGTAGAATTCCTAGTAGGTATTGCCTCAACCCACTTTGTAAAATAATCAATTGCAACTAGTGTCCAAGAAAAACCACTACTAGAGCTAGGTGAAATTTCACCTATAAAATCCATTCCCCATTGCTAAAAGGGTGCTTGGACTTCAACTGATTTCAAAGGTGTATTGGCATAAAACTTTAATTTTCTTGTAAATCTCTGGCATGAATCACATTTCCTAACTAGGGTTCGAGCATCTTTAAACAAGCTCGGCCACCAAAAGCCTACTCTCATAATCTTATGGACAATAGTCTTTGAAATATAATTCCAACCACATAATCCTACATGTATGTCATTCAATATATTTTTGATTTATGTTGATCAATGCATTTGAGCAACACACCCTCAAAATTTCTCCACCACAAATCTCCATTTACTACAATATATCCAACTGTATGCAATTTTACAGTTTGTTTTTCATTATGTGTTACATGAGGTGGAGACTACATATGTTGGAAATAATATATTACATCTTTGTACCAATTAAACTAATCCATGACATGTACCAAAACTGAGGTTTTGATTTTCAACATTTATCTAATTAGCATCTAAATTAGTCTGTGCCATGAGCTTAGCTAATCCCTAACCCATTATGAATTTGGTAATTTCTATATCTATGTTAAATTCTTGGATTTTGTTAATCCATCTACATCTTCTACTAGACACTTCTTATTGAGAGAAAATATCCTTTACTGCAACATTAGGCACAAAAGCAATAACAATAGCACCTACTAGGTAACACCTAAAGACCTTCACAGATTTGACCAGGGCATATGCATGTTTCTCATTTATATCATATTTAAGATTTGCATGTTGCAAAGACTTACTAAATAATGCTATGGGTTGTTCATACCCATCTTCATTTTTCTAAAGTAACACAATTGCAATAGTATGAAAGGATGCAAAAGAGAAGATATGCATAGGATTTTCATAACTATCTATTCTAAGGGCTAGAGCATGTTTAATAACATCTTTTAGTTCTTGGAATGCAATAGTAGGCTCACCTTCCTAACTGATCGTAGCTCATTTTTTGAGAATTTTTGAAATTGGCCTACTAACTTCAACAAAGTTAATCACAAATCTCCTCAAGAAATTAATTTTTCCAAAGAAAGATTGTATAGTTTTAACATTTTTTTGGCTTCAAAACCTTTTCAATTGCTGCTACTCTTTTAGGGTCAATTTTTACCCCTTCTTTTGAAACTATATGTCCTAAAAGCTTCCCTTTTGTGACCCCGAAGGTACACTTTCTTGGGTTTAAGGAAACACAGTATTCCAAAGCCTTGATAAAAATCTTTTCAAGATGCTTGTAGTGGTCTTCAAATTTCTTAGAATAAGTAGTTAAATCATCTAGCTACACCACCATGAATTTGTCAATATATTTTTTGAAAGCAACATCCATAGCCCTCTAAAAAGTTGGTCCTACATTTATGAGACCAAAAGGCTTTGTCACATATACATAAATTCCCCATGGAGTGGTAAAAGTTGTCTTGAACTATTATTTTTCATCAACAAGGACCTAGTTATATCCTAAAAAAGCCATCCATCATGGACATTAAATCTAAGCCAGTCACTTGTTGTAACATAGCCTCCATGTTAGGTAATCCATAATTATCTTTTAAAGATGCAATGTGTAAATTCCTAAAATCAACATAGAGCCTAATGTCACCATTCTTCTTTCTAATAGGTAACAAGTTAGGCACCCATGAGGAATGTCTAATTGGCTTAATTATCCCTCCATCTCTAAGCTTCAATAATTCTTCCTATATCTTAGGAGCTAGAGTAGGATTTATAGGTCTTTGCTTCTATTTAAAAGGTTTTACATCTTCCTTAAGAGGTTTAACATGTTGGAACAAATCTTGCCTATAAGCCTTGAGGTCATCATAAGACCAAGAAAAAAAATGTCTAAATCTTCTTAACAAATCTATCAAGGATTTCCCAATCTCAGGAGTTAAGGTCTTACCAATGTACACCTTCTTTGGAGAATCAGCTGTGCCCAAATTGATTTCTTCTAATTCTTGTGGTTTCTTATCTTTTGCATCTGAATGCACTCTATCCTAATTATCAAAAGCTCTTTCCAATACAACTAAACCTTTGGGTAACTTGTTAGTCTTTAGCTATAAGATTTCTTGGCAAAAAATCTTCTCTTTTCCATCAACTATTTCTACCCAAGCATTGCAATCAAGTTCCTGTCCGTGATATTTATCCTCATTAATGAGAAAATTCAAGATGTGCTTATCATCTTCAAAAAATTTCCAAATTTTTACATTATCTAGGATTGAAGGTCTGTTCTACACTTCTATAGTAGATACACTAGAAAATGATATATCATTAGGTTTTATGGCCACATTTGCTAATAATTTGGCCATTTTATTATTACTTCTGTCTTTCCACATTATTCCAAAGACATAAAATGACTCAATCACATCCTAGAAAAAATTTCTATATTGTTTCAATATTTTATTTTTTGACACATACACTCCTCTAATCTGAGAAATAATCAACTCAGAATCTCTAATGACATGTATTTCCTTGATTCCATGGCTTGCTACAACTTTTAATCCTAACAATAAGGCCTCATGTTTTGTAACACTATTGGTACATGAAAAAGTAAGAGAAAGGGAATATCTAAATGTATTTTTCTCAAGGGAGATAAAAAATATTCCTACTCTCGACCCTTCCTTTAAGCTTACTCCATCAAAATACATGATCCACAATTTTGGATAATCCATATAGCATGTGACCTCTTGTTCAATTAGTACAGGAAATTTTTCAACTTCTTGGATAATTAATTCAGCTTTGAATGCATTCACATCTATTTCTATGAAACAAGTTGTATCTTTGTCAATATTTTCCTCAAAAATGTAAGTCACTCTTGGCTCTCTATTGACCTTGATAGCGTTTTCCCCTACTTGGAAAGTAGCATATGACAAATCACATTGCAAACTACCTCCCATTATAGCACTCTACTTCCTTGAAAGCAACATCCCATAGCGAGGGGAAATATCTACTACAAGGATTGTCATAGTTAATTTTTCATTAGGATATCCAACAAGTTTGAAAGGTAAAATAGTACCTATGATAGGTACTTCTTTGGAATCCATTTCCCTTCACCTACCTTGCCTAGTATCAACCCCTAGACCAAGGGCATCCATAACCTTAAAAGAAATTATATTATTTGAGGCACCAGAATCAATCATACAATTCTTTAAAGTTCTACCTTTTATGATCAAGCTCAAGAAAAAGGGGTCAATGACTTGTAAGTATGCAACTAATGAATTGTCCAAATACATTTGAGGTATTTGAGACATGACTCCATTCTCTTCCTTTTCTATTTATAGGATTGGGATATATTGTATAATTGTTGGTTCTTGTGTACTAACATTATTATTATTCCCTATTCCTCCTAACCAAGAAAAAGCTTTTTTCTTATGTTCTTCTATCCTAAACATTTCTGACAAAGGAACCTTGATAGTGATTTGTGATAGCACTAAAATCATATCAACAAATTCATAATTGGTAGGTTTAACATTAATACCAATAGGTACAAAAGTTTGAAAAATAGATGATTCCTTCTAGTTAACAATCTCAAACTTTGATCCTTTCTCTGATGTAATTGGCTTGGTAGCTTCAATTTCTTGAAAGTGTACCCTCTTTTTTGGTTCCCATTTCTCTCCCCCACCACCCCCCCCCTACTAGCCCTTGATCTTAGAACTCTTAGGAATATTTTTCTTATTTTCATGAGTAACCTTTGCAGTATTAGCCTTGATAAAAATGCTTGTTCGATTCACAGGGGCACCATTTATAGTTCTATTCCTCAAATTATAAGTACTTTGGACCTGTGCAACAATTTTTGAAGTGATCTTATCAATTTCCTTTTTGGAAGGTTTTCTCAAATTGATATGATCAGTTGCAGCCAAATTTTTATATATAATATTCTCATCTTGATCTTCATTATCATAAAAAAATTGTTGATGATATGTGTGATATAAATCTCTTTGGTTGGCAACATCATGTTTAGATTCCTTAATATCAGGTTCTCCATCACTGTCACAAAGATGAATCATATTACATGTGACATCCTCTTGATTTTCTTCTTCTACTTCTTCATCATTTTTCACTTGCTAATTTGCAGCAAAAGATTGAGCCATAGCACAAAATTTAGGGGAATGAGGTGATTGACAAGTAATAGACCAAGGGACATCTTCAGTCATATTCACATTATTTTTTTGCAAAGGATCTAGTGTTCCTTTTTCATTATTTCCTTGAGTGGGATTAGGAACTGGCTTACCATCCTTCCACCGAGTAGTATAAGGATAGTTTTGGATCCTAGGTTGCCTATTAAAATTATTATTATAAGGAGCTTTCTCTACAACATTTGAAGTACTTGCTCCAATAGTTTGACTTTGAAAAGGAAAATGATTTGGTAGGGTCTATTGAACAAGGGAAATCTAGCTAGTCATAGTAGAAGTTGAAGTAGGGGCTAGTTGTGAAGAACTTTGGCTTATTGTCAAAGGATCCACACTAGATATAGTAGGAACAACTTGTGAAGGTTGGCTAGGTTGAATAGCTAGGGCATAATTTGACTTAATGAACTAGATTTTTCTTCTAGTCTCAGCTACTTGAGCTTCATTTTTTACGTTCTCAAGTTCCTTTGCCAGATCTTCCTTTTCCATTTTAGCCTTCTTAAAATCTAAATAAAGTTTTGACATAACAAAGGAAATGGGTTTATTAGGAGGATGGGGCTCATTAATTTTTATCCCAATAACGTTTTGCTTTCCCTTATCCAAATCCTTCTTATTAGCCTCTTCTGCTCTTGTCTCTAAAGGTCTATAAGGTTGAACCTATGTAACAAGAGAAACCTCCTTCTATTTAAGAAGTTGTCCTACTCTTGAATGTTAGACTTTAAAATATCCATATCCCCAAAGATATCAGAGTTTAAATTAGAAGATCTTTCCTCCAATTTCTTATTCTGCTCTTGTAAAGAAGCCATTCTCCTAAGTAGGTTATCTCTTTCAATAATGGTATTGAAAATAATTTTCTCCTTTTCCTTTTCCAAGTGAATATGTCTATCTTCCTCATCTACAACTCTCTTCCTAAGAAGGACACATTCTAGAAATAGCTCCTCTTTATCTATAGTAGCAGCTAAGAGAATTCATTGGATCAAAATCCATAAGGTTCACCACATATGGTTCTTGTCTAGGACTAAAGCTCATATCCAAGTTTTCCCTAAAACCCCAATCATGGTTCATTTCATTCGCAATATTTGGTTTATAAGGAATACCCCCCACAGGAGACATATTTTGGCTCCCTTAGTGGGGTTGAGAATATTTCCTCCAACAGTGTAACTTCTTCTAACTTAGTACTTTTGGAAGATTAGTCCTTTTCTACCACAAGGTAATATAATGAGTGGGCTAACATATTACCTCTAGGGACCCACGTAGAATTAAAATTAGACTTTTTCTTATTTTAGTTCTTTCTTACCCCAGGAGGTAACTCAGCTAATAGTGGTATCTCAAGATGATCCTTTGTAAAAGCACATGTATTCTTCTTTTTCTTAGCCATTTGGTTTAATATTTTCTTATTATAGAACCAGCTACAAAACCTTGACTTGAGCTGCCACCTTATGAAGGGAAATATAAAATGAAGCCTGAACAATGAAGAATAACATAAAGGCTTTGATAACAATGACCTTGAGAATAAACCCAATGAGAACCCTATCAAATAAATTAGTGTAGAGTAATCCCCAGTAGAGTCGCCATTTTGTTGGAGTTCTTTCTGGTATGGAACATATCAAGTTGATTTAAGCTTGATACCTAGAAAAAAAAGTCAGGGACAAGCCTAATGAGTAGCTAAATCCTATACTTAGCAAGGTTAAAACTAAGTTCTAGGAAAATTATTAATAGAGTCACTAGGACTCACTTCACTTTTGGCTCTGCAAGGCCAAGGTGGGAAAACCTAAGGAATTGATCTAATTAATTTAACACTTTCTCTTTTAAGATTATTCCTTACAATAGAAATGGCCTATATTCTTCTATAATTTGTTGATAAACCTTCTAAAAATAGTAGCTAACTATAATAAAAAAAGTAAATGCAAATAAATGATGGCCATCACTTAATTTCTTGATACATTAAAAGTAAATTGATTTGTTGTTGCAAATGTTCTACAATGAAATGAATCATCAGTGTAACCTTGAACTTTGGAATGGACCAATGCCTTGTCCAATGAGATGTAGAGTCAAAGAATATTAGATGTGGACCTTTGTAATCAACTTGTAATTAGAAGTTTTAACATTAAACTCTAAGTTTCATTCTGATTCTCATCCTTTTCACAAACCCTAAACCTTATCAATTACAAAAATAAATTACCCAATTCTTTAAATTAGCAACAATCAATAAGAGATATGCAAACTTTTGAATTGCACTAAACTGAAGGAAACTTGTTCATTCAGTCCCAAGGCTACAAATAAATGAAAAAGAGATAAAACATAAAGATAATGATAATTAAGGATAAATCCTTCTCATTTAGATTTTTCTACTGCTAATAAAAACTCATAATATGACATAGAGACAAAGTATTAGGTCCCAAATGTTCTATTTTTTGTATTCAAGTATGCATACAAATGAACTCATTTAGATAACTACAGAACAAATGGATGAACTACAAAATAATACATGACATATGTGAAAAATTCTACAAACAATTGACCTCTACTTCTCATCTTGGAAATCCATATATAGGATTGTAACAAGCTACAAATGAGAGGATGATAGATGTCAAAAAGTTACTAGATACACAATTTTGGAAGAAGAGAACCAAAAGGTACAAAAAAAATTCTTCCAAAATATCGATAAAAAAAAGATAAGTAGCTAAGGAAGTAAAGGAACATTTATATCAGGCATTTTATCTTTTTCTTCTTTGTCCATTATATGTCATATTTAAAAAATATCTCAGCTACCTCCTACTGATAGAGCTTTAATTTCTTCTAATGCTTCCCATACATATATTTCCCTTTTGGTGGGCCATTTTGTAACTTTTACTTCTTGTAAGTCTTCAGTGGCCTTAGTCCACCGAACATCCATGACTACTTTAGATTCAACAATGAATTTATTCAAATCTCTTTATGCCCTAAATAGAGAATCAATCAATTTATTAAAAGGAATATCTAAAACATCTTCAAAAATTGACACTGTATCCTCTTTGGTCAAAATATTGTCAAATGAAGTTGACCAATCCTTCCAGTCTTTCAACGTGCTAGCAGTTTGATGGTATACAAGGTTGTATCCCCTTAGACAAAATATTCAATTTCCCCTATACAACTTGCAATTTTCCAGTGAAGAAATCCATTAATTCCATCACTAGCTCTAGTCCCTCCTTTACTGTAATTATTTTGTCTGGAAAATATGGCTTCTTAGCCATCAATACAATTAGCCTCTCTAGGAACTAAATATATGTCCCCCAAAGATTGAATGTGGGTGATAGCCATGATAGTGCCTCATTACAAAATTTCTCAACACTTTGTAAAGAAACATAAAAATGATGAGCCTATTGAGACATTTTTTTTAACACTTCAATTCTGTGACACATCATACTTCTAAGGAAACTTCTCCTTATATCTCGTTCCTGCTGAGTAGATGGAGCATCAATGCCTATTCTTCTTGGTTTTGATGCCTCCTTTTCTTCAATATTCTCTATTTGCACTGGGGCCCTAGCAATAGCCTTGGCTGGCTATTGTCTTTCATGTTCCTTTTCTCCTTGTAATGGAGCAACCCTCTATTCTACCTATGTAATTTGTTCCCAGCAAGATGCAACCTCATTTTACAGGTCCTAAACCTTGGCCTCAAGTTCTACAATTCTCTCTTTATATACATGGCTACTCCATAGCTCATCTTCATAGAGCTTCCTAACATCGATGTAATCATGTGCGGATTTGGCTAATCTTGTTTCCATCTCCTCTACCTTGGCTTCATTCATAAATGAAAAATGTTTTAATGCCTTTGAAATTTTTGTGCTAGAGATGCTCTATATAGTCCATACAATCATGTTACCTTGTTTAGTACTCTATACATCCATTAATTTTGGCTTATTTGAGGTACAGGCCATACTCCAGATTGCAAGGGATTTGGTATCAATATTGAAACTAGTCCCTCTCTTCAATCCATCTGCACCAATTACCTCATAAGAAATGACACTCTCTTACCTCATTATATGACCAAGCATAAATTCTTGGTCCAAATTCCATCCAGGCATTAGTAACATGCCACTTCTCTACACTATATCCCTGGTCTCCTCTAGAGTCATTACTTCACTCTTAGGATCATAGGCCTACAATTTCTTAATAAGTTCCATCTTCTTCTCATCAAACTCTCCTAGCTTCATCTTCAACAAATTTCACTCTATTTTATCTTGTATAAGAAATTCTTAAATTCAATGGACTTGGTGAATTCATCATCCTCTAAGAACTACTAAGCTTGGATGATCCTATGCTCTAGCCTTGCTACTACAAGTTCCAAGTTTGTGAGAGTATTTTCTGCTAGATTAGTTGTGTTTTGTAAACAATTCTATCTTAATTCAACAAAATATTGACTACTTCCTGGCAAGATTTGCAATGTCCTTTTTTTGACCTGAGCAAGGATATGGACAATCTTCTGACTTTTGTTTCCCTTTTCCATCCATAATGCCTAAGGTGCATCATCCTCTTCTACTTCAAGGGTTACATCTAGCTCAAGGCTATCAAGGAAAACTCTATCTTCTTCTCCTATTGGGCCCTCTGGCATTTTAGCCATGATCTCAACATGGTCCATGACCATCTTCCTAATCCTCTAAGGATAAGGGATATCCATGTAGAATCCCACAAATTGGGGATCTATTCTTTTTAGTTCTCTTTCTACCCTTAAAACATCATCAAGCTTTGCTAGCTTGTCAGCTACCTCACCCTCTGCTACTATGTTTGGAATAATATCCTCATGAGGCAATTCCCTAGTGCTAGGCAATACATAGTTTCTCATTTCCTTAAGGGTGACCCTCATCCAATTATTACGGTCATACATTCTGTAAGGGATAGTAGACAATTTATAGTAATGGAGGAAAGAATGAATTGGGTCTAGGGCTTCTTTTCCAATTGTAAACTCACCAATCCTAAAATATCTACACAAAAATGTTCCTCTATGCACTTTGGGTCCCAAGTATTCGCTATTGACCATAAACAATTGCTAGATAAATTCAATTATTCTTAACCTAGGAGGGATAAATTTAGGCAATATATGAGGTGGTTGAGGGCAACCATAGACTCTCATTAAAGAAAATATGAGAAATAAGAAAATATCTCCCCAATTGTGGTCAAGTCTCTTTCCCTTAGAAAGCAGGGCTGGTCTCAAAGGCCTTTCAAAATATTAGGAGCCCAAAAGTATCTTGGATCTAACATTCTCATGATTACAACACTAAAATTATTTTAAAATGAGACAAAATTAGAAAAGTGATCAATGCTATCCCATACCTGTGTCCATAGCTACACTAGTAGGTTTCCATTTATATCAAAAGTCTGATTGATGAAATTAGAGCTTATGTACCCTATATTCTTGTAGAGAATGAAGTGCATAAGAAGTGAATAATGATGGAAGGTGAAATCCTTTAATTCCCCACTCTAAGCCCTAATAATATTCTCTCTCATCACTTCTAGAATATGATTGACATAATCATATTCCCCACCATGGTAGATGTCCTGTACATCTCTTACAATTATGAATTCTGCCCCATAGACCATATCAGACCCATCCTTTCCTACTACCTTATAGACACCATATACAATTTTAACAAAATAATTCTTGAATTTATCTAGTGGCATCATCTTATAAACCTTCTTAGGGTAATCACCTACTTCCTTCAGGTCCATGGGAATATGTTATAGCATTGATCTCCCATTGTATGCCTTGGTGTTTGCTTCAAATTTCCTTTGTAAATCCTTTAAATCTACAGGCTGACCCATAGCTCCATCCAAGCCAAAGGCCTTAATGAATGATTCTTGGTTTAAGATGCATAGGATAGTCCCATCCGTCATAATGAAAGATTCTATGGCCAGATTGTAGCATCAAAATAGGGCCTTCATTAGGTCTACATCTACAAAGACGTCTAGAAATATCAAATTGGCAAGATTCTTCTTCCACGGGTTGCATATAGGATTTTCTTCTCCCTATTATGATAGAAGTATTTGAAAAGCTCTAAACCCATAACACTAGGGCATATGGAATCTCTACATAGGGCATATGGATCAATGAAAGCTTAATCATCTACAAAATTTGCATTGGAAGAACAAGGAAAAAGCTTTATCCATTCTTCAACAAATCTTTGCAGTTTCTTCTATTTTGTTTTGCCTCCTTTAGAGGTTGAAGGTTCTAAAACTGCCATATTTGAGCTTTGAATCTCTTCTACTTCTTGGTTAGATATTTTGATACTATGTAGATAAAACACTAGATATGGACACTGCTCTATTCTCAAAAGCTTTGGAATAATAATTTGGAATGCACTGAAAGTTTTGGAACTGCTCAAATTATTTCTCTTTGCAAATGGAAAAATGTGATTGTGAATAGGGAAGATCTTCACAAATTAATATATGAAAATCAATGTTCAACTTTGCGTTGATTTCATCATGCTTGAGATATGATATCAATCCATTCTATCAACTCAGTGGAGTGTCAACATTACTATCCAATAATGCACTTTTTGTACTACACTCAAATCCTATTGGTCGAGAGCTTTATTGTTGTTTCTAGCTCAGAGAAATTACTTTCCTTTTAATGTCAAAAAAAGGCCTACGATGCTATGAAAAAGAAAAATGAAAAGACCTTTCATAACATATTATTATTACAAAAATGGTTTTTCAATGTTATTAAAACCCTTGAGAAACCCTTATCAATGAATTGGGGCCCATAGAAGAAGCCATCTACAATCTTACGATCACCTTGTTGTTGTGGCATCAACACTGAACTTTTCTTCCTTTATGATCTCTTCACAAACATATTTGTACCATCGCAGCTTGACCTTTTCTAACATACAATCTTACGATTGTAGTCTTATTTGCTAATTCGTAACATCATCAGTTACATTTAGAACTCTTACGATCCTCCGATAATAGTTAACCCTTTGCATCGTAGCATCATGGTCATTATAATTTTCATTCACAATCTTACGATCATAGCTTCATCGTATCATTGGGCCACACTTTGTTTTTTTATGAGATGCTATGATGAACCATTCATCATAGCATTAGAGAACATTATATGCCACTTCAAACTAATAAAATATTTCCTTTAGTCCCACTCTTTCTGACCAAGTAGACTCTTTGTACCGTACCTTCTATTTTGAGAAATGAAAAATTGGACACCTGTCTTCTAACACACCATCATCATTGCTTAACTTCAAGACTTCTATGATCTTAAGACTGTTTGTACTTCATATCATCGCAATATTCCATCTTGTCTTTCATGATCCTATGGTATACATGGCTTCATAATATCATAGCATGCCTTTTAATCCCTCAATGATCTCCCTTGTCATAATATTGGGGATGACCATACATTGAAAAATTTAAAACTTCTGACATGATCTTACAACAAAAAGAAGTCATAAGATCAGAAGGATAAAATAGACTGTTCATGATATGACAATGACACATTTATCTCAAGATTGTAATAAAGAAAATACTTGCCTATGATACTCCACTAACCCTTTTATCATAACATCATAAAGGAAGATGTTAAAAGCAAAAAATGAAAACCTGCTTAATTTTAAAAACCTAGGGTTAGGGTTTAGACCAAATTTATGAAGATTTTGCAATATGAGATGACTATCAAAACCTAGAGCACTAAACCTCACACTTGCGACAATCAACAAAAATAATTGGATCAAGGAAAAATATTCTAGTGTTTTTTCTATAAATGAAAAAGATATAAATGCAACCCTAACAATCAATTCAATATTTTCACCATAAATTTGAAAATTTAGCCTTAGTAAAAATAAGAGCTATCACAACCTTAAGTAGATTGTCAATACATCATGTTATCACTATCTTAACTAATTCTTGTACTTCATTACATAATCATAACTCAACCTTTCCTCTAGGTGCTATTGTTACATCTTTTGATCAAATCCTCTTCATCAATCAAATAAGTGATAGTACTTGAATCTTATAAGAAATTGTCTCACCATCAAATAGTAGATTTGAAATCAATGAAAAAATAATGATTGAAGAATATTTCTCATACTTGTATTTTCTCAGCAATCTCCCTCTTTCAACAATCTCCTTCTTTGATTAGCTTCTTCAATCTATTCTCAACAAATAAAGACAATGATGAACCCAAGAAAAAGAGAACATCACTAGATGTTTTCATAAGCTCAAGAAAAATCGCCAATCTCAATAGAATATTTGATATGAGATTTTCAAATTGAAATGATGGTTACAAAATTTTCATTAACCATTTTTAAATCACCTATAGTGTATTTTTTTTTCATTACCAATCTTTTCGTAGATGTAACTTTTATACAAAAAATTAAAAGTAAGTCATAATTTTATTGTAGCACACAAATTTTCAAGGAAAATATAATATGCAAAAAAAATTTAGATTTTGAAACCTACATTCTAGTTTTGAGACCTAAGAGAACAAGGCCTATTATGATGCCACCTAATAAACAAATGTATTGTTCAAGAAAAGCAAGTTTGTTTTACACATCTGAGATCAAAGAATAATGAGATGCATCCTATCCAATTAGGTGTAGAAGGTCTAATTTCCCTATATCATCTAAGATGGTAATTGTTTTCCAATGATAGTGCATTGCTATACATCTCAACCCTGATCACTTTCGACATAGATATAAAACCTAGTTTAGCACTTTGTAGGCTACAACCAAATTTGCAGGCACTATTTGCAAGATTTTTTTTTATTACATGGTTCTTTTGACAATTTCTCTCTTTTTGGAATGGGCATACAATATTTTTCCTTACTTGGGGATCCTGGCTAGATACTAGCAATTACAAGTGGGGGTTCATGTCTATTATAGAATTTGAGTCCATACACAAAGGCTTGTTGGAGGAAAATGGAGGTTAATTTTTGCTAAACAACAACATTTGATTATGTGGCCCTACAACCTTGCCTCATGAAAATAAAATGGGGTACCTGTAAATGGGGTAGCCAATGTCAATACCTAGCTCTAAAAATTTTCCCTAGCTTGACATATATTAAATGAGCCATTTTTTTTTTTGTTTATAATCATTCAGGCATCACAATAATGACAATATTGTTACTATAAAAATGATGTTGGGAACATTTGCAAAAAAGGAACATAAAAATCACACACAAATTGCACTCCTATCACAAATTATCATCACAATTTGACCCCAAATGTTGTAGTTTCATGTTTTGAATAATATGTATCTAAGTTAGGGAATGTGTACAATTAAGGCCCAATCATATGCTACAATCATAGAAAAAAACCAGTTGATTTATGGGTGGGATCAGTGGGTAAAATCTAGGCTTTCATTTGATCTCTAAGTTAGGGTTCCTCTCTTAGGTCAAATACAAATATATAAAACATATGTTGTAGATAGCTAAGTTCTTTCCATCTTTACATGCTATTGTCATGTAGTTTTGCCTTTATTTTTGTTTTATTAATTAGAATATATGAATATTAGAATCTTTGATATGAATATATAAAAATTAAAGTGAAATGTTATGAATAAGAGAGTAAGTTTATTTTTTGAAATTGAAATTGATCAAACTATATAATTAACATGTTTGTATTTTAGAGATATCAATTTTAAAAATTGAAATGTGAAATTAAAATTAAAGAAAATCAAGTTCAAATTTATGTCCAATTGAATGTCACATATTTAGAGAATACATTCACCATCCTTCATCACATGCTAAACCTTAGCATTGAATTCTCTCTAAAATTGATTATTCATGCAGTTATATAGAGTTATATCCTTTTTCGTTTAATCATATTGGTTCACCTTTAAAGAACTCATCTAAGATCATTAATAATAGAAAGTAAGAAATCTAGTATAAAAAATAAAAATACTATTTTTGTTAATCAAAATTAAATATTTATAAAAAATAATTTTACTATTATTAAAAAAAATCACATAAGAAGGCAAGAGCCTACAACACAATGATAAATTGTGAGCCTCTTATCGAAGAGGTCTTGGGTTCGAATTTGCCCATGCTTAATAAAATAATAATTAATAATAATACATAATAATTAATCTTTTCTTTGACCTCTTACCGATAAAAAATAATAAGTGTGCAATTGCTAGTCTTACTATATTATAGATGTAATTATAATGAGAATAATGTGAGAACAAAGCTTGCAGTTGATTGCTAGAATACATTAAAAATTAAAATCTATTCATGAATAGGAACTTAAAGTGACTATAGTATTTTTAAAATTATATATAATTGAATATATTTTATAATAATATTGATAAAAAATATTTTTAAAAGTATTTGTATAAAAGAGAATATCTTTTAAAAGCATTTTAAAAAAAATCTTGTCATGTATTGTTTGTATGTAATTTCTAATTTTAATTTAAAAAATGTATTATTATCATTTCACAATTCTTTTATTTTAGTGAAACATTATATTTTTATGTGTTAGTTTTGAAATTTAAACTAGTGATAATAGGATTCCTTCTATGTTATGGAAAGGATGTGAAATACATTTGAAATCATGACTAGACTTTTAATATTTATCTCATTAAGTTTGAAATATATATATATATATATATCACATTCCTCTGTATTCATTATATCAAATGCTTCTCTTCCTTCATATCACAAAGGTTAGCACTTAATGTAATAACTCTCGTAGTAGGAGTCATGATGAATATATTTTTTTTTATGTCTTGTCATGTATAGTTAGCTATTTATGTGTTTATCCCACTTAGAATTGTTTATATAGTGGTTCAAAATCAATATCCAAGATATAGATGTATGCCTACTATATTGGTAGAGGAAAATAATTTTGTTCTAAAGGTTCATTTGATTAGATTAAATAAATACAAGTACTTTAGTATCAATCATCTTATTAATAATAGTTAGGACTAATAAATATGATATTAGGAACAGTAATTTTGGAAAAGAAAATAAGAGTGATTAATCTTACCATATTTTCACATTCTATTTGAAATGTAAATTTTGTTTTTTTAATTGTATTGTATATATTTTTAGCATAACATTTTAGATCACACTCAATACATCATTAAGATGAGAGAATGAAAGAATCAAAAAGTGAAATATGCAAATCAAGTTTGACAAGGGAGAATAAAAAGAAAAATAGGGGGAAGGGAAGCACAAACAACTAGGAGAAGAAATAAGGGAAAAGGGAAAAAAAGAGAGAAAATAGTCTAAATGAAAAGAAATCTTAAAAAACCAAAAAATATCAGTTGGGGTAGTGGGGGAGGGAGATGAAAATATCTTCCAAATGGTTGACCCCTCCATGCTTATTCTGAGTAATTCTAGTAGAGAGACCAATCTAGACATTCTTCTTACTATGATGGACCTACCATCGCAATTTGGGTGCAAATGTAGCGGTGAGTGGTCTTTCCATGAGCTTAAGGAGGTGAATCTAAAGGTTCAAGTTCTTGAAAGTAGGGTAAAGAAGTAGGAGAATGCCACTAAGGATATTAGGGTGGGTGTTGGTGATGCTTTTCCTAATAGGGAAATTGTTGAAAAAATAGGTTCTATGATAGACATTGTTATTCTTTATAAGATGGAAGTTAGGATGTTGGATTTGGAATGTAGGATCTCTAGTCTAGATTTTGCTCTAAAGGGCATTTCTAACCAAAGCTACAAGATTTTAAAGATATTGAATGAACACATCAAAATTATCTTTAGTGAGTTGGAGGGCACCATAGATGATGGATCCATCATCCATGTCATGGAGGGCAAGGATTCTCTTGTTGATAGCCAGGTTGGCCCTAACAAAAGAACTAGAGCTGACACTAAGAAGAAGGTGTCATTTGCTACAGCAAAGGTTAAAAAGATAAAGAAAGTGGTATATGAGATGAACAAGTTTGAATAGGAGGCTATAAATCTTATAATGTGTATGGATTAGTTGTCTTCTAGTTTTCCTTCTTATATTTTTGTTTATGCATTGTGTTGTCTTTAGGGCTTGGCCCTTTTGTTGTTGTCTTTCCATCTGGCTGGCTTTTATATCTTGCTAGTTTGTTCTATTTTTTATCATGTTGTGGTTTATGTGATACGATTATACAAATTATTATCTTAATTTTTTAAAAAGGTTTTAGGGTCCCTTTGAAACCAATTTTCAGCTATTTAAGAACTAAAAAAAGGACCAAAAAAAAAACAAAAAAAAATTGTTCACACACACACACACAAATGCACACATATACATAATGTATATGTATATCTCAAAAATGCAAACCTATATGTATATAAATAAATTTATATTTATACTAATATATAACTATTAGTGCATATTTATAAATATATCTATATTTATACAAAAATGTATGTATATGAATAGATAAATTTGTCTATATTTATAGACATGGATGGTCTTTGATTCTGTCTTGGAAACCACTAATAGGTATTCTCGATAGCCACCATAATCCTTGATGTTTTCTCTCCCCCCCACCCTAGGTTGTTCCTTGCTCCTTTTTCATCTTCCTCGACCATATGTGCTCCTTTTCTTATTGACTTCTTCTTGGGTGTTTGTTTTTTTTCTTTTCTTAAGGTTCCCCTTGTGCTCCCCTCCCCCCTTTTTAGGTTTTTCTTCCCCTCCCTATTATTTCTTGAAACTTTGGTTCTCTTTGAAATCACTCTTCATGTATTTTTCTCTTTTTCTTCCCCCTTTCCCCCCCCCATTTCCCCCCTTGGCCTTAACCCTTGTTTTCTTTATTTGTTAGGTTCTTGGCCTACCTTGTGGTGTTGGTCATACTAATTTGGTTTTTTAGCCTTTTTTTTCCCTTTCTTTCTTCTGTGTTTGTTACTTTTTCCCCTTAACTATTTTCTTGACTATTTTGATTCTATGTTGGTTTCTTTTTGCTTTTTTTTCTTTTTCCTATCTTTTATTTATATATATATATACATATACGTATATATATATATATATATATATATATATATATATGTAAACATATTGGATGTGTGTGTGTCTATCTACACATACAATATGTTTATATATCTATGTATATATTATATATATAGATAGATAGATAGATAGATACACACACATCCAATATGTTTATATATCTATATATATAGTTATAGGCATACTCATTTGATTCTATGTTGGTTTCTTTTTGCTTTTTTTTCTTTTTCCTATCTTTTATTTATATATATATATATACATATACATATATATATATATATACATATACATATATATATATATATATATATATACATATATATATATATATACATATATACATATATATATATACATATATATATATATACATATACATATATATATACATATACATATATATATACATATATATATATATGTATATATATATATATGTATATATATATATGTATATATATATATATGTATATGTATATATATATATATGTATATATATATGTATATGTATATATATATATGTATATATATATATATGTATATATATATATATGTATATATATATATGTATATATATATATGTATATATATTGGATGTGTGTGTGTCTATCTACACATACAATATGTTTATATATCTATGTATATATTATATATATAGATAGATAGATAGATAGATACACACACATCCAATATGTTTATATATCTATATATATAGTTATAGGCATACTCATTTGCATATATATGTTTTGGCATCATAATTTAGTATTTTCTTTTTAATTACTTCTTTGTTGTGTGGCTTCATTTTTATATACTCATACCTATACCCGAATATGCTTTTAGTTATACAGATTTTTTGAGTATATTTTTCCTCTTTTTCATATTTTCATTTATGTGTGCTCACCCATATAGATATATATATGAGTATTGGCATTGATATATTTATATATCTATATGAGTGACACTCAATTATATGCACTCATTTTTGCATAATTTTATACTGGTGTATAAAAATAGATATATTTATATACATTTATAAATATGCACTTTGTACCATCTTAAATTGGATGCACTCTAATTTAATGAAGGTTTAGCACCTATTCAATGTGAGATCGTTAATCTCTTTGTATCTTTCATTCCTTCTTCCCTTTTTTGTCCTTCCTCTTAGGTGGAATTGGTGTAAAGCCTAATATATCCTCTTTAAATATTATATTTTCATTAAATTAAGCTTGAGGTAGGATCTGTCCTCCTAGGTCCTCCATTCCTTTCATTTTTCCACTTGGAATCTTCTCCTTGGACTACAATGACTATATCTTAGAGTCAACACTTGATTTTGGAGATCTCAGACCTATTTTGAGATTAGGGGTGTAGTGCACCCTTGATAGGATAATTAGGGGAACACTACACCCCTAATTGGAACCTATTTTGGGTCTCCTCTTTGGTTCTCATGTTTGGGTATGTTTGGGATGTTAATTCCTAGGAAGGTTAGCCTACGAGAGTTAATAAATTCTAAGCTCTATATAAACCCTTCCATTTCTTAATTTTCACATCATTAATCTACATACTCAAGCACTCTAGCATTCTAGCACCCAAGAATTCAAAATTTCCAGCCTTCATGTCTTTTAAAGCATCTATTCAAGAAATTGAAGGAGTTTATCTTCAAGATCTTCTTCAATCCATCCTTTTTACATCTTCTACATCCATTCATCTTCATCTTCTCAGTCCAAATCAATTGGTGAAGTAAGCACATTGCATTCAATTCAAATGATTTGGCTATTGTAAGGTGAATTTATATATTTACTTTACATTCATAATATTTCAATTATTTCACTTCAAGGCTCATTCCTAAATTGGCGTTTGACCAAGGAAAACCCCACATCAATAACAAAAACCTTTTTTTATTGTAGGTCACAGATATCAAATCCACTAATAGATTGTAGATCAAAGTACATTTTTTTGGCTTTCTTTAGAACCAAAAAAATCAAAATCAACATTACACATGGTCAATTAGGGGTGCACTGCACCCTTGAAGATTTAATTTTCCCCAAAAAATTGCTAAAATATTTTTGGATTTTGTATATTTTGTAGTTTCAGGCCCAGATATGATGATTTCCATTCATTTTGATTAGAATAACAAGCATAAAACAAATTCTAAAGATGTTTTATTTGCCTTCTTTTTACTTTTAGCATATGTATGTATATATAGCTCTATCTCCTTACATTTATCTATGGTTTTCAAGGATTTGGATACCTTTTTCCCTGTTCTCCCTAGACCTAGTTTGCAAGAGTTCTCCTCAATTTTTCAAGTTATCACTAACCTCTCTATCCCTAGTTCTTTAGAATTATGATTGAAAGAACTCAACTTCTTGACTCCCTTCTCTCTATGTGTGTGTGTGTGTGTGTGTGTGTATGTGTGTGGTTATGTGATGAACTTAGGCTCCTATCCTTGATTCACATTTCCACAAATGTATTTATTGGTGAACCTCACTTACGACATTTCCACTTTTCATCTAGAGTTAAATTTCTTATTCAAAGTTAGATCTTTTTATTTTCTTGTATTATCTTGTGATTTATCTTTGCATGCTTTATATCTTTCTTTGCATTAGATTTGATTTCAGAACATAAGGTTAGATATCTTTGTGCCTTTTTTCCTTGTTTGGTGTATGATATTTACTACTTTCATTCCTGCTTATAGCATTCCTATTAGGAGAAGTTATCACTCCTTTCTCTCTTTGATCTAGATTCCTCTTTTCCTCATCTTAGAAACTTAGTGACATAATAATTTCTCATGATTCTAATCCTTCTATATAGAATGAGGATGAGGCTTTAAGGGTTCCTCGTGAACAAGGTTGCAAACTTACTACTAAGATTGATAAAATCCTTGATTTTATTTTACAAGAAAATCACAATACTAAGAATAGTGTTCTTTTGATGCTCTTAAAAAGTAATTTGTAATGATGAACATTGTTGGAATAAGTATATGGGAAACAAGATACTGAGAAGGGGGGTGAATTAGGATCTTAAACTTTTGTCATTAGGGGGGTAAATTTTCCCACTCATCTCATGATGAGGATGAGGCTTTAAGGGTTCCTCGTGAACAAGGTTACAAACTTACTACTAAGATTGATAAAATCCTTGATTGTATTTTACAAGAAAATCACAATACTAAGAATAGTGTTCTTTTGATGCTCTTAAAAAGTAATTTTCAATGATGAACATTGTTGGAATAAGTATATGGGAAACAAGATACTTAGAAGGGGGGTAAATTAGGATCTTAAACTTTTTTCATAAAAACAATTCCTTCAATTCATATCCAAGTCATTTCATAGATCTATCAATAAAACTATAATACTAAAATATAAATGCAATATATCACATCCATAATAGTTCAAGACATAACAAAATGATTTGGTTACCCAAAAAATCTTCAAGATGAAGGTAAAAATGGGTTGGGGATGAAACTCGTAAATCTTCAATGTTGCAACAATAAAGTTAACTAGTTAAGGTTACAATATTTGACCATAAGATATGATCTACCCTATGAGGGGTCTGCCCTATTAAAAGTTTAAGAGACTATTAGGTCTCACCTTGTTAAGGATTTTGCACTCACAATAAATTAAGCACTATGTTAGGAGATTTACATAGGCCTATTAGGACCACTCTATTAAGATATTTACCCTATCTCAATTACAAAATAACTGATTTAGTACCTAGCCCTTGGTTTTCTTTGCAAGATAATCTTGGGTCTCTTCTTTCCTTTATCTCTAGTCTGATTCTCCTAATCTAATAAGTTTATTTAGCCCTTGACTACTTTGATTTCTCTTTACTGGATCTTCCTTCTAAAACTTCTCTTCACCCCTCTACTTGTTCATATCCCTTACCCATTATCAATGTATTAAATATTGTGTATGATTAGAGGCTTAGAATCCTCCTTAAGTAGACATCATGTGAAGTTTCTAGATCTTGATCTATGGCTTAAACTTTATCATCTTCATTTGTTTACATCCCTTTTTTAGATTAGTTGAATTGTATGCCTAGGGATCATTACCTTCTGTAGTGATGCATACTCAACATGTTTTTTGTCTCTATAAATATTAAATGTCATAGAAATGTTGGCCAAATTAGTTTATTTATAAGTTTGTGCTATTACAAACTCATATATAAAAAATGAATTACTCAGTACTTGAATGTTTTGATGCTTGGTCATGCATAAACCTTCATCCTGTTACTCGATTTCAATCTGTCTATTTTCTTATCTCTTAATAACATTTCAATATGATTGGTCTTCATTATATTTATCAGCTCATACTATATTCCTCGGCTTGCATATCTTCTTGGTCTCTATTGAATGCTCGACAATCACTATCTCACTTGGTATAACTGTTGTATGCTTGGCCATTATTAGATAACTCGCTTGCAGCGATGACCTTGTAATCTTTCCTAGTAAATTATTTGCAAATGACTCAGTTTTAGGACACTAATCAGTGACATAGGCTTAGAGATCAACAATCTCCCCCTTTGACATTAGTGGAAAAAACACTTTGTCGTGAAATCATTTCATTTAAAATATATTCTCCTCTTTGAGACCAAAAATTTGATTATGTTCAATCTATTCTTATCTCCTTTGTTCATTCATCCTTTCTTAGTATTCCTCATTTCTCATTGTTTCCCCTCATTTTTGTCACCTATGGAGCTTGGGGCTATTGGGGTGAGTTGATATTTCATAAAAAATGGTTTATGACTTGCCACAATATTGGCATAGCCAGTATTCCATCTTTCTTCTACCTAATCCAAAAACTAAAATTGGATCTCTAGCTTGAAAACTAGGTCAATAAATCCTAGAATGTCTAAAAAATTTGTCTCTCACTTCAAAATATCTCCAACTATAGAGATTACCTTCTAAATTATCTCTATATGTGGTAATAGTTGAATTTGAATTAATGCCAACTTATGCCTTATCACTACATCTTTAGCTATGAACTCAGCTAACCTTGTCTTATTGAATGTAAGTTCATTGTAAGAAGATGAGATTTAACTCACATTCTTGTCCAATGAATGAACATTAGCTTTCATGCTTGCATACAATAGGTCTAATGAGCATGAAGTATTTTTTGTAAAGAAATCTATATCACACAATTTTACATATAAAGAATTGATAGTGTTCAAAATTGTTTCCAATTGTGTAATAGATGTAGAAAGCTCATCTTGTCTCTATTTTAGTTCATTCAAGACTTTCTATAACACTTTATGCTCCATTCTACTTATAGACCATTGTAACAACTTCTCATTTGTCTCTATATCATATGTTTGAATTTTTTCAACCACATATACTAGCTGGTCCAAAATTAGATGTTGATAGTTTACATCTATAATTCCAAATGCATATGTTAAAATATCTTTGACAGTATGTAATACATGTCTTCTCTTCTTCTCTATTCTCAGTTGTTCTTGTTTTTCCTTACAACTCAACAAGACTTGAAATTCCTACATTTTATCTAGTGTAAAATTGTTCAAAATCATATTTAGGTAATTTAATTACTTCATCAAGGTTCACTAACTCATCATTATCCTTCTTTGGATGAATCACATCCTAAGATCTAAAGGGTGCATCACTCAGTAATGATAGTTGAAATTATTTCCCCTTTTCACTTGATGTTTCCTTTGGCTATTACACTGGTATAAATATCACCAATTGCATAGGTGTCACATGTGTTATTTTGGCAGCCTTTTCCCTTATCAATTGAATAAGAGCTTGAGTAGCTTCTTTCTCTTTTAGTGTGACTTCACCCTCTATTTTTTGGGCACATGAATATTTCTCAAAATTTATATCCTTATTCAAATTTTTTACATAGATTGGTGGCATATATATAATTAATTCCTTACCAAGTTTCATGGCACTTACAACCTCAATAACTAGTGTGACTATAATATCATCAGTCTTCTTGACTTCAAGCATTGGATATTCAACTATCTATAAAAAAATTGGATTTGTATAGATTTTTCTTGATTCCTTCACCAAACTTTGAATTTCCTCTTCAGTCAGTATATTAGGATTAGGTAGAGGGGTGCTATTGTCATCTTCAATTATGACAATGTACTTTTGTGCATATCCATTGACAAGTTATTTAATTTATGTTGTCATCTTGGCCACTTCTTTCTTATAATCATCTTCAAATTCTATAGCATCTTGTCCTTACCTTTCCTCTGCTGTTGGAGTAACCACTCCAAATGCTTCTTTCCATACTCTTATACTTTCTTGCTTAATTTTAGGAACTTTACTCATCAAAATTTTATATTCCTTATACCTCAACATAAACTTCTTAACAAAATATTTAAAGGCAATAGACATGTGTATCTTTCCCAAATCTGGCATAACTTGTGCCATTTGTGTTTCTCTTATTTTCTTTTCAATGGTTAATGCCCATTTCCACTTGGCATCCACTCTATTGCACACTCCTATTGGAACTCTAGTTCCCAATTCCATGGGTATATGCCTAAACTTAATTAACATATCAATTATTGTGCCTTCAAGTTTGAATTGATGATCATTTCCCAAAAAACCATATTGTTAGTTTTTTAGTGCCAAAATATTTGTTCATTCTTTTAGTTTTTCACATACTTGATCTACAGTCATTAGAGAGAGTTTTTTCACTACTTGTAGTTTGTTGGTCTCATTAGGCTTTTCCATTTCTACATCTTCCTCCTCCTCTTGTGCAATGACTAGTTTCCTTGTTGGTTTGACTTGCACATCTACCTATGTCCTTTTCTTTGATAGACTTCTTGGTAATAGCACGGTAAGAGGTTGTGTTGACCTTGTCATAGAGGTGATCACCTTGCCTTTTGGCCTTAGTGGTGTCACTATTTCTTGCATATTTTTATGAAGGTCTTCCTTTAGTTTAGGTTCAATTATCACATCCTTTTTTTTTTTCTAGTGACCTTAGGCTTCACTACTACAAGCCCTTTTCTTTTTCTTTCCTTAGCCTTTGAGAGTTGTCCAAACCCTTCTCCTTGTTCCATCCTACTAGTCTCGAGAACATTTCTCTTCATTTTTCTTGTCTACCTTAGGTGTTTCAATATTTGTAGTTATCTCAGCAATAACAGTCTCATATGTGCTAAAATGCTCAGCACTAGCATCAATATCTTCTATCAATAGTGTAGTAATTGCAACTGTAACATCATCTAAATTTTTCTCATAGGAAACTGACCTCAACCATGAGATTCTTGGTAGTACTACATGTGCATACACAAAATTTATGTCTACCATGAAACATATTTCATCATAATATTTTTCTACAACAAAGTTTGGAATCCTCATCCTGTTCTTCATTTTTTCTTTAAAATCTTCAAAATAGTTGTCCATTACTACCTCAAAATTTTCTCCCAACCTATCTATTAGGTCATTTAATTTTTCCAAAATAGTTCTATTTCTATCCCATCCAATCCTTCTAATGGTAGGAGAGTAATTCTATACATAGAAAAATATACAAACTAACAGGGAGCCAAACTCACAAGATGAGTTCTTCACTTTCTTTATTGTTTCTAGGTTCTCTATAAGTTGATGCAACTATAGCTTGAAAAGGTCATATGAATGATCTTGCACTACTATGCAAGGTACATTTTTCAATCTTCTTGATTGATAAAACTTTTGTGTAAACACACAAATAGAAAATTCAATTAGTGGATCCTCAATATTGTCTATTGACATTCCATGACCATTCCACTTCACTTTGGTCATGTTTTCAATCTCATTATTGGCTTTGCTCCTTATTCTCTTTGGTCAATCAAATGTAGGGTACCCAGTTACTCTTTGAATGATTGACATTTTTATCTTTATTAATCCCCCTTCCAACCATATTTTCATGTTATGCACTTGGCTAAGCACAATCTTTATCCTTTCTATCTTGAAACCTTTAGGAAAACCTAGGGCACAGGGAAGCCCTTTATCAACATTGATCTTGAATTTGTCTTTCAGAATTCCATCAAAGCATAGATTTTCATATGCTACTCTTATTTGATAATCTCCAATATCTCCAATTTTACATTGACAACATGATCTGATATCTTGAATAGTCAAGACTTTGGGTGGAATTAATGATAATGCTCCAATATCATCAATAAGGGTTTCAATGTTAAGGTCATTCCTAATGATTTGTGCACTGATATCCTTTACCATTTCACTACTAGATGCCATTGTGAACTAGGTTTTTAAATAGGATATTTTCAAAAAATACCTTCTCTAAATGCCTTACTCAGTAATGAGAGTAATACTTACTTTAAATCACAATTTTTTTGATAACTTGTTGAGATTCTTTTCTCTAGTCACTAAAATCACTTCTATTGCCTTTAGATCTTCTCATGAGTTCTTTGATTACTTGGTGAGCAAGAATGAATGTACAAATTTGATAAATAAGTTCAATTTTTCATTTGAGGTATGTAATTAATATCTTCATACTCAAATAGTGTATAGTAGCTAGCTTAGTCTATACTTTTAGTTTGGCCCAGGTTATTCACTAAGTTAGTATACAAACTTTCTTGATCACTTGATCTATACCACAAGGCTTGATCAATATAGATTGTACCACTAATGCTCAATACTTACTAATTTATTAATTTTAATAGTTAATAATGCATCTTAATTTATACAGATAATTTGCATTACTTCTATGCTAGGAATAGATGTAAAATATAGCTTAAGCATACAGTTCCTACATACCTTCTTTATTTAGTTAGATTTGGTATGATCACCTGTTCCATTAGATTGGGTGATCACAATGTCTACTACTCTATTTCTTCTAGCTCTTACTATCTCTATCCATGTCTTATTTCCTTCTATCTTATCATTTCTATTGCTTGGTGCTAGTGTTGGTGTCCTAGTTTTATAGTTCTTATCGATGTGTCCAATTTTGAGACAACTAAAGAAAATTATCTCTCCATTTAGCCATTTTTTGTAGTTTCCTCTGAAGTGTGTCTTGGTGAAATATAGTGATAATTGTACCATGTGTTATAATTCCAATTGTAGGATTTTCCTTTCTTTGCTATATGAGTTTGTTTCTTAGGTGACCAGTGTGACTTCTTCTTAAGTTTGCACTCATAAGCATTATGTCCATATTTTTGACACTTGTAGCAAAATTCATGGAATTTGGGTGCCTTTTTGGTTGAGTCATTGTTCTTTGATCTACATTCATGTGTTTAATGTCTTATTTTCTTACAATTTAGGCAATTATCAATTCGAGTAGGCTTATGGATTTGTTTACCATTTTTTCTTCTGCAAATATTGGCATTGTGTCCAATTTTCTCATAGTCATAACATGTAGGTTAGCCCTTTCATTTTTCATTCCTTTATTCTCCACTTTTGGACTATTCTCCTTCTTTAGTAGTTGAATACACTTCTTAAAAAAATCTTTAAGGGCTATAGACATGTTTTTCTTTCCCAAATTAGACATAACTTATGCCAATGTTGTTTCTCTTATTTATTTTTCAATGGTTAATGCTCATTTCCACTTGGCATCCACTCTATTGTACAATCCTATTGGAACTCAAGTTCCCAATTCCATGGGTATATTCCTAAACTTAATTAACATATCAATTGTTGTACCTTCAAGTTTTAATTGACCATCATTTCCCAAAGAATCATATTATAAGTCTTTGAGTGCCAAAATATTTGCTAATTCTTTTAGTTTTTCACATACCAAATCTATAGTCATTGGAGGGAGTCTATTAACTACTTGTAGTTTGCTGGCCTCATCAGAATCTACCTTTCCTTCATCTTCCTTCTCCTCTTGTGCAATGATATATTTCCTTCTTGGTTTGACTTGCACCTATATCTTCTTCCTTTTCTTTGATGGACTTCTTGGTAATAGCTTGGTAGGAGGTTGTGCTGAACTTCTTTTGGGGATGATCACCTTGCCTTTTGGCCTCAATGGTGTCACTATTTCTTTCATATTTTTATGAAGATATTCCTTCACTTTAGGTTCAATTATCACAACCTTTTTCTGTCTAGTGGCCTTAGGCATCACAACTACAAGTCCTTTTCCTTTTCTTTCCTTGGCCTCTAAGTGTTGTCCAGACCCTTCTCCTTGTTCCATCCTAGTAATCTCAACAACTCTTCTTTTCCTTTTCTTGTCTAGCTTAGGTGTGTCAAGATCTCTAGTTATCTCAGATATAATAGTCTTGTATGTGCCAAACTACTTAGCACTAGCATCAATATCTTCTGCCAATAGTGTAGTAATTGCAATGGTAACATCATATAAATTCACCTCATAGGACATTGGCCTTGGCCATGAGACCCTTGGTAATACTACATGTGCATACACAAAATCTGTGTCTACCATGAAACATATTTTATCATAATAATTTTCTACAATGGACTTTGGAATCTTCATTCTGTTCTTCTTTTTTTCTTTAAGCTCTTCAAAATTGTTGTCTATTACTACCTCAAAATTTTCTCCCAACCTATATATTAGGTTATTTAGTTTGTCCACAATAGTTCTATTTCTATCCCATTCAATCCTTCCAATGGTAGGAAAGTAATTCTATAAATAGAAAAATATACCAACTAATAGGGAGCCAAACTTACAAGATGAGTTCTTCAGTTTCATTATTTCTTCTAGGTTCTTTGTAAGTTGATGCAACTGCAACTCGATAAGGTTGTATGAATGATCTTGCTTCACAATTTTGTATCCTAAATTAAATTTTATGTAAGGTACATTTTTCAATCTACTTGATTGATAGAACTTGTGTGCAATCACTTGAATAGAAAATTCAATTAGTGGATCCTCAATATTGTTTATTGACATTCCACGACCATCCACTTCACCTTGGTCAAGTTTTCAATCTCATTCTTGGTTCCACTCCTTATTCTCTTTAGTTGATCCAATTTCGGGTACCTAGTTACCCTTCAAATGATTGACTTGTTTATCTTGATTGGTCCCCTGTCTAGCCATATTTTCATGTTATGCACTCGGCTGAGCAAAATCTTGATCCATCTGATCTTGAAACCTTTAGGAAAACCTAGGGCATAAGTAAGCCCTTTGTCAACAATGATATTGAATTTGTCTTTTAGAATTCCATCAAAGCATAGCTTGTCATATATTTCTCTTATTTCATAATCTTCAATCCCTCTAATTTTATACTAATAGCGTGACTTGATATCTTGAACAATCAAGACTCTAGGTGGAATTGATGACAATGATCTAATATCATTAATAGGTTTACTAATATCCTTTACCCTTTCACTAATGTCCTTTACCATTTCACTTCAAGATGCCATTGTGAACTAGGTTTTTTAATAAAATATTTTCATTGAATACCTTACTCGGTAATGAGAGTAATACTTCACTTTACAATTTTTCTGATAACTTGCTAAGAATCTTTGCTCTAGTCAGTAAAATTGCTTCTACTACCTTTAAATCTTCTCATGAGTTCTCTATTCTCTTGGTGAGCAAGAATGAATGTCCAAATTTGATAAATACTTTCAATTTTTCATTTTAGGTATGCAATTAATGTCTTCATACTCAGATAGTTTATAGTAGCTATCTCGATCTATAATTTTAGTTCGATGAAGTTTATTCACTCAATAATAACCATTTCACTTGGTCAATATACAAAATTTCTTGATCACTACAATTATACAACAAGGCTCGATCAATACAGACTATACCACTGATGCTCGATACTTACTAATTTATTACTTTTATAGTTAACAATGCATCTTAATTTATGTAGATATGGATTTACATTACTTCTACACTAGGAATATATGTAAAATATAGCTTTAAGAATACAATTCCTACATACCTTCTTTCTTTGGTTAGATTTGGTGTGATCACCTACTCCATTAGATTGAGTGATCACAATGTCTTCTACTCCACTACTTCCAACTCTTACTATCTCTATCCATGTCTTCTTTTCTTCTAATTTGTCATTTCCATTGTTGGTGCCCATGTTGGTGTCCTAGATTTGTAGTTCTTATAGATGTCTCCAATTTTGAGACAACTGAAGCATATTATCTCTCCATTTAGCCATTTCTTGTAGTTTCCTCTGAATTGTGTCTTGATAAAATTATTTGAAATGTGTCCATACTCTCCACAATAGTGACAACTATACCATGTGTTATAATTCCAAGTATAGGAGTTTCCTTTTTTTGATATATGAGTTTGTTTCTCAGGTTATTGGTGTGGCTTCTTCTTAAGTTTGTACTCATAAGCTTTATGTCCTTGGAATTTAGATACCTTTTTAGTTGATTCATTGTTCTTTGATCTAAATTCATGTATTTGATGTCCTATTTTCTTAAAATTTAGATAATTATCAATTGGCTTAGGTTTAGGAATTTTTTTACCATTTTTGCTTTTGCAAATGTTGGTTGTGTGTCCAATTTTCTTATATTTATAACATGTAGGCTAGCCTTTTGATTTTTCATTCCTTTTTTCTCCACTTTTGGATGATTCTCCTTCTTTAGTTGTTGAATATTGCTTGAATCCAAATCTAGAGGTATCTTTTTCTCTAGGTGACTTCATCGTATCTTCAAAATTCTTGATTTCTTCATTTTGTTTGTTCATCCTCTCTATGAGTTCCTTTTTATGACTTAACTCATTTTTTAGTTGGACATTTTGTAACTTTAGATTTGTGTTCTCCACATCCTTTCTATTTCCTTCCTGATTTGCAATTACCTTTTGACTTATCATGTTAAGCTGATTGTTTGTAAGCTTTTAAACTTCAAATGATGTTTCTTTGAGTCTGGTAGCTATCTATCTTTTGTCTTCTTCATCCATGAGCTTATCTTTCATTGCTTTCTTCTTTTGTTCAATAGCTATACAAAGTGTAACTGATTGAATTTCTTATTCTATCTTGAGATCCTTTACTTCCTTCACTAGGGCACTATTCTTTTCTAGTAATTATATCATTGCTTCATCTTTATTACCAGTCTTTCCATTGTCTAACATTCTATCTATGTGAACTTCTATGTATTGGTTTTCATTAAGTTTTATAGCCATCTCTCTTCTTCTCTTTAGGGATTTCCTTAACTCTTCTCTTGTTATTTCCAATTGTTGCAACCCAATGTATATTTCAATCATCTGATTCTCAATAACCTTTCCCAACCTATACACTTCCATCTCCATGATCTTATCCTCTCAAGATATTAGGCTTCTTGAAAAGAGAACTAGGCTCTAATACCAATTTTTGGAATAAGTATATGGGAAAAAAAATGCTAAGAGGGGGGTGAATCAAGATCTTAAACTTTTTTCATAATAAAAATTCCTTCATTTCATATCCAAATCATTTTAAAGATCTATCAATAAAACTATAATACTAAAATATAAATGCAATGTATCACATTTATAATAGTTCAACAATAAAAAAATGATTTGGTTACCCAAAAACACTTCAAGTTTAAGGTAAAACTAGGGTGGGCAATGAAACCCATAAACCTTCATTGTTGAAACAATAAAGTTAACTATTTAAGGTTACAATGTTTGACCATAAGACATGATCTACCCTATGAGGGGGCTTCCCTGTTAAATTCTTAAGAGACCATTAGGTCTCACTTTGTTCAAGGATTTTACACTCACAATAAAGAAAGGACTATGTTAGGAGATTTACATAGGCCTATTAAGACCACTCTATTAAGATATTTACCCTATTTGAATTACAAAAAAACTAATTCTGTACCTAATGCTTAGTTTTCTCTACAAGATGATCTTGGGTCTCCTCTTTCCTTTATCTATAATCTAATTCTCCTAATCTAATGAGTTTGTTCAGTCCTTTATTTCACTAATCTCTCTCTGCTAGATCTACCTTCTAAAACTTCACTTCACTCCTTCACTTGTGCATATCCCTTATGCATTTTCATTGTATAGTATATTGTGTGTAATTCTAGGGTTAGAATCCTCCTTAAATAGATGTCATAAGAATTTTCTAGATCTTGATGGATGGCTTAAACTTCATCATCTTTTTTCGTTTACATCCATTTCTATGATTGGTTGAATTGTATGCCTAGGGATCATTACTTTCTATAATGATGCATAATCAATATTTGTTCTAGCTCTACAAATATTAAATGTCATAGAAATGTTGGCAGAAATGGTTTATATATGATTTTGTGCCATTAAAAACTTGTATATCAAAACTAAACTACTCAATACTTGAATGTTCTGATGCTCAGTCATGCATAAACCTTCACGTTGTTACTTGGCTTCTATATGTTTGTTTGTTTATCTCTTAATAATATTTCAATATGCATAGTCTTCATTATATTTCTTGGTTTATACTATATTCCTCGACTTGCATATCTGATCGGTCTCTATTGAATGCTCGACAATCACTATCTCACTTGGTATAAGTGTTGTATGCTTGGTCATTACTAGATAACTTGGTTGCAGTGATGACCTTGTAATCTTGCCTAGTAAATGACTAAGTTTGCCTAGTAAATGACTAAGTTTTGGAACACTAATTGGAAACATAGGCTTAAATATCAACAAAATATGGTGTTAATATTTTGGGTGGTCTTACTCACCTTGTCCATTTTTGTCACTTAGGTTTGCACCCTTGTCCAAAGCCTATGCATAAGGACAACCTAGTGAAACATGGAAACAACCTCCAAGCTGTGGGAAATGAACTGTGAGGTTGAGTCTCCAAAGAAGGCCGAGTTCCTCTTACTATCAGGATGCACCTAACTACTCTTGGAGAGGAAAAGGGAGAAGGGGAGCATAAAATAAAATCTACCTAATCTAGTCTAAAGAGGTGATGCACCAAAATAGAGTGTTTAGACCAATCTCTACCCATATATGCACTATTGAACCAGAATGAAACTAAGGATATACACATTCAAACTTACTTTAATCAAATAATCACATGTAGATTAGAAGACCAAGATGAATGACACAAGGAAAGGGATATTCACTTATATTACCGTTCATGGATCCAAGGAGATACAGTCATGTAGATTACATACCTCTACAAAACACTGGTAAAGGAAAAGAGTTCTTGCACTTTCATACCAATGGTTGAAGGAGATAAAGTAAAAAATCATGTGGTTATTTATACTAGAATTATAGAGCAACAACAGAGAAAAATAGAGAAGGATCGACCTTTACAAAATTTACAAAAATTGCCTTTATAGTTTAGGCATAACTAAGATTTTCCCTCCAAAACCATCCTACAACCACCACCATCAAGGCTCTATTAGAAAAAATCATGGGGATCTGAGGAAATCTGATCCAAGTATAGCTTTAGGTACCATGAAATCTGATTTTTAACTAAAACAGGGCCTTGAGAAGATAGAAGTGGCACCATAACTATGCTCTAACCAGGTAGATGCATTGGATTAGGGGGTAGAGTGTTTCTCTGCCATTCAACATTCACTTCTGATGGTTGGAATTGATCATGGAGATTAGATTTGTGCAAAAACCCTTGATTTCCCCTATTTCTATCTCGTGAATAAGAAAGGTCAGCAAAACAACTTATCTCGGCACCCAGATGAGCCATGTGGACCAACAGTCTTTTATCTTTTCACCACCCCACAAAGTCTCCTCAAGTTGACCATATCTTTCATTACTAACTGTGCCATCTCCTCAAACTCCAATTGCAACAATCATGTTAACTGCTAGCTACTAACTGTCAATGCCTTCACTGGACCCAGTGGGACACATGTTAGCAAGGTGCTATGTCACTGTTCAACCTCAACAATCTGTAACACACTTGGCAACACATGGCATCCAACTAGCGATCTATAGAGAAATTGGTCCCATAGAGACACATTGTGAAAAAGTATTATGTCTATGGTAAAACAACGTGCAACTTTCCATAGTGACATAGCGCTCACTGTGGATCTTCCTTAATTCAACGATCATGAAGATTGCCTGCATTAATGCGCTTGCCTTTAAACTTCTGGGCCCACAAAACACCTTAACATACTTGGCATCTGACTCAACCCAAACTGGTACCATCCATGCAGTTTCATAACCCTCAGCCCCACTGATCCACATGGCTAAAGGGTGCTATGTTGCTAACAATAACATTCTCATAGCTTTCCATAGTGAGATAGTGCCCACCGTTGATCTCCATGAGATCAACGATCATGGAAGATTTTCACTTGTTCTTGCCCTGGGCCCATCACACCTGGCACCACCTCAGCAATCTATAACACACTTGGTAACACATGGCATCCAATTGGTGATCTATAGAGAAATTGGTCCCACAAAGATACATGGTGACAAAGTATTATGTCGCTATGGCAAAATAACGTGCAACTTTCCATAGCGATATAATGCCAACCATGGATCAGATCACATCAGATGGTGAGGGCTCATCAAGTTTCTTCCTACGAGGAGGGTAGGCAAATGATGTCACCTGAGACATGTGCGCTCCACCTGCTTTCTCGCATTTTTTAATTTCCTTGCATCCCCATAATGCGAGGAAGCGGGGACCATAGATAAGCTTGCATTAGATAGTGCTTAGAGATCTGTAGAACTGTATATGTGGTAAGCTAGATGGGCCAATGAGATGCCTTCATTGTACTCTAACTCATCTAAAAACTACCATGGAAGACAAGCCATAATATTTCTTTGGAGAAGGGTGGGACCATTACGTCATCCGTGCCATGCGTCACCATGGTGCTATGTCACTATGGTTAAAATTCTCGTAGTTTTCCATAGCGAGATAGCACCTACCATCAATTTTTAAAGATCTAACGATGAGAAAGATGGATCTAACTTCTTAGTATACCAACCAATGAGAACTAGCCACGTGTCAACCTCTCTGACAACCCTTATTTACGGCCTGCCAAGTCAAGCAGGACCCACATTCTACATAGTCATTCTTTAGCCAATGAAAATTGATCAACTGCCAATGTGTCTAAAACATTCACACTAGTATTTGATGAGGCATACCTGGGACCCACTATGTTTTTGAGCTTCACCGTAGTAACACTTTTCATCTGGGCACTATGGTGCTAACAATGAGAAGCATGGATTTTTTGATAGTGCCATAGTGCCTGCCATGGATTGAGCAAAATTTGGTGCTAGAGGAACAATGAGGAAGGAAGGACCCACCTGAAACACGATCAAAAGGTGTAATGTCACCATAGAAAAACAATGTGCAACTTCCCATAGCGTGATAACTCCAGCCATTGATTTGAGGAAGATCTAATGGCGTGGAAGTTGCTGGCTAGCGGAAGAAAAAAAGTGAGATACACTAAGGTTTTAATCATTCAATTTTTTGGTATTTCTTAGGCATAAAATAAAATTAAGCCTAGGAACTAGCCGTTGGGTTTTGAATTCAAATTTTGGCGGGGGCACAAAAATAAGCAACATTTCTAGTGACTTAGAGGGGATGTGAGCCTGCTACGCATATGACTAGTGGCCTAAAGCATTCATTAGGCTATAGAGTCATAAAAATATGTAGATTCTGAGCATGGTGAAACCCTAACCCTACCTCTGAGAGGAAAACCTTGAAACTCCTATCATTGCAACTAGAACAAGTAAACAAAAACCTTCTATCTCTGCGTCCCTCAAAGCTTTGAGAAAACTGGCTATCTAACAGAGAGATAGCCTGTGCTCATGCACTTCTTGGAAAGTAGGAAGCCAATCAGAAAGAAAACTACTCTAACATGTAAATGGAACCTCAAACCTTGTCAGAAACATGGCTTAAGATAAATCCCATTGACTGGGATGGGCAAAATTTCACCACCAGACCTGCTTAATTGGAAAGCATTAGCCTATTTACAACTATCAATTAGATAGGGACCACTCCACAATGCATCAAACTTTGAGTGTCTTCCTAGTTTTTCCCTATCTGCATCCCATTTCAGAACCAAATCCCCTTCCCTAAAGATTCTAACCCTAGCCTTCATGTCAAACTCTTTTTTACTTGCTGCTGGTGTATCTCTAGGGTCTACATGGCTTGATTTCTTTTCTCTTCTAGCTCTTTTAGTTCTACCATTCTCACTGTCATGGCATCATCTTCAATTAGTTCCAACTGATGAGCTAGCTCTAGGGATATAAACTCTAATGAAATTTGAAGCCTTACTTTTGTACCATATACCAAAACAAATGGTGAATTCCCTAATGATCTTTTAGGTGTTATCCTATCAACCCATAGTGTAGTCTTTAGCTTTTTATGCCAACACCTTTGGTTATCCTCTATTTTCCTTTTCATGATCCTGATCAGGTTCTTGTTGGACTTAGCCAAACCATTACCTTGAGGATAGTAATTTGAGGATGTGCTCAAATAGATATTATGATCCACTGACCATGCATAAATCTAAGCCCCAACAAAAGTCTTTGCAATATCTAAAATAATAGTTGAAGGGGCACCAAACCTAGCCACAATTCCATCAAGGAACTCAAAAACTTAAGATTCAGTGGCATCCTTCAATGGAATTGCCTTTGTCCATTTGGTGAAGTAATATGTAGCAGCTAAAATCCACTTATGACTAGAATTGGAGGAAGGGTTGATAGGGCCTATGAAATCCAATCCCCATTGAGAAAAAGGTTGATCCACCTAGATAGGATGAAGGGGAAGAGCTATAAGCCTTTGCTTGCCAGAGAAGAAGGCACATTTTTCACACTTTCTCACATACTTATGACAATCATGAAACAAAGATGGTCAGTAATAAACAACCCTCATGATATTCATTGTAGTTGTCCTTGCTGAGAAGTGGCCACCATCAGGACCATCATGAAGATCCTTGATCATTCTTTCAGCTTGGTCTTTATCAATGCATCTTAACAGGTTTCCATTAAAATCTTTTCTAAAAAGGATACTTTCAACTATGGCTTAAGGAATTGACTACAATCTATATTGTCTCCTTTTAGTTCTATCTAATCCTTGAGGGTATCCATTGCCCAATAAGAAATTCTTAATGTCATCCATCCAGTTTCTTGGGTCACCATTTCTTACCTCTTGTTTCTCTGTCAGTATCATAGCAGCTTCCTCATCAGGTTCTTGAGATGATAGCATCTATTTACACAACCCCCTCCCTCTTACCAGCTTGGTGATTTGGATGTCAACATCATATTCCATCACTTTAGTAATCCAACCAACTCTTTTATCACTAATATCTTTGCTCAAAAGGAAATCCTTCGCATTGGCATGGGGTACTAACAAATGAATCTTATTACGAGATAGGAGGTGTCTAAATTTTTTTAAGGCTCTAATGATAGCAAGGGCTTCCTTCTCCACATAGCTATATTTATCTTCATATTCCTTAAGCCCTTCACTAAAGAAGGCTATGGGCTGCTCTGCATTCTTGTCATTTGCTTGAGTCAGGATAGCATAAATACTTAACTCACCACCTAAGGTATAAAGAATGAAATCCTTCTCAAAATTTTGATTCATGAGAGTAGGGGCTGAGGCTATGGCTGTCTTGATACCTTCAAAACTTTCCTTCCCTTCCTTGGTCCATGCAAAGACCATAGCTTTCTTGAGGATAACTATAAGAGGTTTCACCATGGTAGCAAGATTTGGAATAAATCTTCTCACAAAATTTATCCTACCTAGGAAACTTTGCAGCCCTTTCTTGTGTTGAGGAAGAGGAAGGGAAAGCATTTATTTTTTTCTCTCTGGATCAATGGTTAAGCCATCCTTAGATACAATATGTCCTAATAGTTTTCCTTAGTCAGTAGCAAAGACACACTTTCTTGGGTTAAGGGAAAACCCAAACTCTCTGCATCTTAAGAATACCTATCTTAGATGATCAAAATGATCTTCTGCATCATTAGAATACACTATAATATCATCAAGGTAAACTAACACAAACTTGTCAATCAATCTTTTGAAGGCCATCTCCATTGCCTTATGAAATGTAGCACTTGCATTGGTTAGCCCAAATGGCATCTTACAATAAGCATAGGTACCCCATTTAGTGGTAAATGCAGTCTTGTATCTATCAGACTCCTTAACCAGCACTTGATTGTAACTAGAGAATCCATCAAGAAATGAAAATCTCTTTGAACCACTGACTTTGGACAAAATCTGCTCCATAGAATGGAGAGGATGGTGATCTTTAAGGGAAGCTTGGTTAAGGTCCCTAAAGTCCACACACAATCTAATTTCCACATTCTTCTTCCTAACATGGACAAGGTTTGCTACCCATAATGAGTGCTTGATAGGGAAAATTATATTGGCCTCAATCAATTTGGATAGCTCTTTTCTCATTAGGGGTTCAATCCTGGGATTCACTAGTCTCTATTTTTGTCTTATGGGTTTTACATTATCAACTAGATCTATAGTATGCTGAAATAAACTTGGGTCAAAACCCTTTAAATCATCATATGTCCAAGCAAAAACATCATTAAATTCTTGACATGAATGAATAAAATTTTCTTGTTCAATTTCAGAACATACTTTACCCAATTTTAAGGACTTTCCATCAGCAATCATGACTGCAATGTAGTCACCTTCATCAACAGCTAGGTTCATGGCCCTGCCTCTTGCTTGATCATCAGGATTGAAGAGACTTTCTAAGGCAATGAAACCCTTAGGAAATTTGTTAGAACTGAGATGAATGATCTGATCACCATACTGATCCTGCAGTCTTGACTGATTCCTCTCTAAAAATTCTACCTCATTCTGCAAGAAGCTAACAATTTTCTCATCAGACTCAAACACTTGCCAATGGATGTTGTTATCTGGGATGGCAGGCCTTACTACCACTCTAATTTTTTTCTTCTTCTCCTGCTCAAGATTCCCTGGCACATCATAAGATGCACCTATTGCTGTAAGTCTATCAACATGTCTATTTTCTTTTCTAGGGATGCTTTGAATATTAAATGCATTGAAACCTTCAAGAAAATCCCGTACTCTATGTTTATAAGACTTGAGCAAACCATTTTTTGTGATATTCTAATTTCTCACTTGATTAACTACCAACTCACTATCTCCATACACCCTTAAGGCTTGGATTCCTCTTTTTTGAGCAAGTAAGAGACCTTGAATCAAGGATTCATACTTAGTTACATTATTAGTGCAATTGAATTGGACCCTAAAGGAGAAGTAGTACCTTACTTATGCAGGAGAAATCAACATCACACCAGCTCTTGATCCATTTTTATTCCTTGATCTATCAAAGAACATACTCCATATCCCACTCATATCTTCTTTAGCACCCACAAGATTGGGAACTAGAGCATCTTTTTCCAATATACAATATGTACTGAGACCTATTTCAAGGATTTTTGATGTAGAATC